>BSBK01006233.1:0-357500 GCA_027943335.1 Chamaecyparis obtusa | reverse complement strand
TAGTCATCTTCCTTCCAATTTTGTTCAATTGGGAAAAATGATGGACTTCCCGTTCCCTAATAATCATCCTTTTCCATATTGTACATGGAATAAAATGTTATTAAATAAATGAAAAGCCCACAATCCTAGTGAAAATTAAAGGAAGCAACATTAAATGAAAAGGGATGAGGATGTTCAGTGTTTGGAATCCAATGTGATAAATCTTAGTTGATGAGTAGATTTGATAATTTATAACTAAGAGATTATCTAATGAAAATAATATTAGGTTATAATTAGAATAAATGGTAAGAGTTCAATGAAAAATTGATAATCCAACAAATAATCAATTAGAAAAATTAGAGAAAACTTCATGGCTTGTAGGAAGGATATGACTGTATTTCACAAGTGAATCTTAATAGGTTTTTTCTACTCTTTCAAGGATATTCATACATGATGAATAAGTAGTGAGAAGAATATAAATATGTGGTTTACATTTTGATAAAATGGAAACAAAAATTATATTTTCCCAAATAATTTATTAAATGTTGGGAAACATAAGAAAATATAGCACATGACTAAAACATAGATAAATTTATTAAAAATAGAGGTACATGAATAAAATATTATATTTGGTTTATTTAAAGATGGTTTCATCTTTTAATCACACTAAGATCTCATGAGTTCTCTAAGTGTGTGAACCAAGAATAAAATAAAATGTATGCTTCATCTTAACCAACAAGTATTAAGATAGTGATTGAGGACAAAATACATCAACATTGTAAACTAAGACTCCACATATACATGATATTAGAAGTAATTCAAAACTTAGTAATATTTAACTTATCATGGATCAACAATGTCATCAAACACTAGACCGTGATCTTAGTTTAGAATATAGTATCTCCACACTTCTTAGCTAATTTTTTTATATTACACATTAGGCCATCAATTTCCCAAAGTGAAAAATTAATTTAAGAACCAATTTTAATTTTTTTAACATATTTATATCTTTTTGTAGATTCATCTCATGTTCTTTAAGTTGGCTATTATTTCTTGTAGGTATGTAATTGATATTTTTAAGGAACAATGTAGCATCCTTATATTCTAGATTAATAATAAGGTGAAAAAAGAAAAATACTGCAACTTTACTAATTTCCTTCGTAATTTTTTCTACATCTTACCTTACAATAACTTAATTAGAGACCTTATCATATAGTAAAATATGTATTGGAATCATCAAGATAACTAGTACATGTTAAATTGTTAACTAGTATGTTAAAGAGCATTATTTGTTAAATAGGAATCATAGTTCGACATGAAATGTCATCATTATTCCACACATTTTATGGGATATTTGGGTTATTTCTCTAATATTTGGCATTTTATGGCATTACCTAGTTACAAAAAAATTTCATAGATCTAGTGAGTGCATAAACCCCGACCGAAGATATTGTAAGAGTGAAATGGGAGGCAATAGAAAAATAATGGAGCTGATTTATTGCAAAGATTGGAGGAAAAAGGAAGATGTCTGGGACATCCTTAAAAAAGGGTGGTCTTAATGTGTACATGGAGAGGTTGCATGGTAAAGATTCTTCCATCACCAAATATTTCCTGGAATACTAGAAGAAGGGTAGCTTGACAATGGGGAACCGAACTATCAAAGTTGATGAAGCTCTCATCAGTGAGATTACTGGTATGTTGTGTGATGGTAAAAAGTTCTAAAGGGATAGAAAAATGACGAAGGAAGTTGTAACTCACTTTCTAGAGACTGAAAAGGAGAAAAGGAAATTGGTAAAATATGCTAATACCTATTACTCCTCAAAAAATTAAGAATCCTTGGTGCACTATTCTTTATGATATTATCAATTACATTACTCTTAACAGAAGGTATTCTAGAGTTTATGGGTATCATCTGGTTCTTCTTAACCATTTTTCTCATAGGGATAAATTTTATTTTCCTTATTATTTACTATGCTCAATGAATTCCATTATGAAGGATAGTAAGGAAAACCCTCAAGAGAATCATGTTATGCACCAAGGTTTGATGGTGCTCATTTATAAACACCTTAAGGATAAGTAGTTTTATAATCCCCTATCTCGGAATTCTCACTCAGAGGAAGATGAGACTGATGAAGATTTCTTTGTGGGAAAGGTTTTGGAGAGTTATTCTGATTGAAAATCCTCTTCTAATGAAATTAAAGGGAAGCGCAAAAAGATTCCAAATAAATCAACCAAGGATTCTACCTCTAAGAAGAGCCTTAAGTCAAGGAAAATAAATTCCACATTGTAATTAATTCCTCTTCTAATGAGGAAGAGGAGGATATTTCTAAGTTGGAAGAAGAGGAGCAGATGATTCAACTGAGAGAGAAAATTTGTGCCTCTAGGAATATTACCCTTGATGATAAAGCTGATGCTCAAGGGGAAAATGTTCAACATATAGGGGAGAAAGATATGATTGGAAAGAATTATATTGGTCAGAATGAGGGAAATGGGAAATATAAAGAGGATATGCTAAAGGATAATGTGACTCAGGAAAACTCTTTCATCCCAACTAGTAAACTGGTGTTAGGAATTTCAATAAAACTATTGATTGTTTAAGTATCATTGATGATAATGAGTAGTTCAAGGATGTTAAGGACTTTCAAAAATGACTTCAAATTATTGAGGCTATAGGTTTTGGAAAAGACAAATCCTTCCCATATTGTATGGAGGAGATGACTAAAGAGGAGATGACTAAAGCTATTGGGTGTGCTAAAGATTTGACGGACTCCTTTGACTCTAGACTCCAAACTATTAAGAATAAGGTTACCTAGTTGGATTAATGGAAGGATAGTAAAATGGAACAGAGGATTGCGGCTATGGAGAGTAAGATGGCCAAAGTGGAGGATAGTTTGAAAAAGATAGGAGAGAATAGCTATAAAGATTTTAAAGTATCTACAGAGCATGTTAAAATTCTAGTTAGAAAGATGGAGGAGGAAAAGGGTTCACAAGCTATTCAGGTGGACAAGGATGGTGTGGATGACAGTCCTAGGCTAGGAAAGAGCACAAGAGATAGCATCAAGAAAAATAAATATCTTGAAGAGTTGAAGTTGACTACTATAAACACGGACCTTATGGTGATTGAAGCGACTGAGCTTCTCAAATATTTTTAGTGCTCTTTTATTTTTGACAAGTTTTTTTTGTCTGCTATCAGTTGTTGGTGTTTGATCAGTTGTCTTTTTGTTTAGATTTCCATCTTGTTTAATTTAGTTATTCTTCCTTTATGTTGTTTCTCTTTAGATGTTTTATTTAATGTAAAGGTTTTGGGTCCTTTAAAACCTTCCTTTCTCTTTATCAAAACTTGTTAACAATTAGGTTAAAATTTATCTATGGAGCCCACATCCTTTTGTTATCTTTTAATGATTTTTTTATCATTTCAATGTGTTTTTAAATAACATGCATTTAAAAACAATAATGATGTATCTTAACCATTGTCCTTGAGTTTCTTACATACATGTATTTAATGGCTCTTTATTCTAAGTGGTTGTTTCTCTATACATGCCATAAATAAGAGTAGATAAATGAAGATAATAAAAAATTCATTGGTCCATTTACCATCATCAAAACTATTAAGTAGGATGGGACTAAAATTAAGGGTGATCCCACAATAGTGTGTCCCACTTTTTAGCCAACTTTGGCATGAAGATCAAAATTCTAAGAAAAAACTTCACTTTCGAACACATGTTGCCGCAAAACTATTAGGAATTTGAAGATGATGTAAACTAGAGTCTTCTAGAATTTTCTTTCTAGTTTCTAAATATATTTTTTAAAAAAATTAAAATTTATTTAAATTCATTTTTTCTTCTCCTTCAAAAAGTGGTTTGCGTGAAAAAACTATGTTTTTAAGGAGTTACTGTCACTTGGATCAGCATAAATTTTTTGTAAAATATGATAACGATGTACAATTCTTTCGAGATTATATATGTAACTTCAATATCTAAAGGATGCAATTGGTTTTATTCATTTTGGGTCAATATTTCATAGTTTATTAAATTCTAAAGTGATAGTAACTATAATTTAGACATAAGGTCACTTGGATCGCTCTAACTTGATCTATGTATATCAAAATTCATTTTTTCTTTTTTTCATAGAAGGGTAACACAAATACTCTTTTCCTACATATTTTTCATAATTATTTTTGTAATTTACTATTTTTCTCAAAGTCTTGAAGATATAGGTTGTTGAATGACCAAACAACCTATGTTTAGTTAAAGTAATATTTAAAAATGATAATGAACTGAATATGTATTAAAATTATACTCATTCGAAAGCTTGTTCCCAATAGAATCATTTGACATCATATGTTTGAAAAAACCATCTTGTTTGGTCCTTGTCCCAAGCCTCAAAAGACCATTTTTTTGTAGTTCACTTTATTTTCTGAGGGAAAAATTTGAGTTTAGGGGTCTTTGTGCTAAGGGTCTTCGCGTGAAGACCCCAAAGTGAAAAATCTAGCGAAGAAACACCCCGCCATAATTTTCCCCAAGCTACTTCAAGTGAAGTTAGTCATCTAGTGATGAATTTGTTTTGTAAAAAAAATTAGAATGGTATAGAACTAAAACATTTTATTTCTATTTTATACCAAATTGCAATAAATTAATTCACTTTTTCTATTATTGATCAATTTTTACAAAGGCATTTTTCGGAGGAGGATTTTTATTTCTATTTTTTTCAAAGATATAATTTTAGAGAGGAGAAATATTAGATCAAATTATTTTTTGAAGAAGAGAATTTTTATTGGCGATCTTGTGGAAGACATTTTTTGGAGAGAAGAAATGGGGAACAAGAAGGGAATATAAAGTAAATCTTCTAGAAAAATGTCACCCGGTATTGGACAAAGAAATCATGAACTTGCATTGACATATTATCATAAAACTAAAGAAGATGAAAGACAAGTTGAAGTAGGAGGGTTAAGTTAAGTCAAATAATTTCACATTGAGTAAGGGTCAAGATCACTCCCTACATAAGCTCAAGAAATTGATTTTGGAGAAGGGTCAAGATCATATGCTCCTACTGGTATGGATGAACTTTTAAATTTAGCTCAAACTATAAAGATAAATATTAGTTATAGAAACTTAGATCATTTACTTACAATGAATGTGGAGAATTTGAGATCACTTGCTAATATTCAACCCTTAAGTTTTTCTAAGAAGAGATCAATGAATATGATAGAAAGAGAAATATTGGCCAAATTTGATCATTTTGAAACACTTGAATAAGCCCAATTGCTTTCAGTTGTACTTATAAACAAAAATTTAGAAGGGGCATTAAAAGTTTTGGGTATAGACACAACAAAAAAGAAGAGAAATGTTTTTGACATGCAAACTGATATGATTGAAATTCTTAGGAAAGGTTTGAACCAGGTAGGGAAGCGATCTTGAACAAGGATAAGACCATTACAAGAAAAGCTATGTTGATATCTATTGTAGGTAACACTATGCTACAAAAAAGACAGATATCTTCAATTTCATCTCAGTTTGGTTTTAATAGGAAAACAATATCATGATATGTTAATAGGTGAATACTTTTGGATGATAGCACCTTGGAAGGAAATTGGGAAATCATGTGTAGAGCTCCTCATTCTGATAGGATTTATGAAGGAATCAAGAATTTGGTGACATTATTTTGGAATGATAATACATGTCCTTCATCAAATAGTAGAGATGTTATCAGACATAGAATTTTAGCTAATCAATATGAATATCATATGAAACATTGGTTTGACACAATAGAACATGAAATGTATTTGTCATTTTGTAGTTCAAATCCTAATATAAAGATTGGGAAAACATTTTTTGAAACATTGAAGCGATATTATATCAAGACAAACAAAGTGTTTGAAACTTGTTGTCGTTATCATATTGTATTTGATCTCCACTAACAGGTTTTTCAAAAGTTTGTAGAAGACACTTATGGCTTTGCAAATGCTCCTCCTACTAGATGAAGTGAGTTCATCTCATCCATTTAATGTGACAAAAGAGATTATGTAGCAGGATAAATAAATTGCATAAAAGGAATATGTCAAACATGTGTTGATTTGTCTCTTTTTCCTTTGAAAAATGAAAATATTGATGTAACAAAGATGGTTAATTGCAAGAGTTACAAATATGTAAAGAATAAAATATTTTTGGGAAATAATCCAAAAGGTTAGAATATGTTGAAGAGCAGATAAATGTTGGAGTATTTATGGAAAATTTTAAAAAATTGATTCAACCCTACATTCATCATGTTTTTTTTTGCAAAGTGGCAAGCACAACAATTCCAAACATTGAGAGACAATTTCCCACTTGGAACTATTGTATCGATTGTTGATTTTTAAAAAAATTATTCCTTTGTTCATCAAAAGGCAATTCAATCGGAAGATTATTTTTCAGAGAAAATTACTATTATGGTACATGTGTGTTATCGAAACACACAATTAGATTTGGATGGTATTCAATGAACATTTGAAGCATAGGTCATCAAGAAGGAATATCATTTTTATATAAGTGATGATAGAGAGCATGGCATTCATTATGTAGAACACTACTTCAAGATGTTTTTTTGCAAATTTGAAAGAAAGAGGTATAAGAATTGATAAAATTTATGTTTGGTTAGATGGATGTGCTGCACAATTCAAATCATCAAGACCATTTTATGAATTATTTAAATATCATCATAATGATAACAAACACATGTCTGGAGTTTCTTTGAGAGTGGACATGGGAAAGGTGAACATGATGGTGTTGGAGCTTGCATCAAACGTGCTATATGAAAGTATCAAATGAATTATAAGGGAGTTCATATAAAAAATACACATGATGTGGTTGAATGGTGCAAGACACATTTCACACCAAATGAAAATGACACATCATCAGGATTGACTCAAGTGGTGCCACATAGAAAATTTTGGGAGATAAAAGGTATGCACACATTTTTAAATTATTTGAAAGTGTTTAAAATTTTTATGTATTATTTATTAAAATTATATTTATAGAATGTATTATATATGCATGGTTGCAATAGGATATAAAATATGTGATCTTTGCATTCATTTATGAGTATGAATTGTTGCAATTGGATGTTGAACACTAGGGACTACTCATGCTTTTGTTGTCACTGCATTGCTAACAATTATGAGGAATGCATCAATCAAGACCGTGGATATGTAAGTGCATGGAATCTAATGCCACTAGTTGTTACTGATACATTTGATAGAGATGAAGATGAAAACTTTGATGATGTCCCTTTGATTTCTACTGATTACGATCATATCTCAAGGTTGGTCAAAATTGGTAAGTATATATATTTCACATTATATGGTCCATTGAACTACATATATAGATAGATAGATAGATAGATATATAGATTGAACTAAGTAAATTTTAAGATCTCACACATGTATTTATAAATTTACTATGTAGGACATGTCTTTGCAGTGATTGATAAGCGTGGAAATGTAGGAGTTGGTTATTATTTACTGCATTGTATTACAGAGAGGATGAAGTTACTTGAACTTGAAGAAAGTTATGGAATGTTTTTCCCCATAGGTTTTTACATTATTTACATTAATATATTGAACTCAATTTGTAAATTCTAAATTTCAACTTTTTAACAAATTTCAAATTTAGTTTCCTTAAATTTATATTGTTAAAATTTGTGACCTACAGGTTCAGTGGTTTTAGAAGGAACATATTTAAATCAAATCAAAGTAATTCAACATGGTATTCATCTTTGTTGATGGAAACATAGATGAAAAAATCCAATGTTCCAAAAATCCAATACTGCAACATCACTGCAAAATATCAAATCAAATCTTGCTTCGTTTTCCTATTCAGTATGACTTTCATTCAGCAAATCACTATTAGTTTCAAAAAATAATTCTACATTTTCAATGTTAGGCTGAGGTTGTGCTTCTCCATTAGATTCATAATAAAGCATTCTTTCCTAAATTTTAAACTTCTCATCAACTTTTACATTTGCACTTTCAACAATAGTCTTAGTTCTTTTGTTATCACATCTATATGCTTTGCTTTTTAAAAAATATCCAAGAAATATTCCTTCATCACTTCGAGGATCAAACTTTCCTATACCATCATCTCTCTTTATATAACATTTACTTCCAAAAATTCTAAAATACTTAACTGAGGGTGTATGTCCAAACCATAATTCATAAGGTGTCTTGTTTGTATCTGTTCTGATTTGTACTCTGTTCATAGTGTATATTGTTGTGTTCACTGCTTCTCTCCAAAAAGTTTTAGCCAAATCATTTTCAAACAACATAGCTCTTGCTACTTTAGTTATTGACCTGTTCCTTCTTTTTGCAATACCATTTTTTTCTGGTGTTCTAAGGGCTGAAAGTTGTCTCTTAATACCATTCAAAGAAAAGTTTAACAACTTAAGGAGATCCATGGCGAATTTTAGAAAAGAAAGCCCTAAGTTTGATGGAGTAAATTTTGATAGCTGGAAAGAAAAGATGAAGACACGTCTATTATGTTTAGGACCAAGTTATTGGTTGATTACAAAGAATGAGAAGACTATCATTGAGGAAGACAATCTAGAGGCAGGAACTAAAGATGAACTAGATCTATTCATGTGTAACATACTTGCAAGAGAAGCACTTTTATCAACACTACCGGAGTATGAATATAGTCAGGTAAGATGTTTGAAAACATCTCATGCAATTTGGAAATCTTTACATTCTACTTTTGAAGGTGATGAACATGCAAAGAAGGCTAGATTACATAATTGGATTTGTGCATTTGAAGATATCAGAATGATGGAAGATGAATCTATTAGAAGTTATATTGGTAGGATGTTTGAGATTGTGATAGGAATAAAGTCTTGTGGAGGTGATAAGACAGAGAATGAAGTGATATGGAAAATTCTGAGAACTTTGACACCAGTATTCAAGCAAACAACATAGATGATTGAACAAGTGATGCCTTGTACATCAAAATTTTCAAGAGAAACTCTTCTTGGAAGATTAGAAACAACAGAGATGAACTTGAGATTATCAGGAGAGCTACCTAGAATGGAAACAACATTCAGTGCTCTTAGCATTAGACCTAAAAGAAGTACTAGTGTGAATGGAGATTATGCCAGCAGTAGCAGATCTGAGGAAGATAAGAAGATTGAAGAAGGTATTGCATTACTTGTAAAAAGAGAACCAGATGGTAAGAAAATCTTTAAATGTTGGACTTGTCAAGAATATGGTCATTTTGCATCTAAATTCCCTAAAAGAGTTAAGATGTATAGAAGCAACTTTAAATCTAGGAGATATAAAGAATGTTATTATGAAAATGATGAAGATTTTGAAGTAGGAATTGAAAAATGTTTAAGTGATAGTGATAATGATAATTTTGAGGAAATAGGATTTGTAGCAATTAAAGAAGAAAGTTCTGAATCTGATAAAAGGGAAGAAAAAGCATTAGTTTCACAAGTTGAAAAGAAATCTGATTGGATTAGAGATAGTGGTTGTTCACATCATATGACTGGAGATAAAAGAAATTTTTTTAAGCTAGATAATTATGATGGAGGAATTGTTAGGGTTGGTAACAATGCACCTTGTTTGATTAAGGGTATAGGATCTATTACTCTTGATGGAAAGACTAACACTGATGATGTTTACTTTGTTGATGGACTAAGACATAATCTACTAAGCATTGGACAATTGGTTGATAAGGGTTATCAAGTTTGGTTTTTTGAGAAAACTTGTGTGATAAAAGATAAAGATGGAAATCTAATTGGAAAAGGATCCAGAACTAGAGGTAATGTATTTTAGTTGAATCCTACTGAGATGACATGTTTGATAACTAGGATTGATGACAGTTGGTTATGGCATAAAAGGTTTTGTCATATAAACTTTGATAATATTGTCAAGGTGAGCACTACACTTGCGGTAAGATATTTACCTAGAATTATGAAACCTACTAACATGATTTGCAAAGAATGTATGATGGAAAACTAGAAAAGGATTTCATTTCCCAACAAGAAGTTCACATCAGCAGAGAAGTTGGAGATTGTTCATATAGACTTGAGTGGTCCTACTAGGACTAGAGGATTCTATGGTGAAAGGTATTTTATGATTCTTGTTGATGATTTTACAAGAATGATGTGGATTGCATTTTTGAAAGAAAAATCTAAAGTATTTGATAAATTTAAGATCATGAAAAGAAAAATTGAGAATGAATCTGGAATGAAGATTAAGTGTCTAAGATCTGATAGAGGTGGTGAATTTACATCTAGAGAGTTTAACACCTTTTGTGAAATGAATGGTATTAAGAGACAACTTTCAGCCCCTAGAACACCAGAACAAAATGGTATTGCAGAAAGAAGGAACAGGTCAATAACTGAAGCAGCAAGAGCTATGTTGTTTGAAAATGATTTGGCTAAAACTTTTTGGAGAGAAGCAGTGAACACAGTAGTATACACTATGAACATAGTACAAATCAGAGCAGATACAAACAAGACACCTTATGAATTATGGTTTGGACATACACCCTCAGTTAAGTATTTTAGAATTTTTGGAAGTAAATGTTATATAAAGAGAGATGATGATATAGGAAAGTTTGATCCTAGAAGTGATGAAGGAATATTTATTGGATATTCTTTAAAAATAAAAGCATATAGATGTTATAACAAAAGAACTAAGACTATTGTTGAAAGTGCAAATGTAAAAGTTGATGAGAAGTTTAAAATTCAGGAAAGAATGCTTGATTATGAATCGGATGGAGAAGCACAACCTCAGCCTAACATTGAAAATGTAGAATTATTTTTTGAAACTAATAGTGATTTTCTGAATGAAAGTCATACTAAAGAAGATAGAGAAGAAAATAGAGAAGAAAATAGAGAAGAAAGCAGAGAAGAATCTATAGTCAGAGCAAGATCAGTAACTATGACACCTAACAGGTATACTTCAAGACATCACCCTATTGAGCAAGTTATTGGAAGTTTAGAAAGAGGAGTTTTGACTCAAAATAAGGTACATTTATGTTTGACTTCTCAAATTGAACCTAAGACTACTAATGAAGCTTGTGAAGATGAACATTGGATCAATGCCATGAAAGAAGAACTAGAGCAGATTGAAAAAAACAAGACATGGGAATTGGTCCCTAGACCTGAAGACAAGAATGTGATTGGAACAAAGTGGGTATTTAGAAACAAGATGAATGAACAAGGAGAAGTGATAAGAAACAAAGAAATATTGGTATGTAAATGATATTCACAACAAGAAGGAATTGACTATGAAGAAACTTTTGCACCTGTGGCTAGACTTGAAGCAGTGAGAATGTTTCTAGCATATGCAACTTACAAGAAATTAAAAGTGTATCAGATGGATGTGAAGTCAGCATTTTTGAATGGTGAATTGGAAGAAGTCTACATTGAGCAGCCTGAAGGTTTTCCTTTGACACAAGAAGGAGATATGGTATGTAAGTTAAAGAAATCTTTATATGGATTAAAACAAGCACCTAGAACCTAGTATGCAAGATTGGATAAGTATTTATTGAAATTGGGATTTATAAAAGGAACATCAGATAGTAACTTATACATAAAAGAAATTGAAAATGGTTTGTTGGTTATAGTTATATTTGTTGATGATATTATCTTTGGAGGAGAAGATGAAGCTAGTGACAAATTTGCAGATGAAATGAAGACTGAATTTGAGATGAGCATGATTGGATAAATGAAATATTTTTTGGGATTACAGATAACACAAAGCAAGGAAGACATATTTGTAAGTCAGACTAAGTATTTAAATGAATTATTGAAAATATTTGGAATGGAAGATTCTAAACATGTTGGAACACCTATGTTAACTGGACATAAGTTATCTAGCAAAGATGAGACACCAACAGTTGAGCAGAAAAAGTATAGATCTATGATTGGAGGATTGCAGTACTTGACACATACAAGACCTGATATAGCACATTCAGTGGGGATTGTAGTAAGATTTCAAGTAGAACCTAGAGAATCACATTATGCAGTAGTAAAGAGGATATTGAGATATCTGAAAGGAACAATGGATTATGGATTATGGTATAAGAATTCTGATGATTTTACTTTATGTGCCTATACTGATGTAGATTGGGGAGGCAGTGTTGATGACAAGAAAAGCACCAGTGGTGGACCCTTTTTTCTTGGAGGAAAATTGGTCTCTTGGCTAAGTAAGAAGAAGAATTGTACTTCACAAAGAAGAGAAGAAGCAGAATATGTTGCAATAGAAAATAATTGTAATCAGATTATTTGGATGAAGCAGATATTGAAAGATATTGGAATAAAGTTTGATGAGCCTATTTTTATACATTGTGATAACACCAGTACAGTGAGTATGTCAAAAAATCTTGTTTTACATTCTAAGACTAAACATATTGAGATCAAGTATCATGTTGTAAGAGAGAAAGTTGCAGAAAAAGAAGTAAGATTGGAGTACATAAGTACAAAGGAGCAGATAGCAGATATATTTACAAAGCCTTTACATAAGGATACATTTGTGTATCTAAGAGGTCTACTTGGGGTTATGCCCCAACCTATTTTTGAGAATTGATGCAGATGATTGCATCCGTCTAGTGGTATATGAGCCCTATCTTTCTTCTGGATTGGATGTTGGAACTTCCTCTATGGGGGAGTTTATGAGCTGAGTCATGAGGACTCTTGTTATTGTATTTTTCTGAAAAGTGTCTTTTGACATTAAGTTGTTGTTGACTTAGTGATAGAATTTATTTCATTGATGTCAATGGGGGAGAGATATACATGAAAAACATTGTGGATTGTATAAGAGAGCTGAATAGGAAAATGAAGCAAGATTTGATTTGATATTTTGTAGTGATGTTGCAGTATTGGATTTTTGGAACATTGGATGTTTTTCATTTCTATTGTCATCAATGCCAATGGGGGAGATTGTTAGGAATGAATGAAAAGTGTATTGGCAATCATTCTGTAGCAGTTGTTGTTGCATTCATGACTTGGGTTGTCATTGATGTCAACACAGTGATATTCTGGATATTAGCAGGAAAGTAGGTATAGTTTTGTTTTGTGCACATGTTTTATTGTAGATTGGATTTTGTGTAGTTGATGGTATGTTCTTTGGTGTTTATTAACCTATGGTTAACAGTGCAAAAATAAATTCATTCATTTGTAAGAGTTATGAGCATTTTGGTGAAAGTAGTGTTTAGACAGTGTTTCTGTGTAGCGATGTTCAAAAATCAGAGGATATCTCTTAGCTAGGATGGAATCTGATTTTGCATAGTTAAAAGGATGTTGGAGACTCATTAAGGATGATGTGGTTCACAATGAAAACTTTGAGGATATGTTTGGAGAAAGTTACAGTAACTGGAAGCCGATAGTTTTATGTGAATTCTATGTGTAGCGTGTAGAATTTATTATTTTGTTATTGAGGATCGACTCATTTGTAATTATTTGAGTTTGGTATATAAGAAGGAATTTTTTCCTTATTGTAATTTGTACTATGAAGAGTGAGATGTGAATATATGCATGAAGTGAAGAAAAGAGCTAATTCAGTGATGAAGGAAGACTTGTGAGTACAGAGATCTGGAATTGTGATCTTGTGTAGCAGAGAGTGTAGTTTTGGAATAGTGTAAAGGAGGTAATATATATTTCATATTATTCTATTGAATAATTCTAAGATCTTTTGGACATTGGGTTCAAAGATCTTGCCTTGAAGTTGTTTGGGCAGTGGGTCCTTCTGTCTTCCATAAACTCTTAACCAGGTTAGAATCTTTTAACAGGGATTCAAAATCTCCTAATAGGGATTTATATGTACTGAATGTATTTCATAAGACTCCTAACAGGGTCTATCCTCTAACAAGGAACTTTCATATTAGTGCATCATTTTGTGGGCATCATTCCCACGGGGGTTTACTCTTTTCAAGAGGTTCCCTAGTTAACATATCTTGTGTTATTGTGCAATTGTGTATGATTATCTTTCTATGGTTGATCAGTACATTGATTATGTTGTTTAAATCTGTTGAACAGATAAATTATCTGATAATTGATTCAACCCCCCCCCTCTCAGTTATCTTGGGGATCTTTACTTTCTAACAAATAAGGTGTTTCAATATAGTCACCTAGTAGTTTCCACATCCATTTGTCTATATATAGTTAAATCTCAATAAAGGATGTCATAAGTGGAGACTAGATAGTGAGGATTATGAGACAATATTACATGTTCTCCATGAAAGGTATGAACCACTTAGGTTGGTCTAAAAATTATAATGTGTATACTTATTTCATGTGTTAGGACCTACTTGATATCTCTGGATTAAATTGACTATACTTTATTTATATATTTAAATATATGATGGACTATAATTTGTTGATATATGATGGACCTATTTGATGGTTGAATGGTTTTAATATATAGAATTTTATGTATGCTTTTATATATATATGCTTGTATACATGTATGGTTTTATATGTATACTTTGATTATTCAATGATTTTTATAGATTGCATATTAGTTAAAGATTTTATGTATGCTTTGATTATTCAATGATTTTTATTATACTTATTGTCCATTAATTACATGTATTAACTAGTTATTTTTTATGATATTAATTCTAGAACCCTTGAAGACCTCCCCTTAAGATTTCTTATTAGTTAAAGATCCCCTTAAGACATTAGTTTGAACACTAAAAAATGATGAAATTAGTTAGATTACTTATGACATGTGTTAGTTCTAGAATGAGTTAGAATAGTTATTGTCCATTAGTTACATGTATTAACTTGTTAATTTTTATGATATTAATTCTACATCCATCTAATAAAATCTAATCAAATGAAACAATCTAATAAAATAATATCATCTAAAATAAAACCATGTAATCAAATCATATATAATCTAATCAAATGAAATCATCTAATCAAATCATATCATCTAATTGTATCATATTTAAATGGAAGCACTTCCATGTTAAGAACATTTAGCCTTCCAAGAAAGTGGTTTGGGTTCATGTTGAACACTTTGAATGGGTACTTGACTTGGATTTTTACCCTATTTTACCCCATTTTCCACTTCTTCCCAGCATAATTCTAGCATCCTAAATTGCAAACCTGAGATTCTTGACCTTAGGGTCAAGGTCGACCTCTTAGGTCAAGGTTGACCTTGACCCTAACCTAGGTCAAGGATGAAATCCACCCTAACCTAGGTTAAGATTGACCCCGACCTTGACCCTAGGGTCCGGTATCCTTGGGGTTAGATTTTAGTTTCAGGGTTTCATCAAAATCTTGTCTTTTCCCTCTTTGGGGCCACTATTTTTCAGATTAAGTGTCAATTTATCAAATTAATATTTGAGGTGGACCTTTCTCAAGATTTGTACATGATTTCTAATTTATTATTAGAGATTAGCCTTTCTCCAGTTTTGTGCCTAATGCTCAAATTAACTTTGCAGTTGGCCTTACCTCGAATCTTATGACAAGGCTCTTAAATAATTATTTTTATTTCTATATTAGGGGTGGTCCCCTTCTAGAGTATTGTGTCAAGATTTTAATTGAATTTCCTCTCCATGTGCACCTCTCTAGAGTTTTGTGTCATGGGCCCTTAATTATTGTTTTCTATGTGGCCTCTCTAGAAGTTTGTACCCTAGATCACTATAAAAGGGAGCCTTCCTCTCTCATTTTCTCCATCAAGTTTTGCAATCAAGTTTTCATGCTCAAGCACTCTCAAGGAAGAAGATCAAGCATTCAAGCATTCAATTCATCAAGGAGATCCATTAGTAGCCATTGAAGTATTCAAGCTCTATGGAGCCCTCTTGTTGAAGATTTCTCCATCCATCCATTCAAGATTGTTGTTGAAGATCTAAAGACAATATATTGGATACATCCTACATTTGATTCTACAAGGTGAATTATTCCATTTACTTTGTTTATTCCAAAAATTTCAATTTAATTTCAAGGTTAATTCCTAAATTAGGGTTTGACTAAGGCAAACCCCTCCCCCGCAACAAATAAAACTATTTTTATTGTAGGTACAGGTGTGGGATGGTGAATATCAGTGCAGATCTGGATACCCTTTTCGCCGAACTTTCAGGATCCACAAACATAATTTTCATCAGAGCTATGGGGGGCAAGATCCTGCCCCAGGGTAAGACCCTGCCCCACTATCTGGGTCAAGGACAACCTACCTCAAATCAGAAAAATATTTATGGGTTTTGTAGATCTTGTAGTTTTGGTTTGACCTTGGAAAAATCAACAATTTTTTAGACTATTTGACAGGGTTTTCAGCCGATTATTTTTTGGAGGTAAGTACCTTTATTTCTTCATTTCAACATTAATCATCTACATTTACTTTCTATATCAATACAATTCAAATGTTTGTTTAAAATATTGGCTTTGGGGTCTCTTTTATGTGCAAACCATTGTTCTAGGACCCCATTCATATTTTTCATCTTACATTTTGGTGAGCCTGACAAGCTTACCCCCTATCTTTTATGGAATTAGATGCCCTATTTTGTTTGTTGTATCTTGTATGTTCACCTTCACATCTTAGATTTTGGTGAACCCATTTATGAAAACTCTTTCTTTTTGGTGTTAGATTTACATTTTGTGTTTGATCTTACATGCTTACAAAAGTAGATTTATTTTATGCTCTTGCATTTATATTTCAAAAATCCAAAACAAATTACAAAATTTCTTTAAAAATACATAAATATTTACAATCTTACCCCTATCTCTTGAGGAATTGGATGCCCTATTGTGTTATATTTCCCTTTGTATTATCTTGTGTGTTTGTGGTGTTCAATTTCCTTTTCATTCTTATAAATCTCATTTGAATGCATTTGGATATATCTAGATCTATTTTATATGCATTTATTTATTCATTATCATGATGCACAAGTTGTTTCAAGTGTTTTTAAAATTCCTTATTGATAGGGATGATAATCCTCCTATTTGGGATGAACCTTTGGATTTGGATGTTGATTACTCTCTTCCTCATGAAACCAATGTGGATGACCCCTTGGATAAAGACACTGATTTATTCCCTCCTCATGAATAATATTTGATACAAGAGGGTGATTTATTAATGGATGACATATTCATACATGATGATAACTCATTTTCTAAAACACACTACCCTTATGCAGACATTTTAGTGAAACAAGATGACATTATAGATGCTTTACCTCCATTTGGGATTCCTTCTAGTGATGAGGCTGTTATACACTAAGTTTTCACCCTTGTTTCAAACTCTCATAGTCTTGATAACCTAGTATAACATGGGAATCATCTCCAGGTTGTGGGTCCTATGCTAATTGAGATGAGACCTCCAGGTTCTAGGCTGGTTCCTCTTGGATAATCACCTTAATTTTATCTTAACATGGAAGTAAATCTTTGGGGAAAAGGGATAGAAGGAATGCTTGCAAGGGAAATGATTGAAAGAAAACTACCTACTAGGTGATGCACCAAAATGATGGTATGAATTGCAGCATAAAAGATGGATTCAATGAAAAAACTTAGGTCTAGGAGATCACAACTTACTGAATAGGCTTGCATAAGTGTTTCGTAGAAGGGGTCTACAAATAAAAGAGGGTATTTAGGGAAAGAGAGATTGTTTCACAAACAATAACACTCTCTAGATTAGACAAAAATCTATAACCTACAAACAAACATTCGCCTCTACAATTGGGTATAAGAATGAGACAGATTGCTAGGGGTGGAAGTATACCCACAAAAGCATTCAAATCATATCATTCACAAGCATACACATGAATTGTAGAAAGAAAGAGGGATCAAGAACCCTAAAAATATCACTGAAACATACATATACTAAATTCAATAAGAGAAAATTCAGACAGGAAGGTATAGGGGACATGAAAGAATGTCACAATACACTTTGCAATATCCAAATAGTTAATGAAAGGTTACAATTGCAGAAGCCAGGGGGTAGAAATAATGCCTCAGATAACTTCTCAGAAAGATGAACTCTCCTTTTACCAACTATAAACTCTCAACTCTAAAAGCTCCAAAAATTAATTATATACATCTCCTCTAATGCACACAGGAAGGAGCAAAAATTCTCATTAGGGTTACATAAATCTGCATAAAATAATCCAACCCTAAACCTGTCATTTATGATCATAAATGTTCATGAAAATATCTCAACCGATTAGATATGTCTTTGTGTGTCCATCCCTATATTGAATCTACTTGTAGACAAAAAAAACCTTGATCCAACTACTTCTTTGCAAGTCAGGCTGTCATGAATGCAAATCTAGTACTCTCGGAAGTAAAATCCACCGAAATAGTTTTCTAGATCTCTACATCATTCTCTTTCCAATTGCAACTGCCCCTAAAATCATAAATTTTTAGCTACCCACGCCTTCACATTCAATCAACAGGAACAAATAAAAGAAAACCTATGAAAGATGCTACAACCCTCCTTTGAAAAAGTCAAAGGTGACATCATAACAGCTAGAACCAATAAAAATTGGCCATCTCAAAAAACGGACCTGTAGAAGGTAGAAGAATCATGCCCTTGCATTGGACGGTGGTCGCATGATCACATGGGATCGAAAGATCCCATGTGGTTATGTGACCACCATTGGATCTTCCTCTGTTACCACTCAAGATACTCGGGCCCACAATAAATGCCAACTATCCCAACATGGACCAATAAGAAACTTGCATGTCAGACAGACCCACAACAATGTCAGTCAAAACACCCAGAGAATCAAATGGCTGTCGCATGATTGCATGGGATCAAAAGATCCCATGCAATTATGCGATAGCTATTGATCTTGGATCAACTGGCACCTCTGTAAAACCACTGACCATCGGACCCACTGACGACCCTGTCATCACTTAGCTGGCCACTAAAAAATGGACATGTCACCACTCAAGGACCCACCACCAGAGGCTTGGCAGTAAAGTGGATCTAACGGCCATCCCATGATAGCATGGAATCGAAAGATTCCATGTGAACATGCAACCACCATAGATCTTCGATCAACTAGGGCCTACCTTATACTTTGGGTTTGTTGCAGAGTTTTTATTGATACCACATCAACAGTTGTTGCATGATCACATGGGATCAAAAGATCCCATGTGATTATGTGACTACCATTGGATCTAACTACGACTGAGAACTGGGCCCAGGGAAATATTAAAGGCGGGGACATAGGAAACTTAAGAAATATTAAAGGGGGACCCCAATGACAAACCTTAGTCACATGATTGCATAGCATAAAAATGACCTATGCGATCATGTGACACACCACTTAAATAGAACAAGGGGTCACAACCTTATAGCATATGGGTTTTGTGGTTAAGTGGCCCAAAAGGGTAAATATTAAATTAGGATGGGCCATGGGTATTTTAGGGGATCATGGGGTTTAAACGGTCACACATGAATTTTTTACTACATACAAGGGGATTAGAAAATTGCAGAGGCCAGGAGGCAAGACCTAAAGCCATGAAATTTTCAGGGATGCTCGGCAAGATAAAATTGCTGACTTTGGAATAGGATATAGCCAAATTTTACATCGGACATGAAAAATTGGGCAATAGAGGCATTAGCGAAGAATGATATAAATTCCCTTAATGATCTCCCTATTAATGATCATCTTATGGAGAATCAAGATCCTACCTCATCTCTTCCTAGGATGTCTTCTTTGCTTCCTTTTTGTGAATCTATTTGTAGTGTTCAAACAACTAATATGGTTTTTCTGAAACCCTTGTTGACTTTCAAAGGTTGTCCTCACATTGCTATCAAAGGTAAACCTATGGAGTCTTTAGAGTCTTTCAATGACCAAGATTTGATAGCTCACACATATCATACAAGGAATAACCCTCAACCTAATTTGGTGGTTTCTACTTCTTTACTACCTTCTCAACCCATTCTTCCTCCTCTACCCCATCTTCCTAGCAAGGAGTATGATTTGATAAACCAATTGCAAAATACCCCTGCCAAGATTTCTTTATGGGAGGTTCTTCAAACTTCACCTACCTACTATGAATCCTTGCAAAATGCTCTATCAACTATGCCCACTCCAACTCCTAATCAAGATAACATCAATAACTTCTTACAATGCATGCATGCTACCCTAGGTCCTCCTGACATTGTATTTAATCTAAAGGATTTACCTTCTTAAGAATTTCAGAAACAATATGATGATCTTATGGCTATTGTTACTATCAATAAAAGTATCGTTCATAGGAACTTGATTGATAATGGATCTGGGCTAACTGTTTGTAGCATGAACATGCTTAAAGTGATTAAATCTAGTGTTTCAAAAATTCAACCTGAAAATGTTCCTATACATGGCTTTGATAACATTGCTAAGAACACTTTAGGCATCATTACCTTACCTATCAAAGTAGGTTCATTCATCCTGAATACACCTATTCATGTTATGCCTAGACCTCTCAATTATAACCTTCTTTTGGGTAGACCTTGGTTGCATGAGATGCATGTTGTTCCTTCCACCCTTCACCATAAAGTCAAGTTTATACATAACAACAAGATGTATACGCTTCATGCAGATGATGCACCTAATCCTTGTTTGAATATTTAAAATCACACTACTCCTATTTCTAATAGTAATCCTTCTTCCTCTAATTCTCTTCCTGACGATGATTGGGGAACCTTGAATTTTAATCCTACCTTTATTGGAGAGTATAAGGTTTCTGAACTTGATTTTATGAATAAACAAAGAGAGTTTGAACAATGAGTTTTTACTTCTACTTATAATACCCTTCGTAATAACTTTGTCACTGCTTCTACCCATAATGAATCTATCAAACCTTCTAATAATGACATAGTGACTACTAAAGTTCCATTGAATCCTTCTGATATGGCTTCTTGTTATGGTCTTGGTTATCATTTCCCTCTTAAACAAGGATTTAATGGTAAAGGATGTGGTAAGCGATAAACAGGGAATTCAAATGCCCTTACAGAATGGGGGACATGAGCATTCTTATGGATTGGGATTTAATTCTCAACAACAAATCAATGCTAACAACATCTCAAATAGCACTTCAAAACATGATGAACCTATGAAGGAATTTGATCAAGAAGTTTGTTTTCCTAAACTCCTTCATGCTAAGATGATTACTAGACCTAAACACAAAAAGAAATGTAGTCCACACTTGAAGACTCTTCCTTTTTGTTTGTATCATATATTTCATGATCACTCTACTAATGAATGTCAAGCTTTACATTATAAGATTAGGCAGCTCATTAATAGTAAGGTTATTTATATATCATGTGGCAATGAGTTGTATTTTAATCTTGTTTTCTCTAAATAACATTTGTGTTTCTATTATAGACCTCCACATTATGTAAACAATGTTAGCCTAATCCTTGGGGGCTCATTGTCTTGTATAGTGTTGCGAGTGATATAATAGGTCCCATTCCATCCTTGTTCCTATGCTTGGGGGGAAAGGATGATATCTCCCCCTTTTCTATCTTTCTGGGATTCACCTCTTTCCTTGGTTAAGAATTATCTATCTATTATGTGATATCCAATCATACATAAAAATTTTGGTTTGCATTGAGGATCTGTGTCCTTGATCACAACCTCTTTCATTGTTTTCCATTGGGTTTCCATGGTTGATATATCTCTCACCTTGGAAACTGAATAGTGTGATATCCCTCACAAAGGTTACTTTTTCACTTCTTGCATGATATCTCTTTGCATTTGTCCCTTCTATGGCCTCATAGGAGCTATGACCTTCTTGGTTTGGACTGGGTGTTGTCTATGGATATTATCTTGATGTTGAAGAAGGCTTTATCCTTGTTCTTTTCTTTCCTTAAAATGTCAAAATAGTATGTGTTTTCCATCTTAAGGAGGGGGGCATATATACGGCCTCCCTCTTTCTATATTATGTATTTTGGTTCTAACCTTTTATTTTGTAGCATGGTAAATCTCAGAAGGTAATGCACATAAGTTTCTAAATCCTAAAGAGACATGCATTTCCAATATGCTAAATCCTCTAAAGGTAATGCAGATAAGTTTCTAAATTTTGAAGGGACATGCATTTCCAATTTCAAATATGCTAAATCTTCTGAAGGTAACACACATAAGTTGCTAAATCTCGAGGAGACATATATTTATATTCCATTGTGATACAAGAAGGTGGATCTATGGGTACTTTATAAAATACATCAAAAGATGCACTACATACATGCACAAAGCTGCCAAAAGGTGTACAATGTTATGGGGTGACTATCAAGTGTTTTCTTGGTGGGCCATCCTATCCTTGTTGTGGTTCACAATGAGATACACACATCTTATTGGGTGAGCTAGCCACTCCTCTCTCCCCTTTTCTCTACTTTTCCAGTGATGTCTCTCTTATTGTAATCTTCAGTTGATGAATACTTGAGTCCCTGGGGGCTTGAGGTTTCCTTTGTCCCTTTGATTTCAATAAGATTTCCTTTTTATTTGTGATCTACTTTACCAAGAGTTTGCATCGAGTCGATACTCTTGCTAAAGTGGGGGCTTAATATATCATTTTAAAATGGAAGCACTTCCATGTTAAGAACTTTTATCCCTCTAAGTAAGTGGTTTGGGGTCATGTTGAACACCTTGAATGGGTACTTGACTTGTATCTAGCTTTTTCCCCTATTCTGCCCCATTTTCCACTTCTTCCCGACATAATTCTAGCATCCTGAATTGCAAACCTGAGATTCTTGACCTTAGGGTCAAGGTAGACCTCTTAGTTTAAGGTCAACCTCAACCCTAACCTAGGTCATGGACAAAGTCAACCCTGACCTAGGTGAAGGTCGACCTAGACCTTGACCCTAGGGTCCGAGATCCTTGGGGTTAAACTCTGGTTTCAAGGTTTCATCAAAATCTTTTCTTTTCCCTTTTTAGGACCACTATTTCTCAGATTAAGTGTCAAATTCTCAAATTAATATTTGAGGTGGACCTTTCTCAAGATTTGTATAGGATTTCTAATTTATTATTGGAGATTAGCCTTTCTCCAGTTTTGTACCTAATGCTCAAATTAACTTTGGGGTTGGCCTTACCTCGAATCTTATGACAAGGCTCTTAAATAATTATTTTTATTTCTATATTAGGGGTGGTCTACTTCTAGAGTCTTATTTCAAGACTTTAATTTAATTTCCTCTCCATGTGCACCTCTCTAGATTTTTGTGCCATGGGCCCTTAATTATTGTTTTCTATGTGGCCTCTCTAGAAGTTTGTCTCCTAGATCACTATAAAAGGGAGCCTTCCTCTCTCATTTTCTCCATCAAGTTTTGCAATCAATTTTTCATGCTCAATAACTCTCAAGCAAGAAGATCAAGCATTCAAGCATTCAAGCCTTCAAGCAACCAATCATTCTATTCATCAATGAGATCCATTAGTAGCCATTGAAGGATTCAAGATCTATGGAGCCCTCTTATTGAAGATTTCTCCATCCATCCATTCAAGCCTCTTCCTATTCCAAGATCCATTCAAGATTGGTGTTGAAGATCTAAAGACAATTGATTGGAGACATCCTACATTTGATTGTACAAGGTGAATTATTCCATTTACTTTGTTTATTCCAATAATTTCAATTTAATTTCAAGGTTAATTCCTAAATTGGGGTTTGACTAAGGCAAACCCCTCGCTCCCAAAAAACAAAACCATTTTTCTTGCAAGTATAGGTGCAAGATGATGAATATCAGTGCAGATCTAGATACCCTTTTCGTCGAACTTTTAGGATTCACGAACAAAATTTTTGTTGGAGCTGTGGTGGGCAGGATCTTGCCCTAGTGTAAGACCTTGCCCCGCTATATGGGTCAAAAATGACCTATCTCATATTAGAAAAAGATTTATGGATTTTGTAGATCTCACAGTTTTGGTTTAGGATTCCAAAAATCAATAGTTTCTAAGATTGTTTGATAGGGTTTTCAACTGATTCTTTTTCGGATGTAAGTATCTTTATTTCTTCATTTCACCATTAATCATCTACGTTTACTTTCCATATGAATACAATTCAAATGTATTTGTAAAATATTGGCTTTGGGGTCTCTTTTATGTGCAAACCATTGTTTTAGGACCCCATTCATATTTTTCATCTTACACTAATCAAATATAATCATCTAATCAAATGAAACCATCTATTCTAATCAAATGAAACCATCTAATCAAATCATATTATCATCTAATCAAATCATATCATCTAATCAAATAATATCACCTAATCAAATGAAATTATCTAATCAAATAATATCATCTAGTCAAATGAGACCATCATAAATCTATATAATGTCAAATCATAAATCATCTATGTCTAGAGGTTTGCATAGCATATAAATATATGTCTTGAATCATAAATTGAAAATATCAAACATATAATAATGACATGTATAATGAGTCTCAAATCAAAGATCTATGCAACATGTCTTAAACTAGGGAGTCATCTAGGCTCATGCGAATAGAGCGGCCCTCTAACTGACAGCCACAAGCATCCTTTGGTTGTGAGGTAGCAACTGATCCATGCGAATATAAATTCATGTATATAATAATAATATAAAATACTTAAAATATTATAAATTCATGTTTCTACTTTCATATTTTTAAAACTTACATGACCATTACTAGGTGTCACATCTACTAAATCTCTCCTATGAAGAGCATCCTCTGGTTGTGAAGCAGCAACTGACCCCTAAAAATTTAGTACAATAGTTGGTTATATACATGTGCATAGTATATATTATGTAAAGTACTTGAATTATATAAATACATGTGCACAAGTGTACAAATTCATGCTTAAACATACATATATCTAAAACTTACTTGACCATTAGTAGGTGTCACATCTACTGGATCTCACATATGAAGATGCTCTAAGCCCACACTTGAGGTAACACTCTTTGCTAACTATGTCTGCCAAATATTATACAATGAACAAACATCAATATACACATCTACAATTAATTGTTCACTTAAACTGCTAAGAAAGGAGAAAATAAAATTTTATATACATGATCGTAGGAGTAGGAGGATCAGTAGCGCATTGCGCCATCATATCATCAACTGAAACTGCATCACTCACACCACCTTGAGTCTTGAACCTCTCTAGTAATGAATATTGTAGGGGTGACACTAGCTAGGAGGTGAGTGATGTAGAGCCTAAACCATCCAGATGCAATAACATCCATAAATGATCCAATAGATCAATGCCAATGTCCACCTAACCTAACCCATGCAACTGCTCATCAAATGTGTCTAGGACCTCAGTGGTGATGTGTACATATCCAACCTATATACTTGGCTCTGCAGTTGTAGAGAAATCTATGGGTGCAAAGCACTCTGCATTATGTTGTGCCTGACTAGATGGTGTGTCATGTGCTGGTGGAACTACAGGACCCAATGCAAGTCTGATGATATCCCTGACTGAATGTACTGGAATCCTCTGCATGTCATCAATATAAGAATATGACTATAGGAGATCCTAAAAAAAGTAAAGCACCACATCTAAATGACTATGATGACTCAAAAGCACTTGTATCTCTCTAGGTACAGGAAGACCTATAGCTCTATATGCCTCATCATTGACACCTGTAGCAGTACTAGATGAAGCCTTAGAAGATGATCTAGCTCTACTTGATCTAGTCAAAATGTATCTGCCCACTGAATCTAAATTGATGGAGATGGCTACAGAACCAATCTTCTCTATATTGTCCACTACTCCCCTATGAGAAGTAATGACCAATCTATCTGTAGTATCATCCATCGCCGGTGCCACTACCAGAGTCCTCTACCCAACCAACTATCTATGAGGATGTACAACTCGATCAACCCTACAATATTGATCATAGTTTTTAACCCTACTATGCCCCTGACCCTAATATATGGGAAGATCTAAATAGTTGACTCTAAGTCCTACCCAAAACTTAGCGTAGAACTATTGTATGAAATATAAAGGAATCTAGTTTTTATTAGGATAAAAACCATGTGTTGCAAGAAATCAAGGGTATATCATGGATGCAATCTAAGGAATCACACACTGTGTGACCTAGTATGCCCTCACCTTGGGCTTCCCCTCATAAAATGGGACAACCTCTCATTTAATGATTTCCTTGGGGACATGGCTCTGAATCGTCTCCAAGGAAACATCACCTGAGACCTCAGCTCTCACCTCTTGAAAAATAGTATCAACTACCTAAGGCATGAAGGAGGAGTGGGATCTCAATCTAGTAGTCATCTCCTCCAAACTGGTCAATACACTAACACAAGTATCTATGTATATGCTATATAATAAAGATGTATGGATGGAATCTCTAAGTTGAGCCATCTTTATATTAGCAGTATGAAAAATGGTCACTATATCAGGAGTCCGAGGAGCATCCTGAGTGGCCATCTAGATACATAACATGTGAAAACTAAATGTTAACAATTAATTACTTGATGTGCATGTTATAACTAATTGTAAAATAGAAACAAATATCTAAATATCTAAAATTATACTTAAATTTATAATACTAGAGTGTACTAATAGTCCTTAAGGGTCCTTGAATGTACTAATTGGTATTAAAATAGGTCTTATTACATCAAGTAAGTGGACTTATTAGGTCTTAAGGGTCCTAGGATGTACTAATTTATTTTAATAGGTCATATTAGTCATACTAGGTCTTAAGTCCAGTCTTATTAAGTCTTAAGGGGTCCTATTAGGTCTTAAGGGGCCCTATTGTAGGTCCTAAGGATCCTAACGGTTCTTAAAGACTTTTATGTTACAATAGGGGTCCTAAAGGAACCTAGAGTGTACTAATACTCATAAAGGGTCCTTGGATGTACTAATTAGTATTAATAGGTCCTATAAGGTCAAGTAAGTGGTCTTATTAGGTCTTAAGGGTCCTAGGATGTACTAATTGATTTTAATAGCTCATATTAGTCCTATTAGGTCTTAAGTCTAGTCTTATTAAGTCTTAAGGGGTCATATTAGGTCTTATGGGGTCCTATTATATGTCCTAAGGATCCTAAGGGTACTTAAAGAGTGTTATATCTACATGAATAACATGTAACTCTAAAACATATGTACATAATTATGAGAGAGAGAGAGAGAGAGAGAGAGAGAGAGATTCGTAATATTTACTAACTTTAAAAACAATTATTTAAATTAATACTTTCTATAAGATCAGTGGAATGGGTCCTATGATATACTAAGATACATTAATGGGTCTTTGGGGTCCTATGTGTCTTAAGACATTGTAAGGGATGGATAAGTTTCCTAGAATGTATTAAGGGGTCACATGTGTTGTAAGTGGTCATTAGGGATCCTAGGTTATATTAATTGATTCTAGTATGTATTAAGGGCTTTTTAGGGTGACAATGGGTCCGCATACCAATTAATAGAACTTAAGATACATGAATGGGTCCTAGGGAATCCTAAGATACATTAATTGGTCTTGGAGGTCTAAAGGGGTCATATGTGTCTTTATATGTCATAAGGTATGGATAAGGTTCCTAGAATGTCTTAAGGCTTTGTAGGTGTCATAAATGCTTCTAAGGGATTATAGGTTAAATTAATTGATCCTAATATATCTTAAGGGTCCTGGAGGCAAAAACATGGGTCCTATTATGTATTAATGGAATGTAGGATACATGAATGGGTCCCAATACATCCTAAGATACATTAATGGGTATTGGGGGTCCTAATAGGCCCTAGGTATCTTAAGATGTTGTAAGGGATGGATAAAGGTCCTATAATGTCTTAAGGGGTCATATGTGTCATAAAAGGTCCTTAGGGATCCTAGTATTTCTTATGGGGTATTCAAGGTGACAATGGGTCCTTGTATGTATTAATAAAACATAAGATACATCAATGGGTCCTAGGACATCCGAAGATTCTTTAATGGGTCTTGGGGGTCCTAAGGTTTCATATTTGTTTTAAGATTTCATAAGGGATCCAGATAAGGGTCCTAGAATGTTAATGGGTCGTAGGTGAAATAAGTGGTCCTAAGGGATGCTACATTACATTAATTGATCCTAGTATGCCTTAAGGTTTCTTGAGAGAAATAATGGGTCATATGTGTCTTAAGATAGTGTAAGGGATGGATAAGGGTCCTAAAGTGTCTTAAGGGGTTGTGGGTAACATAAGAGGTCCTAAGGGGTCCTACATTACATTATTGGATCATCCTATGTATTAATTGAATCTAAGATAAATAAATGTGTCCTAGGACAGCCTAAGATATGTTAACGGGTCTTGATTATCCGAAGGGGTCATACGTGTCTTAAAATGTCATAAGAGATGTATAATGGTCGAATAATGTTAATGGGTCGTAGGTGTGATAAGTGATCTAAGGGATCTTAGGTTACATTAATTGATACTAGTATGTCTTAAGGGTTCTTGCGAGCAACGATGGGTTCGCATATGTATTAACAAAAGCTAAGATAGATGAATGGGTCCTAGGACATTTTAAGATATAATAATGGGTTGTATGGGTCCTAAGGGGTCCTATGTGTCTTAAGATGTCATAAGTGATGCATAAGGGTCCTAGAATGTCTTAAGGGGTTGTAGGCATCATAACAGGTCTGAAGGGATCATAGGTTACATTAATTCATCCTAATATGTCTTAAGGAGCCTTGAGGGAAACAATGAGTCCTCGTATGTGTCGTAATATGTCATAAGGGAGGGATAAGGGTCCTCGAAACTTACTAAGTTACAATTTTCTTACATATGATAATATACTACTATCATTAAATCTAAAATTTAAGTAAGATTTTCAAAGATATCTACAAACTAAAAATTATTTAAAACAAATAACTAACTAATATTTACTAACTTTACTAAAAATGTGTGTACGAGAGAGAGAGAGAGAGAGAGAGAGAGAGAGAGAGAGAGAGAGAGAGAGAGAGAGAGAGAGAGAGAGAGAGAGAGAGATTCCTAATATTTACTAACTTTAAAAGAAATTTAAAAACAAATATTTTTAATAATTTCTATAAGATCTTAATGTTTTGTAACATTTCTAGTATGGTTTCTACTATTTTGTAAATATTTTCTAAGATTTTCTAACAAACTACTACGATTTTATATCATTTTCTAACATACTAAGTTACAATTTTATAACATTTTCTAACATTCTACTACATTTTTCTAATGTATACCGAAGTTACAATTTTCTAATGTATACTACAAGTTACCATTTTCTAGTGTATACTAAGTTACAATTTTCTAACATTTTCTAATGTATACTAATTTACAGTTTTCTAATATTTTCTAATGTATACAAAGTTACAATTTTCTAACATATTCATGTTGGAAGTGTAAGTGGGAAAGTAATACTGAGAGGGGGGGATGAATTAGATATTACCTACTTTTATCTATTTGATCTGATAAAAATTTATGCATGACATAAACAAAACTTAATCATTGTAAGCAACAAAACATATAAAGTAGCATACATGAAATCACTCATAACACCATGATTTTGGTAACCTAGAAATCCTTGAAAGGTAAAACTGGGGTGGGGATGACACCCACAAATCTTCACTACTGCAGTAATAAGTTTTTCCTATTAAGGCTTACAAAATGTGATCAAATCATGATCTACCCTGTGAAAGGTCTACTTTGTCAAAAGCTAAAAGACTTGTATAGTCTACCTTGTTAAAGGATTTATAAACTTACAACAAAGTAAGCACTTGGTAAAGAGATTTACAAAAAGTCTGCTAAGACTACTCGGTTAAGAGACTTACCCTCATACACTAGTCAAAATGTCTCAGTACCTGATCTTTCAGTTTGCACTAGTATGCAGATTATAGATCTCCTCTTTACTTTATATTTTGATCTCTTCTATCTAATCTTTCTTGATTCTGTCCTTTCACTACTTAGCTCAGTCACTGTGTTGGTGTCCCAAATGATGCTTATGCCATAAGGCTGCCAATATACCCTCAGATAGATTTTATGGGTGGTTAGCTCCAAAATGTAATGAGGTCTTAGGATAACTGGACCAACTGTAGGGACCAGACTGCCCTCTTCTACTTCTGGCTCTGCAAAACCAAGGCGGGTGCACCTAACCCAGTATAAACTATACTTCACACACCAAAGACTCAATTTGAATAACAGATAAATGGATAGCAAGAAAGTACTGAATGTTAACCACACACTCATTAACTCTCCATTGCTATGGGGTGGAACCTTACACAACCAAATATTGCAAACTTAAGAAATAGTTCTTAATTTTATGTTTTTGAATCATAACAACTTCAATCAAGATATGTCAGCAAAGAAATACTTATCTAGGCTAGTGCCTCATCCATTGGGCAAGGTTTCTTAGACAGACTACACACACACACATCAGAATGTATCTAAGATTCAAAGCCATAAATACATTTACAATCTCCTCTACTACTTATAGAATATCCCTACATAGACAAGAGATAAATCTAGGTCCCATCTGAAGCATCATTTAATCTAATCCTAGATTAGAACTCAAGAATGAAGACCTATACATAAAAAGGTTCTGCAGTGAACTAGAAAGTTCAAAATTCATCTACGTTGACACAAGGGAGAGATGAGAATCATGTGCCTGCATTAAGTATAAAGAATTCTCAAGTGCATACAATCCATCCAAAGGAACCCTGCTTGCAAACTAAAGCTTAGACCTACAATGTTCTTTCAATTGCCAAAAAATTAAGATAGACAAGTCATTACAATCAAACTGAGAAAAGGACTCACAACCCAAAAGTTTGAATACCTAACTCCCACTAATCAGAAAATGATCACAAAAATCCCTTTATACCAGGGTTACAAAGCAAGCATAATGATCATTTCTAGCTCAAAAATTCAAAATCACCTAACCCCATCGAGAAATTAACACAGATATGACAGGGGTCAAGCCACAGCATTTGACAATCCATTTTGCCCACTCTGGCTACTCAAAAATTGAATTTGGTTACCTCCTACCACAAAAAACTCTCAGCAAGTTCAAATGGTCACCATGCATTTCACGGGCTTGTGCTTTTAACCATCCAACACCTCGGGTTAACTCCGTAGTGGTGACGCCAAACAGTTGTCGCATGATCGCATAGCCCAGAAATGGGCTATGCGAACATGCGACATGCCATTTCCCATTACCGCTGACGCTGCCGCTGCCACAATAGGGTTTTTTGCATGTTTGGATGCCAAAAAATTTGCTCATGCGAACATGTGACAAGCCACTAACATGCACCCTACCGTTTTTCATGTCACCACTGAGATACCCCAACCTGGGCTCGCTTTCAAATCTACCATCCTGCCAACTCGGACCAACTAGAGATTGCCATGACACCACCTGCCAATGAGACCACCAAACAGCAACCACCATTGGGCTCCAGCAGACGTGGCACCCTATTGCATGATCGCATAGCCTAAAAATGGGCTATGCGAACATGTGACAACCTGTGAACCATTTACAAAGTCCTTGGCCCCATCAGCAGTCAGGCGACCAATCAAAAACTAGCACACTGAGAAGATTGGCATCATGGGCCCACCGTAGAACTCTGCAACTGTGACATCTAGTGGTTAGTCACATGATCACATAGCCTAGAAATGGGCTATGTGAACATGCGGCAACCCACAAACTGTTACCTTGCCGCAACCGCATAACCGCCACATGTCTACGCTGCATCCAATACAACACTGCCACCTCAGCAACCAAAAGATGCCCATCACCACTTGCCACCAGGCCCCAGGGACACATGGAGAGTAGTCGCATGATCACATGTCAGAAAATTTTGACATGCGGCCATTCAACAACCAACCCCTGACTGCCACATCACCACCTCAGACTAGCCGGAAGAAAACTCACCTACCAACGGGACCACCAAACAGAGCACCAAACAAAAGAGGATCAGACAGTTGGCACAACTTCACATAGCCCTAAGAAAACCTTCGCACTTTAATGACAATCATTGATGCTCTGACATGTCAAGACCCTCTGACCAATCGGGAAACTAGGTCCCACCATCCATCGCACTTGCGCACTAAGGCAAAGTAGACTGCCAGGCAGCTGAACAGGACTGGGACCCACACAGCTAGGTGGCAAGTGGTCATATGATCGCATGTCAAAAAATTCTGACATGTGGCCATGCGACAACCAATCAGGAAGAGTCTGGACCCACCATCCAATCGGACTTGTGCAGTTAAGACCAAGGTCGAAAACACACAAAGTTTGCAGCACCAAAAGACAAGTGCACAAAAGCTGGAAGGCAAAGGTCGAAAACAACAAGGGTTTTCGGCAAAAGATCAAAAACACATAGGATTAACGACATACCAAAAGGTAGCAAGGAAGCTGAAAATATCATGAGTTTTTGAAAACACTGTGGGTTTTCGACACTATGGTAGATTTTAAAAAATTGTTTCCCGCGGACCTTAGAACTTGAATCTCCCTGGGTTTTGTGATTTGTGAGACACGGTCTGGACTGGAGCAAGGTGACAACATGAAGCACACAGGGCCAAGGGCGCACACCATGAAACATTATGGATTTTCTTCGCAAGATAAAACTGTGTTGTAGTTGTAATACCCCAAAAAATGGGCTATAAGTTCATTAACCTCCTATATCAACATATCGAACGAAATCGACATCAAAGTCCTAATCTAAGGCACATCTGCACATCATCGAATCCTAATTGATTATCTTAAATTCTACATCAGGGAATATTCCTAGCAATATTCTTAATCATCATAATTATCTTTAATTTTATAATTATTTGGCAATAAATCACATTTATCCTAAAGTTTGATTAATTGAATATTTTCATATTTAATTAATTAGATTTAATATTTGCCACTTAATTGTGTAATTAAATTTAATTATATCTATTATTAATTGTATTATTTAATTTTGACAATAAATCCAAATATCCTATGAATAATTGATTAAATTTTTATTTAATTAATTAAAGCAAGTTGTCATTATTTAATAATATAGTTTTTAATAAAAGTTTGATTAAATAATTGATTAACCCATAAATCAATTATTTTATTTTTAAAATCAATTAAGTTGGAAATAAATCACTTTATTATTAAATTAATTCATAAATAAAACATGCACAATCATAAAAGCAAACAACTATCAATTATCAATTAAAGCTAAACTCTATTTTGAGTTAAAGCTTAGCTTTTGCATGTTTTTGTGACTTAATTATCCTTTATTTAAAATAACTCAAAAAGCAACCTGAGTTATTTGAGTGATTTATGGCTTTTTTTCGTGCACCTCCAAAGCCTTGGATTTCTATAAAAACATGGCTCATCTCTTCATAATTCATCTCTCAATCTCTCAATCATCTCGCAAATTGCAAACTTACTCTACAGGAATCATAGCATATCAGATTTGGAGAATTTGCACAATTGGAGCTTGAAAGAATCAACTTGTGAATTCAAAGCTTTGTGAGATCAATTTCAATTGCATATTTTTCATATCATGGCATAGAATTTCATAGCTTTGCATATCATTGTTAGATAGATCAAATCATAGCATATCAATTTCATCTAGCATAGATTCGTATCGGTTTTTATCATTCTTATTGCATAGAAAATATCAAAAATATAGAATAATTGCATTCAATTCATATCCATCTTTTGCATTCAAATCCTTCATTTAGGTTTCATCTAGGTCACTGATCTCGATTACAATCTGAGAACATCAATCTCGCACCTACTAGAAGGCAGTAAATCGCTTGGTTAGATTAGATTTTAATTTTGCATGATTTTGATTATAGCTAACCTCTAATGTTTTACTAAGTGTTGTGTCTATAGATCAGGTACAATTTTCACACACACATTTCTGGCGCCCACCATGGGGCAACCCACCTTTGCATGCTAGTGTTGATTTTTTTGGGAGTTAAAACCCCAAAGTTTCAAAGATTTAATTTTATCTCCCAAACGGATTTGATTTTTGGTCTGAAATTTTTTTTAAAGGTTAGTGACATATCAGGGAAGCTTTGAAAACAAATTCAGAATTTTATGAATTATTTTGAATTTTTAATAAATTTTTTTTTATTTTTCATAAAAAATTAATATTTGACGCAAATCAGCATATTTTTCTGAAATTTTTATATTTTCGGAAAGCTCTTCAAATTATATAGGGGGTCTATTCTTTGTATTTTAAATTTGAATGCAATTTAGTAGCTCAAATAGTCAATTTGCAAAAACTGGTCTATTTTGATAAAATGGGTCTCTAGGGCACAAATGAAGAGATTTTTCTAAAAATTTTGCATTTTTGGAAAGCTCTCTATTTTTTAGTAATGGGTCTCTATTCTGAATTTCTATTTTTGTGGCCAAAATCATATCAAAAAAATCAGATCTTGTTGACTAGGTCAAATGCAGTGCAAAAAAAATTTAAATTTTGTGATGGGTATGCACTTATTTTTCATATGATTCAATGCATGATATGAGTTATCATTTGGATTAATTTCTGGTTATTATTGCTCCTAAAATTGATTTTTAGATCTAACCCTAGGGTTTTCATAAGTTGAATATATTTTGCATATCTTGTTTGCTTGTTTGCTTGTTAGAGAGTTCGTCACTTGCTTGCATGGAAAAGCTCAACAAAAATTGCTAAAAATTAGGTAAAATCTACTAAGCACGTTGCAAGGATCCTAAGTATTCTCCTTCATCTAATAACATTTCGATTTGGGACTTAAAATAAATCTCTTATGTGTCAAGCTTGTGTGCATCTTTTCATGCTTTTGATCTATTTCTACACACTTTCATAATTTGATACTAGGTTGTGATCCCTTAAGGATTCATTAAGTAGTCTTAGATACTTATGATTGATCTTGATTGCTATCTTGGGTTATTGGACTCGCTAATCCACCGGCCCCTCATTTCCGCCCCGTGGTTGCAATCTCAGCGCCATAAAGGGGAGGGGTCAACAGGACAGAAGTGTTAAGTGTTCCACTTGGCAACCCTTTTGTGCTTTTAGGAACTCACTTGTTTTCTAAGTTGGGGACTCATTTTCAGCTTCTGTGAGGTGTTAAGTGTTCCACCTTGTGGACTCATCTCATATTTTCTTTAAGCGTTAAGTGTTCCTCTTTCTACTTTTTGGATGCTTTTGGTAGATTTGCTTTCAGAACATACATCTGTGCTCACATAGTAATTAGGCCCTATGAACACTATTCGTGATTCTTGAGAGATTGGATTCCTAGAGAAATCTTTCTTGATGATAGAATCCTTATAGGTAGGGAGGATACTTAGTGTGTTTCACATTCAACTTGGTTAGTGCACCTTCTCTTATTGATCGACACATTCTCTCTTCGGAGAGGTTGATAGATCACGTAGGGTTGATATAATGAGCTTTGGTGAATCAAAATTGGTTAGTTCATCTTCTCTTATTGATTGATACATTCTCTCCTCGGAGAGGTTGATAGATCATGTGGAGTTGATATCATAGACCTTGGTGGAACAAAACTTTCTCTTAGCGTGTCGGATTAATCTACTTGCTTTGTTTGGGTTAAAAGTGAAAAGGTGTCAAAAACCTTGGATCTGGAGCCAAGTCCCCTTGTGGTATAAATCTGTGAGTCACCTTTATAGAGGGTTAACCGTAGCGGACAATCCCTTCACAGGGCAAACTACGTTGATGGAACCTCAAGCGGTAATAGCCATTTTCACCATGGTAGTGACAGCCGCTATATAAATGTCCTTGTGGAAGAAATCTCCATGGGTATGGTTCATTGTTGGGTTGTCAGATCTCCCTAGAATCTCTTGAAGATTAAGTTATCAGACTGTGTCAAAACCCTGGTGCACCGAGATTGGAGTTCACCCTTTTGAATCATAAAATTTGCAGAGTCAAACCATTACTAAAAACCCTAGAGAGGCCAATTTTTCATTTTCAGGTATATGTGTGTTATTGCAAAACTTTTTAGAACATACACAATTAGTACTCTCAGGGATTAGCACAATTTGGTCACTTGATTGTTCATGCGCAAGGTTTCTTTTTCCCTTGTTCATTGTTTTCAGACGTGCTTGGAATCACTTGCTTGCTGTTCTGCGTGCTTGTTTATCTACTTGGCTATTAAAAAGGATCAAATCTGGCATAACCTTCAAAATCTAGACAGTACAATTTGCAAACAATCCAAAATTGAAGACCTTAAATTTTGCAAAAATTGACATAAAATCTTTTCTGGAGTCAAAAGTCATTTTAGGAAGTCAAAATTCATATGAGTTTTGTCAAGTGTCATTTCAGTATTGCCCATCTGTTGTATGATTGAGAACCCAGTGTCATATGAGTTTTCAAACCAACAAATTCAAGAAAGTCAAAACCCTGTTAGCAACTATCGTATGATATTGACAACTATCATTTCATTGCTACCCAACTGTCGTACAAGTTTAGCAACTGTCATTTCATAGACTGCCCAGTGTCGTACGAGTCTGCAGAGTGTCATTTGGAAAAAGTTGAGAGAGTTGTCAGAAATTGTCAAATTACAAGATATCCAATGTTTTTAGCCTAGTTCCAGAATCTGTCAAAAATGTCATTGTGTCAAGAACAAATCAGTAGCTATTAAAAATTAGTACACATGTCTCAAAGAATCAGTACACATGAGGAAGAAATTCTGATTGCCGCTATGATGAAGCAGCTGCAAGCTATGCAAGTCCAACTTGACAAACTTAAGAAAGAAAAGGAACCTCTATACTCTTTTCCATTTGATAAAGACTTGTACATGTCACCATGCCCCCGAAAAAAATTTGAGCAATATGATACCTCTTCCACGGAGAGTGACACATCTAGCTTTGGAGACTATGATGACTATGATGACAGACAATGTAATGATACCTATGACACCTCTGTTCCTAAGAGTCCTCCTCATCATTCATTCCTACTTACTACAAATGGGCCATCACATTGGATAGATCGTGATGGTGATCCATATGATTCTAATTTTGAAAGAGACTTTGATGGCTTTTGTGGACAATACCTTGATGATGATCTATCTACTACTGTTGAGGACTATAAAATACATCGTGCTAGCTTGAAATGTCAATACTATAAGGATCTCTCCTCTAAGAACTCTCAGGCTGAAAATAAAGATTACACTCTCAAGCAAGATCATGTTAATGTTGGACCTTTGTCTTGTGATGGTTCCCTTCCATCCCCTACTTCCTCCAATACTTGTACATTTCCTAAAGCTTCTGAGTCTTTCAAATCTTTCACAGAACCTTCATTCGACACAAGCCTTAATACTTTTCATGTGATTCCCTATAGTTATCCTCTAGGGCTACATCTTAAAGAAACTCAAGCTATCCTTCACTTGGCTGCAAATACTTTCAATGATGATAAACCTAAAGATCCTAAGCCTTCATATGCTATAATCCCAACTTTAGCTAGTCCTCCACCGTCTCTTCCAAAGTCTTTCATACAATCCCAATATGCTTCCTTGTCCTTAGAAGTGGCTCCATGTCAAGAGGATTCCAAAAATGATGAAGAAAAGAACATAAAGAAAGATCAAGATCAAGAACCCTCCATTTCATCCACTCCTTTTCTCGATGTCTCTTATCCACCTTAGGGTTCTTTTGATCCTGTACCCCCTTTTTCATGCATTCCACTATGTCTTAAGTCTTTGCCTAAGCAAGATCAAGCTACTACTTACACTGTTGAGCTTATTGACAATCAAAATAACCTTACTACGCTTGCGCTTTCCAAAGATGATACTTCCATTAAGGTTGGTAAAAATGGTGTTCCTTCCAATGTTAAGCCTATTGAAAAATAAGAGAAAAATTATGTGCTTATGCTATCCAAAGATCCTTGTCAAGATCAAAGTCTTTCATCTTCTTGTTCTACCACTCCATGTTCACTTCCACTTTCTACTCTTCCTAAGTCTTTGCAAGCTTTGAACAATCCTATCAAAGAAGGTGCTCATATTCAAGATGTCCATGATTCTATTGAAAATTCTAATGCTCACTCTAAACATGTCGATATCCTTGGTTGTCATATAGATGCTGATGAACTTATTGATTATCCTTTTGCATCTTCCACTTCCATCCTTGGACCTCTTCCACCACTACTAAGGGCTTCATGCCTTCCTTCCATCTTGGGTCCTTATGTACCTTCACTTTCCCCTCCTAACTCTCCTGATTTGCCATCCATCTTGGGTCCTTACATACCTCCATCTCCCATCTTTCCTCAAGATCAACATAGATGCATACCCTTGAATCCTTTTCATCCACCCACCCATCTAAACCAGTTATATCCTCCCTCTTCCACAAATCCCAAGTCTTTTGGAAGTAACTTGAATGTTCAATACAAGAAAAAGAAGCAATGCAAGAATCCATTAAAAAAAGAAGATCACCATGTCTCCTCTAATCAACCCGGAGGCATAAATTCAAAAGAGATATCTAAGAAAAAAAGTACAAGACAAGTATGGGTTCCAAAATCCATCATTGAAGATATTCTCTCTAGATCATCAAAAGGAAATAAAAAGCCTATGGCTATATGGATTCCAAAGTCTCTCTTGAAAGAGTCTGGTGTTGAACAAAAAGTGAAATTGACATTCAAGCTTCCAAAGGCTTCCACTACATCTCCTTCCAAAAATATTCCTCCATTTCATGCGCCCAAACCTCAACCTCTACTATCCATTTACCATATTCCTTCACGTATTCCTTCATTCACGATTCCTCCACCCTCTCACCACCCTTCAAGGTGTGTGTTTACGTTGATCTTGCCTTCCTTTCCATCTACCCTTTCACAATCCTTCCATTCATTAACCTTCTACCTTCTATCCTTTTTCCTCATTTGCCTATTCCTCCTATCTTCCAACCTCACTTGCTTTACATAAAACCTTATCCTCTATTTTCCTCTTCCATCTTCTTTTTCCTATCAGCATCTTTAAGCATATCATTTTTGAATCCTTGATATATCATGGTTTATCCTTTCAAGGAGCATTATCTAAAAAGCTTGCCTTCTTCCAAAAAAAGAAATGAAAAATAAAATAAAATTGAAAATGTGCCTTGGTGAAAACCTGGAAATAGGCACCTTGGTAGAAAAAGTAAAGAGAAATAAATTCATCCTATAGTGAAAACCACTTCCTTGTGGCACCTTGGATAAGTACCATGATAAAAACCTGGCAATTAGGCATCATACATAGTTCTTCTACATATTTCATCCATTCCATCTTCTCTCTTTAATCTTGACAATGTTGATCTATACATGAATATTTGGCTATTTTGTGAGCTATCTTACAGTGATCTTACTTTCATTCCTTCCATGTTTAGCCTTCATATCCATCTTCCTCCATTCATTTTTGCCTATCGCTATCCTTTTCCCCTTTGGTCTTGATCTAATAAAAAAAAAAAGAAAGAGTAAAACACGGTGCTATGAAGCCTCTTGACATGTCTACTTCTTTGGACTACATCCTTTCCTACTCTGGCATTATGCTTTTGTGACTTATATCCTATGCTAGTCTTTCATTGCTTGTCCAACTGCGCTTTACATGAAAATTTTTCCCTAGCTTGGGTATTCTTGAGGAGTTTTCCCTTGAGGATTTCTTTCCTTCATTATCATTTATTCTCTTGTCTTCCATCTCTTCCACCAGCTTGTCAATCCCTCTTGTTCTCCACCTTGCTAGACATTGAGACTGCACAATATGATCTTGCTTGGGAGTTTGCAATAGAAAAATATGCTATCAAGTATACCCAGTATCAGAACTAGTATCAGAACAATTATCAGAATCATTATCAGAATCAGTATTAGAACCAGTATCAGAACAATTATCATAATCAGTATCAGAATTAGTATCAGAACTAGTATCAAAATAATTATCAAAATCAGTATCAGAACAAGTATCAAAACACCTACTGGGGCTACACCTTTCGCTTTAGTTTATGGGTCTGAAGTGGTACTACCTATTGAGGTTGAAATCCTATCACTCCAAATCAGAATGCATGGACTTGTCACCGATGATGACTACAGAGTGTCTAGGTTACAAGAACTTGAATTACTAGATGAGCGTAGGCAAGCAGCGTATGATCATCTTAGAGTATATCAAAAGAGAATGTCTAGAGGCTACAACAAGAATGTCAGACATAGATAATTTTAGGTTGGTGATCTAGTCTTGAGAGAAAATCCTAAAAATCAATCCCATCGAGAACGCAAGGGGAAGTTCGAACCCAACTGGCTGGGTCCCTTTGTAATCACTGCTACTTTTGGCTCTGGTGCCTATCAACTCTCAATGACTGAAGGAGAACAGCTCCGAGAACCAATCAACGTTCTCCATCTGAAGAAATTCTACACCTAAGGCATTCAGTGCTTGGTAAATATCCTGAAAAAATCTTAAAAATAAAAAAAAGTCCTGAAAAAATGAACATCTTGGTGAAAACCTAGCAATAGGTGCCTTGATGGTTCACAAAAAAAATAAAAAAATATCAAAAGTACAAAAAAATTTAAAAAAATAAAAAATACAAAAAAAAAAAAGAAGAAGAAAAAGTGCCTTGGTGAAAACCTGGAAATAGGTGCCTTGGTAGCAAAAATAGAATCTCTACAAAGATGGTGAAAACCTGGCAAACGGGTGCCACTTGTTCAAAATGCTCCATCTATCAGCACAATCTTGGTCTTTCCCAGCTTTTAGTCTTGCTTTAGTTTGTACATATATCCCGGTTTGTTTCAACATTTCCAGTTTTCAATAAGTCAGTCTGTACACCAATCAGCTTGCGCGTCTGTATCCTATCAATGTTCAAACTTGGGGGCAATCAATGTCATATCTTATAGTCTCCAATGTATCTTAGACGTGTCATATCCACTCAGAGTCCTTTGAAGCTTCATTTGAGTCAGTCAATCAGTCTTGTCTCTAGAAAGGATTTTGCATCTATAACAACGCAATCAAACATCAAACTCAAACTGAAAATGATCTGTGCTTTTCATGCTTTTATCTCCTTGTATGCTTACTGATTCGCATTGAGATTTTTTCATATTGTGTCCCTTAGAGCTCTTCGATGATGTCCTTTATAGGATTTAGAGAGTGATGACTGGGGGCATAATCTTTTCTTTGTCTTCTGCTTGTATGTGAAAATCTAACAACTTTGGAAATTCCAGATTGAAATGGTGTCCGACTGTAAGAGCCTCTATCTTGAATTGGATGGCCATGCGTACCTCGACCATTGATACCCAGAAAATTCAAGGAAGTTTGATCTAACTATTATCTTTTTGAAGTAAATTCTTTCTCCTACTGTGACACGTGATCTTGCCTAAGGAGGTGAACGATAAAGGGTCACTACGGGTAATTCACATTGGATTTAGAATGATCTCTTGACTGTTTGATGTGTTTGCCGTGTAAGGCGTACTCAGGTCATCACGACATTTATGTTTTGATGCTTATACAAATTGCTATATCAAAATGGACATGATAGTCATGTCATCCTGGCGTTTGTGCCTTGGTGCTTATATCTGATCCAACATTCTGAAAATAAATCAATATTCATATGTCCATGGTTGTATAACCAGTGGGTGTTGTATTGATTCTTGCGCATACAAATCAATATTCATATGTCTATGGTTTCATGGCTAGTGGGCATTGTATTGATTTATCTGGTTACCTAAAAGTTCAATGATGATAACAAATCGACACATGATCAGTGAGTAGGTCCTAGGTCTTAGGTTCCATTTCATTTTGTATGTCTCATTTCATTTTGCATGTTCCATGATCTCACAATGACTAAACGAACTTCAATGCTTAAATGATTCTTCAAATCGCATCTTCAAGTCTAACAAGAACTAAATCTCACACGAAGGTTGCTCCAATGACAGAGCAAGTAGAATCCTTTTTCGGGATCAAAATTCAAATCTAAGATCATTTATCTTATTCACTACTTGCATAATCAACCTTCAATCATCACAGAAATCTAGTATTCAACTTAACTGATTATCTTACATCAAACTATCAAAAATTCAACTTGGTCAACCATGGTCAACTCATGGTCAAACCTAGTCAACCTTGGTCTCTAGGACCTCTAAATGATGCAGAACGCATTCTTGAACGTGTATAACCACTTTTCCAATCAATTAACATGCTTCTAAACTCTCAACACTGACTTTGCTTGCCAGATTTCAATTTTAATCCCGAAGGGGGCATGGTATTGCACATCAATTCAAAGTCTGTAAATCAAATTCTATCGATCAAGTCTATCAATATCTTTCATCAGTGATCAAGACAAACAATCACGTCTAGTTACTGATTCATCAAAAAAAAAAGACCTCATTGCTCGGGGCAAATCTATCATCACTTGGGGCATATCAGATTCATCAAGATCCATATCAATCTGGTATTCTCCTAATCTTGTAAACTGTATCAGTTTTTGCAACCATCAGATCATAGTGTTCTTTCCTTGGTTCTTCGGCAACTGAAGGATTCGGATGTGATACTTGCTAGTTCTACTAAGACAATCAAATCTAGAACGGGTCACTCACTTCTTATCAATCCTAAGGTTCAGAATCAGGCATTTTGACACTTTTTCGCAATCATAGGTTCATTTGCTGCTACAGTGAACATTATCTTTGGTCATTCAGGACCTCCTATCTCAATATCTTTCAGTCGCTTTCTATCTTGAGATCGGTTTATCTTTTGAATCAGTTTCATATCTTTATCAAACACAGACTATCTTTGAACCATTGCGCTTCACACAGTAATTCAAAGAGGGGCAAAATGTAATACCCCAAAAATGGGCTATAAGTTCATTAACCTCCTATATCAACATATCGAACGAAATCGACATCAAAGTCCTAATAAAGGCACATCTGCACATCATCGAATCCTAATTGATTATCATAAATTTTGCATCAGGGAATATTCCTAGCAATATTCCTAATCATCATAATTATCTTTAATTTTATAATTATTTGGCAATAAATCACATTTATCCTAAAGTTTGATTAATTGAATATTTGCCACTTAATTATGTAATTAAATTTAATTATATCTATTATTAATTGTATTATTTAATTTTGACAATAAATCCAAATATCCTATGAATAATTGATTAAATTTTTATTTAATTAATTAAAGCAAGTTGTCATTATTTAATAATATAGTTTTTAATAAAAGTTTGATTAAATAATTGATTAACCCATAAATCAATTGTTTTATTTTTAAAATCAGTTAAGTTGGAAATAAATCACTTTATTATTAAATTAATTCATAAATAAAACATGCACAATCATAAAAGCAAACAACTATCAATTATCAATTAAAGCTAAACTCTATTTTGAGTTAAAGCTTAGCTTTCGCATGTTTTTGTGACTTAATTATCCTTTATTTAAAAATAACTCGGAAAGCAACCTGAGTTATTTGAGTGATTTATGGCTTTTTTTCATGCACCTCCAAAGCCTTGGATTTCTATAAAAACATGGCTCATCTCTTCATAATTCATCTCTCATTCTCTCAATCATCTCGCAAATTGCAAACTTACTCTACAGGAATCATAGCATATCAGATTTGGAGAATTTGCACAATTGGAGCTTGAAAGAATCAACTTGTGAATTCAAAGCTTTGTGAGATCAATTTCAATTGCATATTTTTCATATCATAGCATAGAATTTCATAGCTTTGCATATCATTGTTAGATAGATCAATTCATAGCATATCAATTTCATCTAGCATAGATTCATATCGGTTTTTATCATTCTTATTGCATAGAAAATATTTAAAAAATAGAATAATTGCATTCAATTCATATCCATCTTTTGCATTCAAACCTTTCATTTAGGTGTCATCTAGGTCACTGATCTCGATTACAATCTGAGAACATCAATCTCGCACCTACTAGAAGGCAGTAAATTGCTTGGTTAGATTAGATTTTAATTTTGCATGATTTTGATTATAGCTAACCTCTAATGTTTTACTGAGTGTTGTGTCTAAAGATTAGTTACAATTTTCACACACACAGCAGTAGGGTGGGAAGAGACAACATTACAAAACTTGCAAGGAAAAGGCCATTTTCGTTGGATTTTTGCATTGACTGGAAAATGGCCTAACACACTGAACTCTATCTAAATACTATGCTATTCTAAATATACTTCTCTGATCATCTTCTCATACTAATTCAATCTTATCTCTCTAATTCACACACTTTTCTCTGATCTAGATCTTGCCCTTATATAACAACAAAAATGTTTTACCATTTCAAGATCTATGGTTTAGATTTATTTCTATTGCCGCCTAAACTATACAATTTTTTGATTGGCTGTAGGTTTTACATAGGGATCAATGATAACCATATGGATGCATAATTACCTCCATAATTACCTTAATAGACAAAATACAAAACATCATTATTACCAAAAATGGTTTACCTTGATCATTGTGCCATTCCAAACTTGTATGTCAATTCTTGCTAACTCGGCAAAATTTATTCCTGGCACTTGACATCGGTTGAACTTCTTTGTCACTCAGTAATCATTGATATATGTAACTCGACAATAGCTATACTCTTGGCATATTACAAACATATAGTGACCATGACTTTACTCGGTAGTACTACTACTCGGTAAGTATACAATACAAAACTCGGGCTTTACAAAATGACTTGGTCGTAGTGATGACCGACCATCATTGCCTAGATATATGACTACATGTGAAATGCTAATGGTCAAAAAAACTATAGAGATCTACAATCTCCCCCTTTGACATTAGTGGCAAAAACACTTTGTCATGACATTCATATTTACAATTACAAAAGTATGTTTGTACTAGCCTAATACTCCCCCTGAGATATATATATATACACATTCAAAATTTTGTTACCTGTCCCTGTTCTCTCCTTGTCTATACTTGTGTCATGATGATTCCCCCTTGTTTTTGACATGACTAATCTCTTCATCAATAGGTAGCTCAAAAATTTTCTCTAGAAAAGGTTTATGCAGCACCATGATCATGTAGAGTGCATCCATCGAAGCAGTTGAAGCAAGGTTCAAAACTTCTATCTGCACTTCTAAGTCAGCAGCTAAATTGATAAGGCTCTCAGCTATGGAAAAATGTGGATCACTCTGGATCAATGCTTTAGCCTTTGCTAACTTTCTCTGTATAGCCTCCAGATGCGGTGTCAAAACAATTTGAATGGAGAGTAGGTGAGAATGAATCTTTCCATCATTAGCCATCAGCTCTGCTAACTTACCTTGTGTCTGTATGATTTTTACATAATGTGCAACACTGGTGTCTGCATCCAAGGTCAGGGACTAACTTGTAGCTTTGATCTCTTGCTTGAGAGCATTAAGCAATTGTTGATTCTCCTTTGTGAGCAGTTCAACATTACATATTTTGGCCAATAGAGACTGTTCATTCACAACTAATCCCTTGGTCTCCTTTACCAAATTGGATAGCTCAACCTATTTCACTGCAATCTCAACAGATATCTTCTCTAGCATTTTGGTCTCAAACTGCCATTCTGACCATTCAAATAACTTATCACTTGCACAGCTAACTTCATTATTGACTTTTTGATAAATGTGTACAAGTTGTTCCAATATTGGAATAGAACTATTTACATTTGATAATTCATATACTTCATTAAATATGTCTTTGATTTCATGAAGAACCTATTTTTTCTAATGCTCCCTTCGGAGTTCTTCTTTCCTTCTTTTTCTTGTCAGCAAATCTTTCATTATCTACAGTTGCTCATAAGAAAGGTTATATGTATCCCATTTAGGAATAACAATGACTTCATCAATTTTTACCTCATCTTTCTCCATTTGTATTCTTGGTGGGGTGCTTCCACTCAGCATCTGTACAAGAGCTTTGATTGCCTCTTGTTCCTTTGGCTCTTGTTCTTCAATGAATTTTCCTTTGATGTTTTCTTCTCCTTTCTCCTTCTCCTTGGCATGAGGACTAACAGCTTGTTCATCTAATTTGATTCCTTGTACTTTTTTCTATGGTCTTCCATAGGACTTTGAATTATGTCTTCTAATTTGACTTCTTCCTTGGAAGATTGAGTTAGTGGTACCGACTTGATGGGTTCCTCAGTAAGACTTGTACTGACTAACTTATCAATAGTAGCAACTCCACGTAGAGTAGGATTCTCATCATCAAATTATGTGCTCATAATGGTGGGATAATCCATGACTTGTAATAGTATAGTGTTACTACCTGGCAAGGGTGTGTCAGTTGCTTTCATGTTCTTTAAATCATCCTCAATTAAGAGCAAATTCTTAATGGGGCTCTCCTCTGGTATGTCAACAATGTGAACCTCAAAAATATCATGTGATTTCACTTCCTTAGGAGTATCAGTCTCCATTTTATTTTTCTTGTTTTCAGGTTCAACAACTATTGAAGTGGTAGCATCTTTTCCTTCATTCTTTCCTTCATCCTAGGTAGGTAACAATCCAAACAATACCTTCCAAATTTTTAAACTTTCTTGTACAAAATCTTCAACCTTGTGTTGAAGAATTAGATAGGCTCTAAGTTTAGGATCAAACTTGCCTCTGTATTGCTCAATTATCTGTTTGATGTCTGCAAGGGTGAGAGTGGATTCAACTTGTGCTAATGTACTCTCCCTTATTTCCTTCTTTGTTTGTAGAGCATACTCCCATTTCTATGTGACCTTGTTGCATAATTCCTTTGGAATTCTATTTTCAATCTCAATTGGCAGCATCTTGAAAATGAATAACATTTCAAGAATAGCATCCTCATCTTTTTCTTTTTCTCCAATGCTCATTTTTCCAAACTTTAATCTTTTCACCTCATCTACTGTAGTTGTGCTAGTAATCTTGAGACATAATTCATCAATAGTGAGTTGATGTGTACCTTGTGTAGCCTTCCCCTTTATTCTTTCATCACTTTCAGTTTCTTCATCATCATCTTGTGTTAGAACAAGTTTCCTTCTTGGCTTCTTCATAGCTTTGGTCAACACTACCTTGGGTTGTGTGGATTTCCTCTTAGCAAATGCAGGAGTCTTCTTAGGAGTCTCGGTAGTAGTTCTTCTTATCTGAGGCCTTAGTGATGGTTTCTCTGACACTTTACATTTTAGCACTCTTCTCTTTGGCAGGGACTCGACAATTACTGGTTTCTTCTCTTCTTCTTCTTCTTTCTCACTACCACTAGTTACACTCTTTTCATCTTCTCCCAATCCTTGGGTCAACTCTAGTGGTGCATCCTTCTCAGATTCTTTAACATACTCTTCTAGATTTTTCACTATCTTCTTTCTTTTCCTCTTAGTGGTGGCAGACAATAATCCCAAAGAGATCTTGGATTTGGCTTCTTCAAATGTGCCAAAGTAAGGTGCCTTAGTATCAATTTCCTCAACTAAGAGGGTTGTGATTGCAGCAGTAGCTTCATCTATGTTGAGTTCATAGGGTAATGGCATTAACCATGAAACCCTAGGTAGTACTGCCTATGCATAGGTAAATTTTGTGTCTACTAGAAAACATATATCTTTACTGTATTTCTCCATCAAAGACACAGGGGCTCTAGTCCTATTCCTCATCTTCTTCTTAAACTCAATGAAATAATTATCCATTATCCCTTCAAAATCATCACCAATCTGGTCTATAAAATCATTTATTTGAATAGTGATGGGCTTCTTATCCCATGTTACATCACCATGTGTAGGAAAATACTTCTTGACATAAAAGAATATACAAATTAGTAGGGAACTGAGCTTACACATAGATTTCTTCATCATCCGGATGGAGTTCAAGTTGTCAGCAAGTTGAGTTAGCTAGAGCTTGACAAGGTCATATGTGTGCCCTTTCTTAATTATCTTCCATGCCTGGTCCACTGCCATACAGGGGACGCCGTCCAATTGACTGGATTGGTAGAACTTGTGTGAGATGGCTCTAACAGAGAAGTCAATTTTTGGATCAGTAATGGTGGAAATTGTCATTCCATGTTTGTTCCAAACTGCCTAGGTGTTTGCTTGAATGTCCTCTTTTCCTGCACATTTCATTGTTCTCTTTCCATCAATTGTAGGGTAACCAGTGACTTTGTGTATCATTTACTTTGTGATCTTCACCAGTCCATCTTCCAGCCATAACTGCATGTCGTGTACTCGACCCAAAATGATCTTTATCCATTCCACTTTGAAATTTTGTGGGAAATTTAGGGCATGCACTAACCCTTGATTGGCAACAACCTTATGTTCCGGCTTCAACACTCCATTGACATATAATTTGTCATATGCTTCCCTGATCTCATAATCACCAATTTCTCCAATTTTGCACATATAACAACACCTAACGTCATTCATCAATAACACATTTTCTGTAATAGAAGATAAGGCTCCGTTCAAATCTCCTTTGACAACACTTTCAGATATTGCCTTGAATACCCTCGGTTTGCAAACTTCATTCCTTATGAGTTGCACATTGAAAACTTCCATCCCTTGTTTCTTGACTGGTGCAAATGAAGATGATGCCATTTTAAAATGTAATTTTTGAAACTAAAATATTTGCTTAGTAAAGTACCTTTTGTCAATAACCCTGTAGATGAATTTTGCCAATGGCACGCTGAGAAAATTTGGAATCACTTTGCTTAATCTAGTTGCACAAACTCTGAATCACTCTTTGAAATCTCAAATAGCCCAGTGAAATGAAATTAACGGCAACTTTCCACTTTATAGAATCTGAAAAAAATAGGATTAGGGCCTCATAAATGCTCCGTACATATCTAGGTAGATTACAGTTGTCTCGACAAACTCACAAGCTTGGTCGCTATAACCATTGTGATACAGCTCGACGTACATAGCATTTCGGCCATAACAGGTGCCTACCATATATTGATACCTCAGTCATTAACACTAATGCTCGGCATCAAAAATGAAATTTTCTATTTTTCTCACATATGTCCTAATGCATCTTTATCTATGCTGATGTGGACTTTTTCTCACTTCTATGTTAGGAACTGATAAAAGATAAGGCTTTGCAAGACTTGGTTCTAAACATACCTTTCAAGCTTAATGAGATGAAGTGTGATCACCTGATCCATTGGATTGGGTGATCGCTGATGTGCTAGCTTCACTTGAGTTTTCTTCTTTCTTCCTCCATGTCTTTTCCATCTTACTCTTTAGTTTCTCATGGATACCTTCATTATGATTATTATCATTGCTCAGCATAGGTGATCTACAATCTTTCTTTAAGTGACAAACCATGCTTCCATTCATCCAGATTTTAGATTTGCCTCTAAAGTGAGTCTTTATGCAATTATCTCTAATGTGTTGATACTTACCACAATAATGGCAATTATACCAAGTGTTGTAATTCCAATTGTAACAATTGTGCTTTGTGACTGGCTTTTTTTTCTCATTTGATGACCACCTTGGTCTAGATCTGCATTCAAAAGCTTTGTGCCCATATTTCTGACAATTGAAATGACTTCCTTGAAACTTAGGTGAGGTGAATGAATTGCTAGCTTTAGATCTACATTCATGTGCTTGATGTCCATGCATTTTGTAGTTAAAACAATGTCCAGTAAACTTAGGCTTAGAATCAGACTCACCATTTTTGCTTCTACATATGTTGGCTGTATGTCCTAGCTTTCCACAATGATGACATGTAGGCTTGGTGTTCTTTGGTTTAGCAATCTTTTGTTCTTCATTCATTGATGATTCACCTTCTTCAGTAGATGAATGTTCATTCAGTCCAAGTCTAGATCTATCACCAGATCTTCTAGGTGATCTTAACAGCTCTTCAAAATATTTTACAGCTCTCAAATCATGTTTCAACTAAACATTCTCAGACCTTAGTTGATTGATTTCCATATATTTTCTACCCAAGTCCTAATTAACCATCAGTAGTTGATTTACCATGTCTAGTTGATTATTAGTCAACATTTGCATGTCACTTGTTCTTTCATCTAGCCTGATTGCAATTTGTCTTTTATCTTCCTCAGCCATTTTCTTATCATCTTCAGCTTTTTTTTTCTATTCCACTAGTTCACAAAGTCTGACAAATTGAATTTCTTGTTCTCTCCTTAGACTTCTGATGTCATCATTTAGTATGGTATTTTTTGCAGTAATTTTTTTATAGCTTTATCACTCTCAGTAGAGTTACTATTGTCTAATAGTCCAGAGATGTCTTCCTCTTTGTACTATGGTTCATTTTGTTGAATTGCAATCTCTCTTCTCTTGCTCAAGGATTTCTTCAATTCTCCTCTAGATGCTTCCAGTTGCTATAATGCCAATTGTACTTCAATCTTTTGATTCTCTATGATTTTTCCTAGTTTATAAGCTCCCATTTTAAGATCTTTTTCCTGAAGTGGTTAGAATTTCTTAAGAGAAACAATGCTTCTCTGATACCAATTGTTGGAAGTATAAGTGGGAAAGTAATACTGAGAGGGGGGGGGGGTTGAATAAGATATTACCTACTTTTATCCTTTTGACCCGATAAAAATTTATGCATGATATAAACAAAACTTAATCATTGTAAGCAACAAAACATATAAAGGAGTATACATGAAATCACTCATAACACCATGATTTTGGTAATCCAGAAACCCTTGAAAGGTAAAACTGGGGTGGGGATGACACCCACAAATCTTCACTACTGCAGTAATAAGTTTTTCTTGTTAAGGCTTACAAAATGTGATCAAATCATGATCTACCCTATGAAAGGTCTGCTCTATCAAAAGCTAAAATACTTGTATAGTCTACCTTGTTAAAGGATTTATAAACTTACAACAAAGTAAGCACTCGGTAAAGAGATTTACAAAAAGTCTGCTAAGGCTACTCGGTTAAGAGATTTACCTTGATATACTGGTCAAAATGTCTTAGTACCTAAACTTTCGATTTGTACTAGTATGCAGATTACAGATCTCCTCTTTACTTTTTATTTTGATCTCTTCTATCTAATCTTTCTTGATTCTATCCTTTCACTGCTTAGCTCAGTCACTGAACTCTGTTTGAATACTTCGCTATTCTAAATATACTTCTCTGATCATCTTCTCATACTAATTCAATCTTATCTCTCAGATTCACACAATTTTCTCTGATCTAGATCTTGCCCTTATATAACAACAAAAACATTTTACTATTTCAAGACCTATGGTTAAGATTTATTTCTATGGCCACCTAAACTATACAATTTTTTTATTGGCTCTAGGTTTTACATAGGGATCAATGATAACAATATGGATGCATAATTACCTCCATAATTACCTCAATAGACAAAATACAAAACATCAGTATCACCAAAAATGGTTTACCTCGATCATTGTGCTATTCCAAACTTGTATGTCAATTCTGGCTAACTCAGCAAAAGTTATTCCTGGCACTCAACATCAGTTGAACTTCTCTGTCACTCTATAATCATTGATATATGTAACTTGACAACAACTATACTCTCGGCATATTACAAACATATAGTGACCATGACTTTACTCAGAAGTACTACTGCTCGGTAAGTATACAATACAAAACTCGGCCTTTACAAAATGACTCAGTCGCAGTGATGACCAACCATAATTGCCTAGATAGATGACTAAGTGTGAAACACTAATGGTCAACAAAACTATAGAGATATACAATTCAAACATTTATACTATAGTTTTTAATATTTACTAACATTTTCTAACAATTCTACTATGATTTTCTAACATTTTCTAACATTCTACTATCATTTTCTAACATATTCTAAAATTTAACTACAATTTTCTAACATTTCTACAAACTAAAAATTAGTTAAAATAAATAACTAACTAAAATAAATATAATATATATAATTTATAATAAAAAGTGAAAAAAATATGTGTACCTGATACTACTAACAATCTAAAGAGGTCGAAAAAGCTCGGAAGGTGTTGATGTCATGCTAGACGTCACTGGTTCGCTCTAAGCCCTAGGTCCACAAAATCCAAACAATAAAAAATGAAAATAAAATATGAAAGCCAAAAATTTATAAAGAAATCTAGCCAAAAGGGGCTTCGTGTGAAAACCCCCTTTGCGTGAAGCACCCTGCATAGGCTACTTCAGGCGAAGGGGAGTCTTCCCGGGAAGTACCCTACGTAGGGTACTTTACATGAAGCAAATCTTTCCCTTCACCTGAAGTAGCCACTTGGAGCGAAGGCCCTAAAATTGTTCTTTTAGGCTGCTGATTTTATTCGTCCCAAAAAGTGGGACACACTATTGTGATTTAACCCTTAAAGCATTGAATTTATTTTATTATTACTACATTCTAATTATTTTCATTTAGAATTTTAATTATGTTTCTGAATCTTCCAGCTTTGAGGATAAGCTCCATTTTTATTAGTCATATCTTTTGTTGATGTGGGAACACTAATATGGGGATTGACTCACAAAAGAATGTCTAAAAAAGAACTTTTTGTCTTCATTTCAATGTTCATGTCTTCAAATATGAGGATAAAGGAGGTTACATAAGTCCAAACTAGATTGAGAAAAATAGTTCTAGATATTAGATAGTTGGAAACCCATAGACTAAGGTATCCTCCAATTATGTTTGATACTTTTTAGCTAGAAATCTTGTAAATAGGCCTACAAGAATTACTAGAACCAAGGCACTATCCAATCATATCTAGAACATTTTCTCCAAATTTCACCTACAAGTTTCTCATTGTGTCGCATGTATAGATCTAGGTTAATGTTTTTATTTTTAACTTTTTATTTCACTATTATTATTAAAATTTATTATTTTCCTATCATTTGAACCAGGTCATTCACATAAGCTTCACAACATCAATTATATCTCAAAAGAGAAACATTATTTAAAGTGTTTAGCTATCCTACAATGATTGTAGTTTAATCTAATTCATGCTCCAATGACATGCAATGTCTAGATTTGAAATCCTAATTTTCATTCATAGGCTAGTGCCTCATTTCCCCACATATCACATCCAAGTTGTGCTTCTATTTTTTCAAGAAATATTTTTTTTTTCAATGTCATTTTCACCCATCATGGAGGGTAGATAATTGATCACTATTTCTATGTTGATTGACTAGTGCTTTCACTTACTTTTAGTTCATTTCTTCCAAGTTGATTTTACTATTTATATTTTAACATGCAAAGAAATATGGTTTTTGAGACTTTCTAGATGTTATTTCTATTATGAAAGACACTTGAGGGTGAAGTTATTTATGACAATTATCTTCCTTTATTTCTATTCAAACCATTTCATGCTAGATTAGACTTCCTTGCTAACTGAAATGATCTTTTGAAGTTAGTTTTTGTTATTTTATATATTATTTTATCTTTTTGTAGGTAGTTTATTTACCTATTAAACCATTGGTTTGGTGGTGCAACACATATTTAAAGCCTATATTTTCTGTACTTTGAGGTGGCAAAGGGTGATAAATTATATAGAAATATACAAGTGATTAATTTTTCTTGTAAACTCATGAATATAAAAGGTAGAAGGTGTTTGAAGTTTCTATAAAAGGAAACACTCTAAATGAAGAGGGTTCATAGTCCCTTGCCTCTCATTGTTTTTCAAATGAATTTTTTACTAACTTCACTACTGACTATAAAGGGTTTGAGGTGTAAAAATTCTACTATTTAAGCTTTGTGTATTTATTCTTCTCAAAATGGAATGAGATATAAATCTTGCATGTGTTACCCTCTTTTTTTGGTACGTTCCCACTATTTATTTTCCCATTTTGGTTCATTTAAAAATTGTAAGTATTAATCAATCACTCCAAATAAAGTTCAAAAAACAAAGTTAAATTTTGTGGCATTGTCAATATCTTACTTTAGAAAATTTCAATATTGGGTGACATAAGAATGTAGTTCAATTTTATCAATAATTTAGGAAAAAAATTATTTGGCCACTGAGCTACATACCATTTCTCCAAGTAATAGTGAATAGGGGCTAGGTTCTAGTAAGCTTTTCAAATTATCCTAACTAAAGGATAGCATAATGGTTAACTAATTTGAAACACATTTTTGCAAATAAAATCTCCTTGTTTTAAAATGTTAAATTCTATATCTAGATTTTGTTAACCTATGCATTCAAACTAATCTACATAAGAATTGTAGACTATGTACCAAAATGTAATTTTGAGAATTAGAGAGTATTTTAGAGGTACTCGTATAGTGGTTTCATTGTCTTTGATCTTAATCCTATTATGATGTGAATTCATTTTTAGTTCATCATTAGTAGTTACAACTTCTAATTTTTATTTTCAAATAGGTTTTATCATTTCATTTCTCTTTTTAATTGGCTACTATGGCTTGTTATAACATTCAAATTTCTTTCTCTTGACTTAGCTACACTTATGGGAAGCCTTAGTATAGAATGTTTTTACTATAATATTCCTTCTAGATAATTTTTCTAGTTGATGTTACCTCTCTAGAATAATTTTTATTAGGTGTCAGATCTTGCATGTGATCACTTTCCATGATTGTCGATAGCCATTGTTATTCTCTATGACACCATTGTATATTGCAACTTCCTCAATATAATTTATCTAGAGTTTGTTGTTTTTTTTTATTTTCATTAAATTATTATCATTCTAGTACTAGCCATAAATTTTAAGATCTTGGCTATTGCTATAGTATTGACCTAATAAGCATTTTTTTTAAGGAAATATAATTCATTGTATCTTGATGCATTATAGGAAGCCATGCAGCTAACCATTCACATGTTTGAAAAGTTTTGGAATATTTTGATTTCAAAGGATTCGATTACACATGAACATAAGAAAGCATTAAAACAAGAGTAATGGTTGTGCTCAGATTATATTAGATTTCCTCAATTTTGTTATTTGATTTTATGTTTGATTACCTTCCAAACAAAATTCATATTTTAAACACTTTAAAGGTTATTATAGTAGTTGTTGAAAATAGAATAGAGGTCTTAGCGAATGTTAGGACATGAAGAATAATTATTCAAATGATATTATCCATACTTTTTTATAAATAATATGTAGAGACATGGCTAAATAAAGGGGATGAATCTTGTATTCAAAAGATCAATTTCTACAACATAATAATCCATTTATAACAAAAGGACATTTTTCACATTCCTAAAAATTTCAACTACTTCTCCATAAATATTCTCTTAAATTTATAAAATGGCATTGAAGATCTGCTACTTATCAATTGATGAACTTAAGGAGCTTTATAATGGATGACTCATAAGAATAAAAACTTTCTAAAGGTTTTGAGAATGGCGTTTCAAGAAAAGTGGGCTTAACCCTAGAGGAAAATCCAGAGTTAAGAAGGCTTGAGCTAGAGTAGTATTGGGGTGGGTGACCTCTCGAGAAGTCCTGGTGCTTCACCTTTCTGAGAATCATATAGATGCAATGAGTGCTAAGTGTTCCATTCATTCTCATGAGAGATGGGTTTGTCCGAACTACTACTCATGAAACATGGGTCAATGAACTTTTGACTAAAAAACTACATAGTTGAATCCTAATAACAATATCAGAATTTGGCTTGCGATAAAAAATATCTCCCAGTTATCAATTGAATTTATAATCTAGTACACAATATACTCATATTATTTAGATTTAATACACTTTTAGACTATAATATGTAGATATCATGATGAGATTTGAATGTTTAGATAATATATTTTAATTAAAATATATGAATCTTAAAAAAATAGCTTAATTTCCAATTATAAGTCCATGGTTTAAATTTATATTTTGTAATTCTAGAACTTTGCATACTAATTAAATTTAAAAGGATTATTAATGTGCTTATATTTTTTAGGGCATAAGTAAAATGAATAGGAGGTTTGACATAATACTTAATTATATGAGTTGATTCATTATTTTATTTGTCTAAGTAGTTGCAATTCATTCAAACATTTAATTTGACTTAGATACATCTATTAGATGGGACACAATTTGTATAGCCATCCCCAAATATATTTGACATTATTTAAGTGTTCTTTCTCTATGCATGACACGATGTGATATTGGGATTGAATTACAACAAATGCAAAATATATATATCTAATCTTGAAGTGTTGATCCCACTTGTTATCTAAAGTAATTTGTTTTTCTATGAATTTCTAGTGCTCTCTTGAGGATTATCTCTATATAGAAGGGTCATGTCATATCACCAATGTTTAAGAATATTTTTTTGAGGAAATAAATAGTTAATTAACTAAAATTTCTTAATTTTTTATATAGGTATGCATTATTCTATATTCTAATTTGTCTTGTATTCATATTGTACTATAATTTTAATTGAAAAAAATAATGTTGGAAAAAGAAATTATAACTAAAATGCATTGAGATACCTCACCACAAACATAATTATTTATATTTGTTTAACAATATTATTCATAGTAAATTGCTTTCAAATATATCTAAGTGGAGCCTCTTTTACTTTATAGTTAATTTCTATTGAACTAAAAAAACTAACTACAATCTTCAATTCAAACTTAGATTTATTTCAAAAGTTAATTTAGTGAATTATCTAATATTACAATTTAAAATAGAAAAGCATATACATAAATTTAAACTTAGATTTAGTTCAAAAGTTAATTTAGTGAATTATCTAATATTGCAATTTAAAATAGAAAAGAATATACATAATCATTTTTAAAAAAATATGAAACATGTTCTTATTGATTCTAATGCCTAATTTCTTACTACTATAAGAAACTATTATTTTTCTGTTTGTTTAATTTTAAAATTTTTATTTTAATCTTTTCTTTACTTCTTTACTTTGAATGGTGCTCACAGAGAATTTGTAGGCAGTACACATGGAGGAATTGTAGACTATACATGCGGTGAAGGGATATGCAGTTGGCATCAATGCTCTGCCAGGTAGTCACAGTGGGGAGAAGGGTGGCACAAATTTTGATACATCCTTTCTTGAGCCTATGAACAAGGGTTTTGAAAAGAATAGGGGGTATGTGCAAGATCATGAGGGGACAAAAAAGTGGCAATCTCAATTCAAAACTTTGACAATGTAGCTGACGAATTTTTTTTCACCCAAATTTGATAAAATGAAAAGGGTATCTTAAGGAGATTATCAGCTTTCTATCGATATAATTGTTGTCAAATTTTGAATTTGGCAAGTAATTATTAGTTATTTTCTAATTGAGCTACCTCTAAAGTGCTGATTTATATACTGATTGAAAAATGACTATAACTTTCAGATGGTATAACATTTTTGAAATCTGAAAAATGTGTCACATTCTATGCTTTGCCTACTATAAGGAAAAAAAATAAAATTGAATTTTGCAAAGTTTTGAATGAGTTAAGGTGGTCAGACATGGGAGTTTTTTTATTCTGAAAATGTTGTAGCAAAAAATTCATAATTAATTTTTTTTTAGAATAAAATTACAAAAAAAATATGTGTCACATCCGGGCATGAGTCTACTACTTATATATAAAATCTTATAATAAAATATTATCATTTGATTATGATTAAGGTGGTTAGACATACACCTACCTCTTATTTTTTTTCTAAAATTTTTGTACTGCTGCATTGAAATCTATACTTTTCACCAATCATACTAACTTTTTCTTAAAAAAGTCCTAGTAGTTTAGAAACTACATTCAATTTTCTATAGATTCTATTCTTATAACTTTTTGATATTAGGTTCATAGCTAGTTGAAATTTTCACGTCAAGTTGACTAACCCTGATTTGCTGATTTTTCATTGCCACTTAGGGGCATAGTTTGGCTCCTCATGATCTTGCACATACCCTAGGGGTCCCCAATTTCATGGTAAGTGGGCTGATATACCGTTCAATGAAGAAGATTTTGCCTAGCTTAAATCCACTACACATGTTCCTTAATGGGTTTTTCTAAAAGGGAAATGGAGGGACCGGACAATTACCAGCTGTACGTCTCTTTCTTTCTGTAGAAACTTCTGAAAAATGAATGGTCAACCAAAGAATGTTTATTCAAGGAACACTTAGAGGGCTTCAATTTTCAAAGGGATTCTTGGCCCACATTCGTCAGCCATTTTTTATGCTAACAGGGCCTCCAATCATGGGTGCTCCTCCCATCCTCACCTTCGGCCTGTTTATCATCACTGTCATTGTGTCCAAACCCATCGTCACAAATGTTTTCTTCATCAACCTATTTTTGATATATGCCAAGATTCCCTTCCACCTTCACCCTCAAGCTCAAAGCCTAAATCACCAGGTCCATCTGTAGTCTTTTCATCTTTTCCTTGCCCACCTTTTGTTTCTTCCCCTAATTGTATTCCAATTGTCCAGCCTTTGAGGTCCCTTCAATCCAAATCCTCATACCCATGAGTCAGGCTTGAATCCCCCTTTTCACCGAAAGTAGGACCAGCTCACTTGGAAGGAGGCTCGCCACCAACTGCCAGTGGAGCCAAGGGTAACTTTTCCATTTCACATGATTTTCTCTTCTATTGATCATTTGAGGTCTTTGGTGATTATTAGTAAGCTACAATCCTATGTTGATTTTGAGAGCCTAATTTCTTGGGCTAGTAACTCTTGCAAGGGTCTTAAGGAGTTTTTTCTATATGAGAAAGACTCTATTTTTTGTGGAAATTTATTATTCTGTAAAGTGCAAATTGAAAGTGCACAAATTTAAGGGTTGGTTCTACAAAGGTACTGGAATCTTCACTATGTCTTGGATTCCTAATTTTGATGTTAATTTGGCTCTACCCCCATTCATACTGAACTGGATCTCTTTACCTCATATGCCATTAGAATATAGTGACCATGTTAAGGTGGAAATTCTGGCCAACACCTTAGGGATTTTTGTCAAACACAATCTTGTCCCTTTCCTCCAATCCCATCTCCCCATCAGAGTATGTCTCCTACTCAAGAAAATTAAAATTCGGCCAACAAAAATATCAATATGTTCTAAGTTCAGGGTTTGGAGCCAACCTATTGAGTATCAGGATCTAGCTTCTATAGATTATCTTACTAATTCTTTGGGTCATTTTTCATACCAATGCCAAAATCTTCCTAATTCATCACTTGACATTTTCCAAAGATTTTCCTCGAATCCTAAGTTTTGTTCCCAATCCCCTTCTTTGTCCCCTTCCTCCCCTCCATTGGCCACCTCTCCTCCTCTTTCTTCAGCTCTTGAGTCATGATTAATACCTTTCAGGCCTTCTGTTCTTAATTTGGAGGCTATCAATTTTTATTCTGTCAGTTCAGCTATTTCCAATCTTCTTTCTTGTGTCAATATTTTTCTCCTTTTTAAATCTACATTAGGCTCCAAAACTCTGCCTATGCTTAAAATCTAGGCTGCTAATACTTCTAGGATTGTAGTCTCACCTCCTTCTTACCATGCTAAATTTATTTTTCCAGCGTCACTTTCATTCAGTAATGATATTTCTTGGAATCTTCCTATTTGGAAGATTACCTTCCCTTCTTTCTCTACATCATGGATTGATCATCCTTTGATCTCTGAGAGCCACATTTCTGAATATGTTTACGCTAATAAGGTGGTGCATAATCTAGTCTTTAATTGTTAACCCTTCATTCTTGTCCCATGTTCCTCTCCTCCCTTATACTCAAATCAAGAACTTCATGTCATGTCTAATAACATCCTTATCTCAGTGGCATCACAACTTATTGATGAAAGTGTGGCTGAATCAGAGTTCCAAGATCAGGATTTGGGTGGTGTGAGCTCCCCTTTGGCCACAGGTATGGATTTTGACTACTCCCAAGATTTATCTATATCACAGTCTCCTAGGTATCTTTATCTCCTGCACCTTTAGTTAAAACCCCTAGGAAAAGGGGTAGGAAGTCAATGTCTTCTACAACCAAAGATGAAATAGAAGCAAGTATTCAATCTACTTTACTAGACTCTTTTTCCCCCATTATTAGAACAAGGAGAGCATGTCACTCTCTCAATTCTCAATGAAGATTCCATCTGTTAGCATTGGTGAAAATTTTCATGGCTGCATCCCCTTTTTCCTTATTTCTAGTATAAACCCTAGGCAAAAATTCAAAAAATCTAGCCATTACCATGAAAACCCTTGTTTTGTTTCACCGTGTTCTAATTTTGTGTTACCTTTTTGTGCCACTTAAGAATCCCTTAGTGCACATGGTTATTTTCTCTACCCAGTGTTCACTAAATCGTTAATACATTTTCATGCTTTGTAAACTTTTTGGCAGTTCAGCGAACAGTGTTCGCGTAATCTCTAAATGTCTGGTGGTCTTATCTTTTTATCCAGTGACTTGGCGGACATTGATATCTTTTTCCTTTAGTCTCTCATTCATGAAATGGAGGTGCCATACAATGAGATTCTAGATCAACAGTTGTCTTATAAGCAGATAGAATCTTTTTGGATCATGAGATCTTGCACCCGCTGTTGATTTCTTGTTGTGACGTAGCTTTTCTTTCAAAGCGGGTCCACATGCCAGGTGTGCTAATTTAGGGGTATCTGATTGGTCCATGAGGTGCTGAATTAACTTTTGTCAGAGGGTCCTATATCAAAGAATCTGTAGAGTAGTATAAAAATTTGATCCAACGATTGTCGTAAAATCTGATAGAATATGTCAGAGGTATGTGAAGATGAGACAACCATTGATCTCTCTCTTGGCGGGCCCAATTTATAGTCTAAGGATTTGGTGGAGTGGTTAAATATTTGGTGTTCACGCATTCTCATAATTATTTGGTGGAGTTCTAAAATTTTGGTGAATGGGCGAATAGGTGTATTCACTGAATCTCTAGATAATGTAGCAGTGTTTCAAGTTTTGCTATGAATTGGCAAAATGTCTTTGGTCACTAATTCGCAAGATCATTAGTGGGCCCTCAAAATTTTTATGTATTCGCCAGTTTGCAAATAGTAACCCTAGGTTATGAAAGGACTTCATGATTCAACAAAAATCTTTTCTTGTTGAATCGTTTGATCTAACATGGGTTAAGTAATGTATTCTGTGACTTGGAGTTTCCCTGCAGTCGCATATTCGCTGAGTGGTCAAAGGGTTAAGTGATTGCTGAGAATGGTGGGACCGATTGCCATGTGTTGCTGAGGTGTTAGGTTTTGATTGGCCGTGGATTACAGGTATGCAGACATGTCAGTGGGGCCGAGGATTTCCAGTTTTAGTAGTTCTGATAATGTTAGAGCATTGATAGTCGGTGTGTGATCTTAAGGGTTTTCTCTGACACATGTGAACTTAAGATGGTCACTGATCTCTTTCATTGTCAAAGGGTTGTCAGGGCAGGGTGAGATTCTTAATCTGATGGTTGTCTTATAATCTGATAGAATCTTTTGGCTCTATGCGAACTTTAGACAACCATCAATCTTCTTGATGCAAGCCCGGTAAATCTCTCAATCTTTTTGGTGTATTTGATAAAGGGTTAACGGCGTCGACAAAATCCATAAGTTTCACCCTTTCACACAATAAAATGGTGAAGTGCTAAAAGGTTTGGCGATTTGGTGAACAAGCATTTATGTAGTAGCTAAATAAACCGGCAGAGAGGAAAAATGTTCAGTGAACTGGCGAAATTCCTTCAGTCGCCCATTCGCCAATTATGAACCAAGGTTAAGTATTTTCCTTTGTTTGCTGATTCACTAAAGTTAGATATGAGTTAGGGGTTTCATTTTGTGAATGAGATAGCTTTAGTCACATGGTCGCCAAATGTAACCAGGATTCCTATAAAGGTTAAAATCATAAGGCCCGTGAAACATGAATATCGGACGGTCATGATATAAAGTTGATCTCAGTTTGAATGTCGATTGTCAATTTTCTGCTTGAGCCATAAAGTAACCGTTGTAGTTCAAATTCAAATTTTTGAAGGTTTCTCAGTGACAGAAAGGACTGGTTTTTAATGCTTTCACGATTGGATTTGATTTGCTTTGTGGTGCCGATTGTTGCAGTGTGGTCCAGCGAGTGTGATGATTGATTGGCGGAAGTTTTATGCCATTGGGAGAATGAATAACGGTGCTCGAGGTGTATTGTAGGAGTCAAATCAGATGAATTTGTAGGAATTTCATGATCTTCAGTACATTTCCAGAGGATTTACCATAAGTGAAGATTCAATTTTGGATCTGATTGCTCAGGGTTGCTTGGTTTTCCCTCCCAGTGTATTAATTTTTTATCTATTTGAATTGTATGGTGGGTGGAAACCCTAACCCTTAACCTGGTTATATGTAGCTTGTTGCATCCTAACTTGTTTAGGACCCCAAGGTAACCAGTGGTATATAATGTTGATTTTTTTATTTTGTTGGGGTTCCAGTTGCAAAGTTCAAACTCAGTCTCAAGTTTTTGGTCCCAAGGATTTGTAATAGTTTTTTGACTCAGTGTTTGTTAATGAAAGAAGAAAGTTGCAGGTCTAAGCTGTAGTTTGCAAGAAGGGTTCTTTGTGGTTCATTGTATACACAGATGGAATTGATCATACTTAATACAAATATCTAGTTCTTATCTCTCCTTTGTGTCAAGTCAAGTAAGCTTTGAGTTTTCTGGCTCATTACATATTATTTGTATGTATGTATCTTCATTCTTGAGTTCTAATCTGGGATTGGATTAAATTATGCTCTAGGTGGGATATGGGTTTTCCCTTGTCTATGTAAGGATGTCTTGTAAGTAGTAAAGATTAGGATAAATGTATTTATGGCTATGAATTCTCAGATATTTTCAGGTTTGTGTGTCTTTGTGTCTAAGGACTCTATTGCCCAATGGATGAGACACTGGCCTAAATGAGCATTCCTCTGGTTAACATACACTATTTGAAGTTATTCCATCCCAAAAATGTTAAAATCAATAACCTTTTTAAGCTTTAAGTAGTTGGTTGTGTGGTTTTGTCACTATATGGTAATGGAGAGTCAATTAATGTGAGGTTAGCATTTAGTACTTTCTTACTATCAATCTGTTGTCTAGACCCAGTCTTTGGTGTGTGAAGTGTAATTTTCACTGGGTTAGGTGCACCCACCTTGGTTTTGTAGAGCCAGAAGTGAAGAGGGTAGTCTTGTCCTTATAGTTGGTCCAATTACCCTAAGATCCCTATACATTTTGGAACTAACCACTCCTAAAATCTATCGGAGGGTATATTGGCAGCCTAAGAGCATAAGCGTCCATTTTGAACACCAACAAGATGGTGACTCTGCTGGGGAAGTGTTACACAAGTCTATAATAACCAGTAGGTCATCATTGGAAGAAACAGTGTTATTCTTGTCCCTTGTCTTGTCTAACTCATTTGGATATTTGTTAAGTGAGGAATTGTATTGTAAGATTCCCAATATAGTTGGGTGGCAACTCAAACATCTCTGCAGTGGTGCTAGTCAATAGATTTTTTATTACAAATGAGTTATAGAGGTACTAGGTCCCGGAGAAAGGAGCATCTTGAAAACATAATAGAAGAAGGTATTCCAAGCACTTCTAGGCCTAGTCAGACAAGGGGAGGAAAGAAGAAAAGAAATGTTTCTCATACTTGGAGAAATAAAAAGGATACAAGACAAGAAACTCAAACCAAGCATAGTCAAGAAGAAAATATTTCAGAATATGAAGAGGCTATTGATTTGGGACTAAACCAGTATGTGGATGAATTTCAAGTGGGAGATGATGAGTCTGAGAGTAATCTCCTAGAATCAGAGGAGATCTTTGAGAAGGTCTATGAATTGGAAAGAAGAGTCCAAGAACAAGTTTCTATTAGACAACAAAGAGAAAAGGACAAAGAAGATAGAGTAAGACAAGCCATGATAAGGGTTGATCAGCTAAAGAGGTAGTTGTTAGATTTGGAGGCAATTAATTTTGTCTCAGAGCCTGAAAGAGTAGAGGAATAGCCTATTGTGTATAAAACACATGAGATAACTAGGCCTAGAGATAAGGGCAAACAAAAAGCTATTGGAGTTCAAATCCACGAACAAGTTCATGTGGAAAGTGCATTAGAACAAGGGTTGGGATTAGATGCAGACCTTGAGAAGGCTAGAAAAGAGAAAGAAATGTGGGCTAAAGAATTAGAGAAAGTAGAGTTGGAGGCCACTGCTACAGAAATGAGGAAGAAGATTGATTTTCTCAAGCATACCTCAGGACCTTCAAATGTTGCCGATTCCTTTTTGGGGCAAGGTGGAAATCATGGTAACCTTGAACTTAGACAAATGGCATTCTCGGTGCTGCTAAAATTCCTGCTGGTTCAAACACTAGGACATCTGCATCTCAAGGAATGGATCCACCGCATGGAGTTCTTGTTCATGAAAGGTACAAACAAATTATCTTTTTTGGTATTCCTGGTTATCCTAATATAATTCCCGATGAAATTAGAAAGAAGCTCCCTAATTTTACTAGGAACAATGCCATTACATGTGAGGAACATCTAAAAAAAATTATGGATGTAATAGATGATTATAATGTTGAGCCTGATGATGTTGTAATAAATTTATTTGTACAATCTCTGACTGAGGATGCTAGGGATTGGTTTAGAGGATTGCCCCATGCTAGTATAGGATCTTGGAATGAATTTAAGAATTTTTTCAAGGAACATTATGGAGATAAAACAAATGAGGGTTTTATTTTGAATGAATTCAATAACATAAAGAAACACTAGAATGAAGAGGTTCTTGAATTTAATATAAGATTCCAAAAGGCTATGCATAGGCTCCTCCAAGTTATTAAGTTATATGATAGAGTGTGTCTTATGACATAATCAAATGCTTTTGATGCAAAGATGGGCTACCTCTGAAGGGATAAGAACCCTAGAAATCTTGGGGAGGCTTACAAGTTGGGTATCAACATAGAAAGTAATAGAAGAATATCAGGAAAATTAGGGAGAAGAGATGAGTATAGGCCTCAAGTGCAAAATAAGAAAGAGATGGGAAGGTCTGCTAATTTTAAGCCAAAGGAGGAGGATAATCTAAAGCAGATTCTAAGTGCTTTAGAGGATCTAAAGCCTAATGAAAAAAGAAACAATAGGGTTGCAAAAAATGACTGGCCTGTTTCAAGTAATTTTAGTAGGCAACCAAGAATGCAGAATTACCCATACAATACTCAGTGGAAGGATGGCAAGCCCATTTTTCTAGTTAAAAGGGATAGGCCTAATGATAGGATTCATGATCCTTTGCAAAGAAATTCAGTTAATATGAATGATGATGTCCCATGGCGTTCTGCTTGTCAATCTCCTCATAGTCCAGAGCACTATGTTATTGCTCTGAATTTATCTGAGAATCAAGAACAAGATAAACAATATGATCAAAGTGGTTGTGCAATGACTTCTTCACATGCATGGGATGAGGCTGACTCTATTGATTATGAGGAAGAGGAGTTTGATGATGTTAGATGTGGTACAGTGAAGTGTGAGGAACATGTTTCCTTAAGGGGGCCCTCTGATGAAGAAATTGCTCAAATCACTGCAGACATGGTTACTCAAGCCAAGAAAAATTATAATTTGATAAACAAGATAGTTGGAATCACAAATGGTAAACCTTGTAGCATGTTTATAAAGAAATCAGAAAAGAGTACACAACAGCATGAGGAAAAGGAGAAAGATGCTAGTGTTGTCAGTAGGGTTAAAGTAAAAATGAAGATGGGACCTGTTGCAATACCTCAGGGTAAAGCAAAGACACCAGAGATGGTTGTTCCCATACCTTAGAAGGAAGATGAATTTGTGCAAAGAGGTAAGTCTGATTTGACTGTCCAAAAGGTAGAAGATAAATATGGCACTGAGATTAAGGAAGACATAGGAAACCATTCATATGTTCCCATTAATATGACTAAATTGCTTTCACAAATAACTGTCAAGGTTCCATTGTTAGAAATGATGAGGATAGAAGAGCACAAGGTCAAGGCTTTGGATTAGGTAAATGGTGTCTTTTGTAAAGGTCCAAGAAATGAGCAGAGGTGACAAGCATGTGGCATCTTTAGATGACACACCTGATAGTAAAAGTGAGGAAATTATCTCTGGGATTCCTCAGAGGTATTTGGATGAAAACATTGTAAATACTGCATCAGGGACAGTTGATCCTTTTTTCTTGTCCCTTTTGATAAATGGAAAATTGTTGAAGAATTGCATGATTGATTCAGGAGCATCAAACACTGCCATGCCTGTAGAGATCATGAAGTCATTGGGGCTAAAGGTAGATACACCTCATGGGAGATGTCAGGCTATGGACTCAAGAGAAGTGCTAGTTATTGGTACCATTAAGGCTTTGCCTTATAAATTAGCAGCATTTCCTGAAAAACAACTAACTATGAGTGTTCTTGTAGTTGACATTCCTCCTTAGTATGGAATGTTGTTATCTAGAAAATGGAGTGCCTCTATGGGAGGAAGTATTCAATGTGACTTGTATTTTGCTACTTTTAACATTGAAGGAGAAAGTGTGAAAGTTTCAAGGGAAGCTAGAACTCCACATATGATTGAGGAGGATGAAGAGGACAATATGAATTGCTTTGTTGACACTGACATTGGTTCTTTCCAAATTTAGGAGAGAGAGGTGCAAGAAAGGGTCAAGCCTGTCTTTCTGGCTGATGATGAAAGTAACATGGTAGAAGGTAATGTCTTATGGACTCTGTATTTTGATGGAGCAAGTTCAAAGAAAGGTGTCGGAGTAGGAGTGTTGTTGATATCCCCAAGTGGTAAGACTTTTAAGTTTTCTTTCACTCTCTTGTTCCCTTGCACAAATAATGTTGTTGAATATGAGGCCCTACTGATTGGTTTGAGACAAGCATCAAAACATGGAATCAAACACCTTAGGGTGATTGGTGATTCTGAGTTAATAGTTTCTCAAATTAGATCAAAGTATGCATCAAAGAATCAAAGGCTGAAACAATATAGAAATGTTGTTTGGGATGAAATTGAAGGTTTCAGTGCTTTTGGTATTGATTGGGTGGATAGGAGCCAAAACCAGATGGTTGACTTACTGGAAAACATAACATTAAGGCTAGAGGATATTACCTTTGCAAGGATATCCAGGATTGAGTGTAAGTCTAGGCCTTCTATCCCGGACAATGTTGAGAATTGGAAGGTATTTTCTGATGATTAGGATATACTAAGGTTTTTGCAGTGTGAATCTCATTTTGATGGTTAAGAGATGGATTTCAGCACTTATGTTGACATCATAAATGGAAAAGAGAATGTTCTTGGGAAGGAATTTTTGCAATTAAAATCAAATAGGATCCCAAGGGGATTGGTTTCTCTTGAGAGGGCATTTGATGATAAAGAAAGGACTTGTTTTCCTAAATTTATTGATAAGATAAATAATTTGGAGGAAGTAAATTTAGGAACAAGTCAAGTACCCAAAAATGTTTACATAGGTAAATGTTTGTCTCAAAAAACTAGGAATAATCTGATTGATCTTCTCAAAAAAATTAGACATGTCTTTGCATGGTCTTATGATGATTTGAAAGCTTATAGAGAAGATCTATTCCTGCATGAAATGCCATTGAAGGAAGGTACTAAACCTTTTAGGAAAAAATTAAGGCCTGTGAACCCTACCTTGGCATTCTACTTGGGTGTCAAACTTGGTTCCAGTCAGAAAGAAGAATGGTGACATTAGGTTATGTGTTGATTTTAGGAATTTGAATGTCAATTCTTTGAAGGACAATTATGGTTTTCCTAATATGGAGAATATGTTGCAAAGGGTTAATGGATTAGAGTCAATGTCCATGATGGATGGTTTCTTTGGATATAATCAAGTCATGGTCAAGGATTCAGAACAGTTGAAGACTGCATTCACTACCCCTTGGGGAACATATGTTTATGTTAGAATGCCTTTTGGTCTAACAAATGTAGGAGCTACTTTTCAGAGAGCTATGGATATGGCCTTTGTAGACTTCATAAACAAATTCCTGGTGGTATATTAGGATGATCTCACAACATATTCAGAAAAGGAAGATCAACATTGTGAACATCTTGAAAATATTTTTATTAGGGCTTTGGAGTATGGGATTTCTTTGAATCCAAAGAAGTGTTCAATTGGTGTTGTGGAAGGCAAGCTCTTAGGACATATTGTGTCCAAGGATGGAGTTAGAATTTACCCTAAAAGGGTTATGGCTATAGATAGGCTTTCACCACCTAGAAATGTTAAAGGAATACAATCCTTCTTTGGGCAGCTAAATTTTCTAAGGAGATTTGTTACAAATTTTGCAGAAGTCAGTCTCCCTATCTCTAGGATGTTGAAAAAAGAGGCAAAGGTTGAATGGAATGAAGAAGCAGATGAATCTTTCAGAAATATCAAAAAGGCCATCAAGGATGCTGTAGTGTTGAGGACACCTGATTATGGTAAGCCCATGCAGATATTTTCTTTTGCTTCTTGTCATACAATTGTAGCCATTTTATTACAAAAGAATTCAGATGGATATGAACAAACCATATCATTTTTTAGTAAATCCTTACAAGCAGTAGAATTGAAATATGATATTACTGAGAAACAGGCTTATGCCTTATTCAAAGTAGTCAAGGCTTTTAGATGTTATCTTGTAGGAGCCAAGGTGGTTGCTTATGTTCCTAGTGTTGCTGTTAAGGATATATTGGTGCAACAAGAAGTTTCAGGAAAAAGATGTAGATGGATCAATAGGATCCAAGAATTTAATATTGATATCGAGATTACAAAATTGGTAAGGGGCCTAGGTCTTGCAAAATTAATGGCACAAAGCAATTTAATTGTAAATCATGTGAATGTGTTAGAAGAAGAACAAAGACCATATGTTTGTGATTTGGATTATTGTGATTGGTACAAAGATGTTATTGGTTACTTGCAGAAATTGGTCCTTCCCCCTGAGATGGATGAAAATAGAAGGAGAACTATCAAGTTGCAATCAGCAAGGTATGCCATTATACATGGTAAGTTATGGTGGAGAAGCAATGAAGGAGTATTGCTAAAGTCCATAGACCATGAGAGGTCTGAGGCTTTGTTAAAAGAAATGTACCAAGGTGTGTGTGGAGGAAACTATATGGCAAAGAACACAGCTCACAAGATCCTTAGGTTTGGATTTTGGTGGCCTATAGTTTTTAAGGATACACATCAGTTTGTAAGAAGGTGTGATGCATGTCAAAGATTTGCTAGAAAGTTGAAGTTTAATGGAAATTTGCCACTCCGAACAGTTGCAGCTCAGGCTCCTTTCCAGAAGTGGGGTATTGACTTTATTGGGGAGATTCCAAATAAATCTAGTGGTGGACATTCTTACATAATAGTGGCAACAAACTATTTCACCAAGTGGGTTGAAGCTATCCCCACTAGAAAGGCTACTCGCAAAGTTGTGATAGATTTTATGATGTAGAACATCCTCACCGGGTTTGGTTGCCCAGAGGTAGTTGTGGTTGATAATGCAATGTGTTTTAGATCATAGAAATTTAGTAATTTTTGTCAGCAATATGGGATACACATTTCATTTTCTTCCCCATATCATCCACAAGGAAATGGTCAGGTTGAGTCCAGTAATAAAAGTTTGATTAAGATCCTCAAGAGAGTGTTAGACAAGAATAAGAAAGCCTGGGACTCAAAGTTATGGTGGGCACTATGGGATGATAGGGTAACTATAAAGAAGGCCATAGGTTGTGCACCATTTGATTTGGTGTATAGAATAAGTGCTAGATTGCATCAAAATAATTTATTGCAGATGTATAAGTTCATCCAGGCATATGATGAAGATTTGAATGATGAAATGAGAGTAAGAATGGATGAGTTGATCCAGTTGGAGGAGGTAAGGAGAGATACACATGAAAGAAATGAGCCATTGCAGAAACAATATAAGAATTTGTTTGATAGAAGGGCTACTCAAAGAATTTTTGAGGTTGACGACCTTGTCTTGATGTGGAATGCAAGGCTAGAAGATAAGGGAAGCATGGAAAGTTTGATCCAATCTGGTTGGGTCCTTATCTTATTGAAAGCAAATGGGGGACAAACTCTTATGTCCTAAAGGATTTAACTGGTGGTACTTTAGAATTTCCTATTCATGGAAAATTCCTAAATTTTTACTTCTCCTGAAGTATCTTTTCCTGGAACAGTAGTTTAGGTTTTCCCCTATACAGTTGTCTATTTTTTCTTTTTGGGTCAAAGTTTTGAGTTGGTATGCTCTTCCAGGAGATTCTAGCTTGCTCATTGTATCTGCAGGAGATACACGTCCCCGAGTAAGAGCCACTATTAGCACTGGTGAAAATTTTCTTGGCTGCATCCCCTTTTTCCTGGCCTCTGCATCATTTTTCCTTGATTCTGGTCTAAACCCTAGGCAAAAATTCAAAAAATCTAGCCATTGCCATGAAAACCCTTATTTTGTTTCACCCTGTTCTAATTTTGTGTTACCTTTTTGTACCACTTAAGAATCCCTTAGTGCACATGCTTATTTTCTCTACCTAGTGTTCACTGAATCGTTAATACTTTTTCATGCTTTGTAAACTTTTCGGCGGTTTAGCGAATAGTGTTCATGTAATCTCTAAATGCCTGGCGGTCTTATCTTTTTATTTAGCGACTTGGCAGACACTGATATCTTTTTCCTTTAGTCACTCATTCACGAAATGGAGGTGCCCTGTAGTGAGATTCTAGATCAATGGTTCTCTTATAAGTGGATAGAATCTTTTTGGCTCATGAGATCTTGTGCTCGCCATTGATTTCCTATTGTGACATAGATTTTCTTTTAAAGAGGGTCCACATGCCAGGTGTACTGATTCGAGGGTATCTGATTGGTCCATGAGGTGCTAAATTAACTTTTTTCAAAGGGTCCTATGTCAAAGAATCTAAAAAGTAGTATAAAAAGTCGATCCAATGGTTGTCGTAACATCTGATAGAATATGTCAGAGGTATGCGAAGATGAGGCAACCGTTTATCTCTCTCCAGGTAGGCCCAATTTTTTGTCTACAGATTTGGTGGAGTGGTTAAATCTTTGGTGTTCGCACATTCTTATAATTATTTGGCCAAGTTCTAAACTTTTGGCGAATGGGCGAATAGGTGTATTCACTAAATCTCTAGATAATGTAGCAGTGTTTCAAGTTTTGCTGCGAATTGGTGAAATGTCTTTGGTCGCTAATTTGCTAGATCATTAGTGGGCCCTCAAAATTTTTATGTATTCACCAATTCATGAAGAGTAACCCTAGGTTATGAAAGGACTTCACGATTCAATGAAAAGCTTTGTTCGCTAAATCGTTTGATCTAACATGGGTTAAGTAATGTATTTTGTGACTTGGAGTTTCCCTACAATCGCATATTCGCCAAGTGGTCAAAGGGTTAAGTGATTGCTGAGAATGGTGGGACTGATTGCCATGTGTTGTTGAGGTGTAAAATTTTGATTGGCCATGGATTACAGGTATGTAGACACATCAGTAGGGCCGAGGGTTTCCAGTTTCAGTAGTTTAGACAGTATCAGAGCATTGATGGTCAGCATGTGATCTTAAGTGTTTACTCTGATACATGTGAACTTAAGATGGCCGTTGATCTCTTTCATTATCAGAGGATTGTCAGAGCAGGGTGAGATTCTTAATCCAATGGTTGTCTTATAATCTAGTGGAATCTTTTGGCTCTATGCAAACTTTAGACTATCATCGATCTTCTTGATGCAGGCCCGATAAATCTCTCAATCTTTTTGGTGCATTTGATAAAGGGTTAGCAGTGCCGACAAAATCCATAGGTTTCACCCTTTCACAAAATAAAATGGTGAAGTGCTAAAAGGTCTGGTGATTTCATGAACAAGCGTTCACGTAGTAGCTAAATAAACTGGTAGAGAGGAAAAATGTTCAGCGAACTGGCGAAATTCCTTCAGTCGCCCATTCACCAATTATGAACTGAGGTTAAGTATTTTCCTTTGTTCATTGATTTGTTGAAGTTAGACATGAGTTAGGGGTTTCATTTTGGGAATGAGATAGCTTTGGTCGCATGGTCACCAAATGTAACCAGGATTCCTATAAAGGTTAAAATCATAAGGCCCATGAAACATGAAGATTGGACAGTCATGATATAAAGTTGATCTCAGTTTGAATGTCGACCACTGATTTGATGCTTGAGCCATAAAGTAACCATTGCAGTTCAAATTCAAATTTTTGAAGGTTTCTCAGTGATAGAAAGGACTAGTTTTTAATGCTTTCATGGCTGGATTTGATTTGTTTGTTGGTGTCGATTGTTGCAGTGTGGTCCAATGAGTGTGATGATTGATTATGTAGTGGGGAGAATGAATAACGGTACTCAAGGCATGTTACAGGAGTCAAATCAAATGAATTTGCAGGAATTTCATGATCTTCAGTACATTTCCAGAGGATTTACCATAAGTGAAGATTCAATTTTGGATCTGATTACTTAGGGTTGCTTGGTTTTCCCTCCTAGTGTATTAATTTTTTATCTATTTGAATTGTATGGTGGGTGGAAACCCTAACCCTTACCCTGGTTATCCGTAGCTTGTTGCATCCTAACTTGTTTGGGATCCCAAGGTAACCAGTGGTATATAATGTTGATTTTTTTATTTTTTCGAGGTTCCAGTTGCAAAGTTCAAACTCAGTCCCAAGTTTTTGGTCCCAAGGTTTTGTAATAGTTTTTTTACTTAGTGTCTGTTAATGAAACACAAAAGTTGCAGGTCTAAGCTGTAGTTTGCAAGTAGGGTACTTTGTGGTTCATTGTATACATAGATGGAATTAATCATACTTAATATAAATATCTGGTTCTTATCTCTCCTTTGTGTCAAGTCAAGTAAGCTTTGAGTTTTCTAGCTCATTACATATTGTTTGTATGTATGTATCTTCATTCTTGAGTTCTAATCTAGGATTGGATTAAATTATGCTCTAGGTGGGATATGGGTTTGCCCTTGTCTATGTAAGGATGTCTTATACATAGTAAAGATTAGGATAAATGTATTTATGGCTATGAATTCTTAGATATTTTCAGGTTTGTGTGTCTTTGTGTCTAAGGACTTTATTGCCCAATGGATGAGGCATTGGCCTAAATGATTATTGCTCTGGTTAACATACACTAGTTGAAGTTATTATATCCCAAAAATATTGAAATAAATAACCTTTTTAAGCTTTAAGTAGGTGGTTGTGTGGTTTTGTCACTGTATGGTAATGGAGAGTCAATGAATGTGAGGTTAGCATTTAGTACTTTCTTACTATCAATCTATTGTCTAGACCCAGTCTTCGGTGTGTGAAGTGTAGTTTTCACTGGGTGAGGTGCACCCACCTTGGTTTTGCATAGCTAGAAGTGAAGAGGGTAGTCTTGTCCCTATAGTTGTTCTAGTTACCCTAAGATCCCTATACATTTTGGAACTAACCACTCCTAAAATCTATCTGAGGGTATATTGGCAGCCTAAGAGCATAAGCATCCATTTTGAACACCAACACTATCCTAGAATGTTAGGGGTATAAGCTCCCCTGACAAAAGAGGTAGAATCAAAAAAATTATTTATTCTTTTCAAGAGGATATTATCATTTTTCAAGAGTCTAAGTTATCTACAGATTCCTTTGATAAATTCATTTCCAAATGGTCTCTTTGGGATTCCTCTTGTGTTCCCTCATCTGGGGTGTCTAGAGGTCTTTTAACCCTTTCAAAGAAAAAGGTCATGAAGGGTCAATTGTTATCTACAAATCCAAATTGGTAGCTTCTAAAATATTCCTGGTCTGATGTTACTTTCCTTTTGTTTAATGTTTATGGCCCATCTTCCCCACATGGTAAACTTGGGCTGTGGGAATCCTTAGCTGATCAATTTAGCAGATTTCATGATCTTCCTATTATTTTAGGTGGGGATTTTAATGCTATCTCAGTTTTAGAGGAAAAATCTAGAGGTAAACCTACAGCTCAAAGGGTTATAAATGAGTTCTCTTTTTTTATTGAAAATAATGCTTTATCTGACATTCCTCCTTCAAATGGCTTGTATATGTGGACTAACCATAGATATGCCTCCCCCATCTCATCCAGATGAGATGAATTTCTTATATCACATGACTTCAAAATTCTTAACATCACTCTTTCTTCAGAAATTCTTGCTTCTCCAGAGTCAGATCACTTCCCCATTTCTCTAAATCAGGTTGCATCAGGTAATCAGACAAAACAATCAACTTTCAAATTTGAAAGTATGTTGTTTACCCACCCCCATTTCTTGTCTCTTCTTAGGCAATGGTGGGTAAGTGCTCCCTTTTGTAAAGGAACTAGGATATTCCAGTTTTCAAATAAACTCAAATTTGTGAAGTAAAAAATTGTTATTTGGAACAAAGAGGTATTTAAAAGTATTTTTCAAGAAAAAGCTAGGATTGAAAATGAACTTGCTCAAGTTTCTGATCAGATCATCAAGGGGGTTCTGAACCCTTCTATAGCTAAGAAACAAATATTCCTCCAGAAGTATTGGGAAATCCTTTGTACTCTAGAAGAGATTTATTAGAGACAAAAGTCTTGAGAGCTTTGTCTTATGGAAGGGGATATAAATACCAAATTTTTTCATGCTTTGTCCAAAATAAGAAAGGCTTCATCTGCTATTCTCTCTATCAAGGATGTGGTATCAGGTGTAACTCTTAATTCTCAATAGAAAATTAGCAATGAAGGGGTGTGCTTTTTTAAAAATGTGTTAGCTCCAGTTTTACCTCAATTTGATAATAAGGATGTTGTGGATGATTTATTTCTTTCCATTCCCTCCCTCATAATAGATAGGGATAATGAGCATTTAATGAAGCCTTTCACCCTGGAGGAACTTCACTTTGTTATTTTTTCTATGGCACCAGATAAGGGGCCTGGGCCAGATGGTTTTACTATGGTTTTTTTTCAAAAATGTTGGGATGTGATTGAATTTTATCTATTATTGGCTACATAAGAATCTCATAAACAAGGTTATGTTCTCAAGAATTTTAATTCTACCAATCTCGCTTTAATTCCCAAGACCAAAAATCCTAGTACTTTTGCTAATTTTAGACCTATCTCTCTCTGTAATTCTATTTACAAATTTTTTACTAAAGCAATCTATCTTAGATTAAAACCTCTCATTCCTTCAATTATCTCTCCCCAACAAGGAGGTTTTTTCCCAGGTAGGGATACTTCGGACGGTGCATTAGTTGCACTTGAAGTTCTCCACACTATTGAATCTTCCCAAATTCCATCTTTTGTCCTAAAGCTAGACATGATGAAATCTTATGATAAAGTAAATTGGTCCTTCCTCCTCAAGGTTCTTAAAAATTTGGATTTGCATATGCATGGTGTAAATGGATTAAGAACTATCTCTCAGGAGCATCCTTTTTAGTCTTAATTAATGGTGCCCCCTCCAGTTTTTTTCCGTGGCTCCCAAGGATATCAGCAAGGAGATCCTTTATCCCCATTCCTATTTATCATAATGGTTGAGGCTTTCAGTAGATCCATTCAAAACCAAAATGTTCTAGATAACTGGAAAGGTATATCTGTCCCTAATTCCGTCCTCTCTATTTCCCATAGTTTTTTTGTAGATGATACACTGCTATTTGGGAAATCTAACATCCAAGTGGCTAGATGCATAAAGAAGGTTTTAGACACTTATACATCAGGGTCTGGTCAAGTCATCAATCCTCTCAAATCCAAGCTTTATATGTTCTTTACTTCACATCCTATTCAGGATATAATTTCCAGCATTTTTGGTTTCCCCCTAGATAACCTTCCTTCTGCGTACCTTGGCATTCCTTTCTTCTTTGGTCAAGTTATGACCTCATATTGAGAGATAGTGATCTCTAGGTTGAAAAATAGAATTTCTATTCGGAAGGCAAGATGGCTATCACTCTCTAGTAGGATTTTACTAGTTAAAACCATCTTAACAACTATTCCTAATTATTATATGTCCATCCTTAAAGCTCCAAAGTCATTTATCTCTCATATTGAAAAGATCATTTGTTCCTTCCTCTGGACCTCTAATATGTCTGATGAAAAGAAAGTCCCTTTGGTCTCTTTGGGGAAACTTTCAGTCAATAAAGCATCTGGAGGGGTAGGGTTACATGACATATCCCTTAGAAACAAAGCTTTTGGTGGGAAGTTGGTTTGGAATATGTATTTTAAGCCGCATGCATTATGGTGCCAAATTATGAAAGAAAAATATTTAGATACCTGCAACCCAAAAATAATTCTTACCATCTCTAAGCCCCCTTCTGGTTCTCCCACATGGAATTTTATGGTCTCATCTAGAGATGTTGTTACTAAATTCCTATCCTAGCAAGTTCGTAATGGATCTAGTGTCTCATTTTGGAAAGATTCATGGAATGGATTCCCCCCTTTATGCTCCTTTATCTATTTAGATAAAATTATGGATGTTTCCTCAGCTCTGTGGGGAGAGTTATTGATAGATTATGTGGACCATGCGGATTTAATATCACACAAGGCTATTTGCAAAAATGCACTTGACCTTCCCATAGATATATCTTTTGCTAAAGAATTATCATCTATCCTTGCAAGTCGACCAGTTTATATGTATCATGGTAATGATAAATTGATTTGGTGCCCCTCTAAAGATGGATTGTACTCTTTTAATTCAATTTATGCTGCCCTATAGCATATGGCCATTCATCATAGTAATCAACGGGATTTTTCCTTTTGTTGGGATAAATCAATTCTTCCTAAGGCAGGAGTATTTTCATGGCTCGCTATACAAGGTAGAATCCTAACTAGTGATAGGCTAGCTAGACTTCACATAGCACTACCCTTCACTTGTGCTCTATGCAACATGTATTTATAAATAATGGATCATCTTTTTGTCCACTGTCTATTTGTCCAGTACTATTGGTCTTTTGTTATGAGTAAATGATCTATATCTTTCCCTCTCCCTAACTTGATGTGGGAGCTATTCCAATCTTGGTCAACCTTATTTTCAAATTCTAAATTTTCATGCTTATGGTATATAATTCCTTCTTTAGTAATTTGGTCAATTTGGTATGAAATGAATAAAATAATTTTTAGGAAAGTTAGTTGAGACATCCCCTCTATCTTTAATACAATTGAAAGGCTTATATTTGAGCAAGTCAGTAACATTCCCTCTCTTCATTTTAACCCAAATGCCTTATTCACATCCCGGGATATTTCAGTAACTTCTAACTGGAAACATATTTCATTCCCTTCTTCACCTATCTTCCCTCATATTAGGAAATCTCCTATTTGCAGATCTGATATTAAGTTGAAACCACCAGAGTCTCCTTTCATCAAGATAAATTTTGATGGCTCTTCAAGAGGGAATCTCGGTGAGTTAGGTATTGGTTGTTGCTTGAGAGATCAGTCAGGCAAGGTTCTAGCTTTATCAACACTTCATGTTTGCCCGGGAACTAATAACATGGTTGAAGCTATTGCCTTGTTAGAAGGCTTGATGCTTGCAAAACAATTGTCAATTTATAACCTTCATATTGAAGGGGATTCATCAGTCATCATTAATTCTTGTATTAGTAGAAAGATTTCTAATTGGCAGTTGAAGTATATCTTTCATCAAATTTGGTGACTCATTGATTCTTTAAACAGTTTTTTTATATCTCATACATATCGAGAAGGTAATTCTTTGGTGGATTCTTTAGCCAACCTAGGCTATGACAAGGTAATTTTGGAGCCTTCTATCTCATTGAGTTTAATTAAAGAATATTTGGTTCTACTAGCTATTATTGGGAAGGAATCTATATAAGAAGTGCGCATTTTTTAGTAACATATATAATTTTTTACAAGAGTTCTCTATACTAATTAGTGCTCATGCTGAACACTAATTAGTATAGAGAAAGTTTTTCCTCTAGTTTATCAGGGGTGCATTTTGAATGGTTAATTATGTTATGTCATGCCAAATGGCATTTTGACATTTCTTCTTTAGGTGAAGATATTTAATACTAATTTTCATATAAATTCTATTTATTTCATGAAAAAGGCATGCCAAATTGGTAATGAGTATTTGGCATGACATAAATTAATTAATATTCATCCTCCATTCTTCTTTGTGCTCCTACTTTGTGCTGAAGAATTGAGTTGGCAACTTTATTATTATATCTCCCTCATGTTGTTTTAGGTTCTCCTCTCAAGTAATTATCTGTTTCATTGTCATTCAATTCATTCTCCACTTCTGGTCATTATTTACCTCCCACAAATATGTGATGTTTTCCCAGCCATTAATATGTGATGTTTTCCCAGCCATTTTCTTTTCACATATCCATCTGTCAAGGTATTTTTTAGCAATCTTGCAATTAGTGTCATCCTTGTATAATATTTTCTGATTTTTGGGTATGATTTGGGACTCGGATTATCCCATTTCTTTATTGTTTCATGTTTGTAGTTAATTAATCTATAAGGGTAAATTCTTCGATGATCTACTGGCTTTGGCTTCTATCAAATCTCTCGTGTGTCTTTATACCTTGCTTATTTCTCATAAGATTTTGTACCTTTAATGTGAGATGAAGTCATTATTTCTGGTGGTGGTAGTTCTTGCAATTATGGCTCTGGGTATTTTTAAGGGACATTTTCATTCCATTATTCATTTATCTCTCTACTCTCACTCTTGTTATTCTGGTCATTATATATTTTCATTTCCTTTGTTATCTTGGCTATCCTAGTTTCTTTCTCGACTGAGTCTTCATGATGCCAGGGTGTCCTAGTTTCCTTGTGGGTATTAGTTCGGTTGTTGAACGTTTCTCGGTATGTGTATATTTGCATATGGAATACTACCCTAGAAATTATAGGGTTATGTTGGAGGTCGAGGCCTGGGAAGAACCTTTCCTTGGGGCCATTAAGGATGACATGCTTGTGACGCAGGGAAAAGGTCAAGAGGGGCCAAACAAGGGCACAGCCTAATGATCTAGCCTGCTCAACAACACACGGAAGCAATTAACAACAACAATGAGAGAGATAGTGTAGGATATTTCATTAAGTTTCATCAAATAGAATCATACATGTCAGGCTGTAAGGCCTTCCTGTTTATGGCCTGATATTACAATGAATTATAGAAGTCCTCAAACATGTGAGGATCTGTCACAAATCTTAATTCTAATATCTTCTATCTTCTATCCAACTGGCTCCTAAACTACAACCAAACAACTATATTTATACAAGAGTCTACCAAACTAAGTCAACCTTCAAATCCACAATCAATAGAAGTAATAGTCAGATCTAGGACCACACACTTCCCAATGATTGATTCCAACATTAAATATGTGACCCATCATATATGCACAAGTTGGCCTCAACAAAAACAAAAAGAAACTACTTGGTAACCAAGGATGACTGAGCAATAGACAAGCATCGTCAAGTGCCAGAGAAACAATCGACAGCCCAGCAGATAACCGACCATCCTCGGTAACCAAAGGAAATCGACCAACTACCAACCAACTCGGTTAAATCATGAACTGAGCAACATAGACAAACTTCAAAACTTTTTTGGTGACACAAGATTGCCAAGGACCCAAGATGCTCCTACATCAGACACCTAGGGTTATTTGAAATGATTCTCTGAATCATTTGGTAGGTATGATCCAAGCTGCATCCAACTCAGACTATGAAATCCATGAACTGTCTTCCATCAGTCTATTCTTCCATTTTACTAGATATTCCATATATTGTTTTCCTCTTGTACTTTTGCCAACTCTTTACTTCAGGATCTACTCAACTTCTTCATTCTTCTTCTTAGGATACTCTATCGGTACTATCATTTCTTCATCAGGTTCATGATACTCATACAAATCAGCAATGTTAAAAATAGGTGATATGTCCATGTCACTAGGTAACTCAATTTCGTATGCATTTCCACTGTCAAATTTCCTCAAAATCTTGCAAGGTCCAAAATTCTTCATTTTTAGCTTCACATATGTTCCAACAGGAAATCAACATTTCTTCAAATGAACCATCACTTCATCGCCTACATCAAAAGTCTTGTGTCTCCTTGATCTATCAACTCTGTCTTTGTATTTCTGATTACTTTCTTCCAGCATCATCTTCACATCTTCATGCAATGTCTTCATGTACTCAGAAAATTTTACTCCTTCAGCAGTTCTCTTACTTTCATCAACAATGTCTCTCAAATCAAATATACCTCTCAGTTGTATGCCATTCACAATCTCAAATGGTTTTTTCCTAGTACTCCTATTCACTGAATTATTGTATGCAAACTCTTGTTGTACCAACACAGAATCCCAGTTACTCGGTGTGTCTCCAACTAAGTATCTTCAAAGATTTCCCAAAATTTTGTTCACAACTTTAGTCTATCCATCAGTATGTGGGTGAAATGTAGAACTATACTTCAACTCAGTGCCAAATTTCTTCCAAAGGGTTTTCCAAAAGTATGCAACAAATTTACTATCTCGGTCAGAGATAATACTCCTTGGTAATCCATGTAATCTGACAATTTCCATAAAGAAAATATCTGCTACATGTACTACATCTGATGTCTTTCTACACGGTATAAAATGTGACATCTTAGAAAATCTATCCACAATAACAAATATAGAATCATTACTTCTTACTTTCTTTGGTAAGCCAAGAATGAAATCCATACTGATGTCAATCCAAGGTTTCTCAGGAACAACAATTGGTGTATACAGTCCAGTATTCTGACTTACTCCTTTTGCCACTTGACAAATTCCACAACATTTCACAAAATTTTGAACATTTTTATACAAATGCGGCCAAAAGTACTTCTCCTTAAGCAAATTCCATATTTTATCAATACCAAAATGTCTATCCAAACCACTACTATGCTTCTCTTTTATCAAATTAGTTCTCATTAATCCTCTCAGTATACACAACTAAATACCTTTAAACAACATACCTTCCTGAATAAAATATTCATCCCATTTAGTATCTTGTTGATCTTGAATAGGTGCTCTGCACTTTCTCCATGGCTCACAAAAATCAGGATCAAACTCAAAATAATCTTTCATGTCATCAAAACCAAGAACATCAATTTTTATCTTGGTCATCAAAGATCTTCATCTACTCAATGCATCAGCAACTTAGTTAGCGCTTTTATGATTTATCACAAATGTATAACTCTGCAAGTACTCAACCCATTTCATATGTCTTTGATTCAACTTATTCTAACTACCCAAGTATTGTAAAGCCTTATGATCAGTATACAACACAAATTCACTCAGTATCAAATAATGTCTCCATTTCTTCAGTGCTTGAATAATAGAATAGAATTCTTGATCATACACATAATATTTCCTTCTAGCATCATTCAACTTTCACTAAATAAAGCAACAGGTTTACCTTGTTGACTCAACACAACTCCAATAGCACTTCCACTTGCATCACATTCCACTTGAAATACCTTACTGAAATCAAGTAATGCCAAAATAGGTAATTCAACAACCTTCTTCTTCAGAGTCTCAAAACTTTTATCAGGTCCATGTTTCCACTTGAATTCCCTTTTATCTCCTCTGATAGTCTCAGTCATAGCATTACAAATTGAATTAAAATTCCTTATGAAATTTCAGTAAAAAAATTTTAATCCATGAAATGATCTTACCTCACTAGCATTCATAGGTGTAGGCCAATTCAAAATAGCTTCAACCTTTTTAGGATCCATCTTTAAACCATCAACTGAGATCACAAATGCCAAATACATAATCTCTTCTTTCATGAATGAACACTTTTTTAGATTTATCAGCAACTTTTCTTCTTTCAGTCTTTGCAAAACTTGTCTAACATGAAACAAATGTTCTGCTCTAGTCTTACTAAATATCAAAATATCATCAAGATATACAATCACAAACTTACCCAAGAATTTCTTCAAAACTTCATTCATCAGCCTCATAAAAGTACTCAGTGCATTAGTTAAACCAAAAGGCATAACCAACCACTCATACAAACCTTCTTTTGTCTTGAAAGTAGTCTTCCATTCATCACCTTCTTTGATTCTGATATGATGATATCCAATTTTCAAATCAATTTTGGTAAAGTACTTTGCTCCAGTCAAACTATCCATTATATCATCCATTCTCGGTATAGGAAACCTATACTTCACTGTTATCTTATTGATTGCTCTTGACTCAGTTCACATTCTCCATTCTCCATTTTTCTTAGGTGTCAATACAATAGGTACTGCACAAGGACTCAAACTTTCTCTGATCAAACCTTTCTCCAGCAACTCTTGAATCTGTCGATTCAATTCATGATTCTTGGTAGGTGTTAATCGATGAGGTGCCTTATTCGGTAAACTAGCTCTAGGGATTAGATCCATACAATGATTAATGCTTATTTTTGGTGGAAAACCATCAGGTACATTATCAAAAATGATTTCACTATACTCGGTGAGTAACTTATCAATCTCCTTTGGAACCGTATACTCTATTTTCTTACACGGTTTGTTAGGAATCATAGAAAAACATATATCATTCTTTTTCAAATCCTTAACAAAATTTCTTCCTTCCATCAAGAAAAATTTCACAGATGTGAAAACATTACTAATAGGTTCTTCCATCAATGGTAACAAGATTTGTTTCTTTCCATCAGCCACAATAGTATACTTATGCAATCTTGCATCATATATAGCATGTCTATCATATTGCCAAGGTCTACCCAACAAAATATGACAACATTCCATAGGCATGATATCACACAACACCATATCATCGTACTTCCCAATCTTCAAATTCACATAGCATTGTTCACTTACCAAGAGTGTGTGCTCATCCTTGATCCATGAAATCTGATAGGGCTTCGAATGTTCCAACCTCTCCAACTACAACTTTGTGACCATTTCCTCAGATGCCAGATTCTCTGAGCTACCACTGTCAATGATTACCTTCCAAAATTTATTGGAAACTCTACATCTAGTCTTGAAGAAACTTTTCCTTACCAGATCTTCCTTTTTGCTTTCATTCCATAGTGCTCTCCTTACCATCAGGTGATTGTCTTTCTCAGGTTCATTTGGTGACTCTTCTTGCACCAAAGCATTTCTACTTCTACCGGCCTTCTTACTAGCATGTGTACATTCAAACGATATTTCCTTCTTCTCCACAATTGTAATAAGTTCCTTAGAAAATTCCTCTGCTATAACCACCTTGGTAGTTACTGCCTTTGCCTCTAGATGAACTTTCACCTTTCCACTCGGTCTTTCCTTTAACCAAATTTGTCTTTTCAGGTTTAGATCTACCATTTTCACCATTAGATCTACCTCTTCATCTAGGGAATCTACCACCTCTACCTCTTTGCCTCTGCTCATGTCTCTTGTTCAATTTCTCCTCGGCATTCAATGCAAATTGATAAGACTCTTCAATGCTCTCCAACTTGACCAAACTAATTTCCTCTTGGATGGAAACTCTCAAAACATTCAAGCATCTAGAAATTCTTTCCACATCATCTTCATCATGTCCATATCTAATATCTAATCTATAGAATTCCTCAGTATACTCTTTTACCGAGCTATCTTTCTACCTTAAACTTTGCATTCACCAAACTAGGTTAATCTGATAATCACAAGGTAAGAACTTTCCTATCAATTTATTCACCATTTTATTCCATACCTTGATTTTGTCTTTGCCTTTCCTCTTCCTATCCATCTCCAATATTCCCACCAATAGGATGCATGACTTTTCAACTTTGTGCTTGCAATCTTCACTTTCTTGTCTTTAGGAATGTTTTCATACTTAAAATACTTTTCCATCTCAGTGATCCAATCCACCAATTCATCAGAATCTAACTTTCCACCATACTTAGGAGGGTTGAAATGTGGTGTAGACTTCAGACTTGTCAAAGCCTTCAAAAATATTTCTTCACCTTGATCCATCACAAGGGCAGGTTCTGGATTCACCTATTCTTCCTTAACTTCATCATCACTACCATTTTGAAGATGTCTGCCTCTTCTTTGGGCTATTTCAATAGCTTCTAATCTAGCAGCAATCTATCTTCGCATATCTGCCAATCTTGGATCTACATCTCGCCTCCCATGATTCATCTTGACAACCCTCTGCAATTGCAAGTCAGATCGCAATTTGCTACCCCACAAAAATCAACTAGGGCTTCTCAAGGGGAACCTACAAACCTAGATCCATAGACCTAGATCAAGATCTCACCTCGCTCTGATACCAGCTGACGCAGGACAAAGGTCAAGAAGGGCCAAAAAAGGGCACACCCTAATGATCCATCCCATTGAACAACATGTGGAAGCAATTAACAACAACAGTGAGAGAGAGAGAATGCAGGACCTTTAATTAAGTTTCATCAAATAGAATCATACATGCCGGGCTGTAAGGCCTTCCTGATTATGGCCTGATATTATAATGAATTGCAGAAGTCCTCAAACATGTGAGGATCTTCCACAACTCTTAATTCTAATATCTTATATCTTCTATCCAACTGACTCGTAAATTACAACCAAATAACTACATTTATACAACTATCTACTGAACTGAGTTGGCCTTCAGATCCACAATCAATGGAAGTAATGGTCAGATCTGGGACCACACACTTCCCAATGATTGATTCCAACATTAAATTCATGACCCATCTTAAATGCACAAGTCGGCCTCAACAGAAACAAAAAGAAACAACTAGGTAAGCAAGGCTGACTGAGCAATAGACAAGCATCGTCGAACACCAGAATAACAACCTAATGCCTAGGAGATAACCAACCATCCTTGGTAAGCAATGGAAATCAACCAACTACCAACCAAATTGGTTAAAGTAGGAACTGAGCAACACAAACAAACTTCAAAATGTTTTTGGTGACACAAGATTTCCAAAGACCTGAGATGCTCTTGCATTAGCTTGTAATAGTCTTCAATTGTTACAGCCCTCACATTCGTCGTGGCATTAGAAGAATCATTGAGTTTGATATCCGTTCTCCTTCAAGTAGAAGAATCATTTATCCATCTCATAGCCTTTCTACTTTCTTTTCTAACATGTTTGACTTGATGCAATCCCCAACCCAACTAGAGCTTATAGCAAGCTGCTATGTCAAACCTATTTTTCCTCAAAATAATAAGCTTCAAAAGGCATATCAGAGATATGATTTGTGGGGTGGCACTGCTCTGCTAGGGGGATTGTTTCATCACCATGTTGTGTTAAGAGACCATGCAATTTTTATGGTTTACGAAAGCATCAAAAAAGTGCTGGAAAGGCGAGCATTTCACACTGTTAAAATCTCCCTTCAACAATATGGGGGTTTTTCATCTAAAGAATGCATCAATAGTATTCATCAGGTTGTATTTGCTATGTTGGATTTGTTGGAGGCAAATTCCTCTCGACTGCCCAGTGTTTCTCTTCAATCTCGCCCTATTCCTGATTTGAACCTTGGCCTTGGCTCTGGGGATATTTCATCAGCTCATATGGATACTTGAGTTTTTCTTTCACAAGGTACATTGTGGTCTCTATGAATTTTGTGGTTGGTTTATGTAGATTTTGTTCAGTCCACTTTCAGTGAATTGAAATGTTCATCTTCAACCTGCTTACAGGAAGTTCTCCTACATAGGCATCTTCTCTCCCATGGATTTTGTTTGTTCATTGTAAACTCATCGCCTTTAGTGGATGAGACTATTTGTAACTCCGCGTTGTAGTCCTAAGGAGGTGTAAAATATTTAATATCTACATCTAACTCTCTGTATCTATACACTATTGAAACATGGATGCACTATTGATGGAGCCTTCCTCACAGTGGTCTATCTCATTTTGGTTTTTGTTTTATGATGGGGTCAAGAACGGAGTTTTTTTTTCTCCTAGTTCTTTTCTCTGGGAGCCCCTTATTTTAGAACCAGTAGATATGTAAAAATAAAAATATTAATATAATATATATCAAGTGGCGCTGCCACCTTGCTTCAGAAAAAGTAAAATCTTTTCTTTACTTTGTTTTATTTTAAATTGTTATTTTATTGCTTTCCTTTATTATGTTTTCTAAAATTAATTATTGAGATAATACAGAACCAATTCTAAGTTAAGATTAATTAAAATAGTAATATTTAATTTTAGATTAATATTTATATAAACAAACAACTAATATCTTTTGTTCACTTAAAATGAGACTTATAAAATTAATTCATTTTATATAATTTGGTATTTTTATATTGAAGACCTAGAATGAGACTGAAGCATTAGTATAAAAAGTCAGTCGACGTGTCTTCTTATATCTTAAGCCGACGTTTCATAAATAAGGAAATGGAAAGCTACAAAAGGTCGAGCTCTACACCACATTCACAAGATTTCAATTTAGAATCAGTTTTTATAGACTCTGTTAGACAAGTAATACAGCTCTTTTATATTGTTAGGATTCCAATTGGAAGTATATATTATCCAAAATATTCTAAACGTTTCTCATCTTATAGCTTACTGTGTAAGTAATAATCAAAATCCAACGGCAGAGATTTATTCTGGTGTTGAGGACTCCTTAATATGGCAGGAGGGAGAAAATCTGCATATGCCGCAAAACAGAAGAGCTCTAAAAATCCTCAACATGTAGAAGACGATACCAAAGATGAAAATATATCTCAGTTACAATCACTCAATCAACTTCTTGTTCAACAAATCAATAATTTGAGGGAAGAAAAGAAGGCTCTCTTGAAAAGTGATAAGGAACAGAAAGAAGCATTTTCAGATGCCCACAAACAGTTGAAGGAAACGAATTGGAAGAAAGAAGAGGAATGGAATTCTGAAAGGCAGAATTTGGAGAATAGCATTTTACAGTTGAAGGAAGAGATAAAAGAATCAAAGGAAGCTTGGATTCTTGAAAAGGAAGGGATGGTTACAAAGATGCAACAACTAGGAGAAGAGTTAAATTCCCTCCGTCATGAAAAATACAAGACATTACTACAGTTGAAAGAAACATGGGATGAAATGAATTCCCTCTCTCCTGAGAGAAAAGAGATTTTGTCACAGCTGAAAGAAATTGGGGAAGACATAATTTTTCTTCATTCTGAAAAGGAGAAGCTTTTATTGAATTTGAATGAAACAGGTGCAAAATTGATTTCATTCAATGAGAACGAAGCAGAAGCTACACAACAATCAATGGAGAAGTTAATGAAAGCTAAGAAGCAATTGGGAGAAGGTATTGTCAAGAAAGAAATTCAATTCAAATCTGTAGTTTCCGAAGTAGAAACAAAGTGGAAGGAAGATGAACTCGATGCTATGATCTCAGAGAAAAACAAACTAGAAGATGTTATTTTGGCTTTCAAAGAATCAAAGGGTAGAGAAGCCAGAAATGAGATAGAGTCATTGCATACGGAAAATTCTTTCCTTGCTAGTGAGAAAATGTTTCTTGCATGGAGTCTTGATGTAAATAAAGGACTGAAAAGCTGAGAGTTTAAACCAGTCTAGGTAAAGGAATAAATGAAGGATTATTTCTTAGTTGTTTGAAGGTCATTCAAGAGAATGAAAAACGATAATATATTTCAACGACATTTAGATAATTCTAAACATAACTTTACACTAGCTAATTTTCCAAGCATGTGTCAATGTTGAATTTATGGTTTTTATTTTGTATTCAACATGTTTTATCATGTTGACCTAAAGGATATGCATCTAGTGAGAAATGTGTTAAAACATATCATAATGTTGTACTCATTATTGTACATATTTTTATAGTCTATAATAGAATATTTAAAATGTCTTAATAATATGTAATCAAATTATATTTATGTTTGTTATATAATTTAAATAAATAATATTGAAGAATGATACAAAATGGTATACACAACACAAATTTATATGAAATATGGATTTGTGTAGAAAATTCTTTCAAAAAATATTTTTTCTACTAAAAATTTAGTAGTACTTGTATTTGTGAAAAACTAGCATACCTATTTTTTTAAAAGAACTCTATAAAACATTCTAAGAGGTGTATAACTGTAACTATTTTATTTATTTATTTACATTTTATTTGTTTATTTTTTAACTAAAGTATTCATTTCTACTATTATAAAATAGTGAATAATTCTATACTTAAATATGTGGTTATAAAATAATTATTACTTTTTATTTTAAATATTTTTTTCACATTAATTATTTCATAGCAAACAATTCAATCTGTGGCAAAGTTTTAATAAGTTATGTTTTAGATTTTAATTTAAATCTTTAAATTAATAAAAAATAATAATATCTTAAATAATGTGAGTAACTCTATAGTTGTTTGCTAATTTAAATTAATAATGTCAAGATGAGACAAATTAAGTTCACCATCTTCTTTCACTAGGAATTTGATATGTTGACTCATAAATTATACTTACAATTTCACTTTATGATTAACTATTGCAGTGTCATAAATTATATGTACTTACAATTTCACATTACATAATTTACCCCCTCTAATTCATGATATAAAATTATTTCAATTGTAAAACGTTAGCAATAATGCCATTTTTTAGCATTGTTACAATAGTTTTAGCTCTTAGAACTTTAATTTCTTGAATTTGAATGTTGTGCATAGAAGTTTGTATGATGTACGTGCATCTTGTAAAATATCATGATTCTAGTGACCATTAGAACATTAACTTCATCTAAATATTATAGGCAAGTCTTTCATGGTAGTCATATTATATAAAACCACTTGAATTGCTATTTTGAAATATGAAGTTACTATATTATTCTCATGTGCTTGTAGTTACACTCACTCTTTATAAATTTGACAAAGATAATTGATTTTGGATGAGAGAAAAGCTCTTTGTTCTATTGCACATGTAATTCTTGTAAAGTGAAATTGACAAATAGATCATTATTGAAACTCTAAAATCTATTTTGGAGGTCTTTTCAATTTCCCAATAATTAGAGTGCTTCTATTGTCTCCTCCTCACTACATATAGTTCTTACAAGATAGCATTTATAAGATAACTCTAATGTTAGCATATTATATTTTATATTTTTCATATCATAAAAATCATAGAAATATATTAATAAACATATTGGTTGTCTATGGAAGTACAAATGCCAAAATATGGGTTGATTGAGGCTAGCTCCTACATAAATCAACTAAGCATTTTCTCCTTTCTCTATCTACATTCATGTTTTTGGTTGGAAGAATGGAATACTATTCATGATATATGACATATATGAACAATTTACATAGTTATGTTTGTTTAAACATTATAGTAAAATTTACTTTCACTCGAGTAGTTAAATTCATTTCATGTGAATGACACTAATTTTGAAGGATTATGGACTTCTCATTTTGCATCTATAACTAATGCTAGATTGAATTGATAAGTCCATGACATGTTCTTGTAAATGTGGCTGAGTAATTTTAAAATTTAAAAAATCAACTCTAAGGACTCTACATTATATTAGAGAAATGTATTGTCATAAGCTTGTTATGATTTGATATAATGTATTATAATTGAATCTTCTATTTATTTATAAGTGAAGTCATTTAATTAAATTTTAAAAATAAATAGATGGAAGAATCTCCAATTTGTTCTAATATAAAGTAAAATATTATTTGTCAAGGAATCTTTATTCCTTCATAAGAATTAGTTTTGTACACTTTTTTTTATGTGATATTCTCAAACATAAAAGGCTAAATAATCATATATTTTCTTTCTTTTGTTATATGAATATTTGTTAAATTACTTATTTTTAGAATTCTAATGACATTTAGAAATTTATCTCTTGATTCTTGGGACATAATAAGAAGTAGTCACACCGTCAAGGAGTGTGTGGAGACTATTAGATTCTCATTTCTTGTGAATGACAAACTCGATGTCAATTTCTTGGGTAAAGGTTTTCGGTAGGAGGAGCCCCTTTATCCTCATCTCTTCACCCTACTTGCTAAAGTTCTTAGGTGTAACATGATGTAGTTGGTCTAGATTGGCAAGATCCAGGGGATAAAGCCTACTTCCAACCTACCCCCTTGGTTCTACATCATTTTTTTGATGACACCTCTCTCTTTGGTTACTCCTTGTTGAGGGAAGCTAGAGTGACAAAGACCTTGCTCGATGCTTATGCTTTTGTCTCAGGTCAACACATTAACTTTGTAACAAGAAGTAATTTTTTCTTCAACACGAATCCTTTTGTTCAGGATAAAATTTTGAAAATTCTGATTTGCCAACCGACCTCCCTTCATGCGACCTATATGGGGTTCCCTCTAATGATTAAAGATGTTAAGAATGATTTATGGAGCACCTTTCTTGAAATAACATAAAGGAAACTTTCTAGTTGGAAGGGCAAGCTCCTTAGTAGCTCTGGGAAGATTTAGTTACTATTTTCTTCTCTTGAAGGTATCCCAGTTTATTTCCTTTCCATTTTCAAACTTTCTAGAAATATGGTCGACAAACTAGAGAAAATCCAATGCACTTTCCTCTATTCATGCTATGAGGAGAAAAAAGACTCCCACTTATCTGTTATGATAAATTATTGGAATGTCTAAGACTCTTGGTGGCTTGGGCTTACAGAAAATAATCAATCTCAACAGAGCTCTTCTATCTAAGGTTTCTTTGTCTGTTGTCCTTGGTTCTTCCGATTGGTACAAAATAATGGAGGCCAAATATCTAGATTGTGATCATTTCTAAAAACTTTTCATGGAACATGGCCACCCCAGGGCTCCAAAATTTAGAATACCATTCTTATAAGAAAGTGTATTCTAGAAAAGGGATCAACATGGAAACTTGGCAATGGTGAGGATATTCAGTTTTGGGAGAATACTTGGTTAATGGACACTACACTAGGATCTTCAAAATTCTCTCAACTCTGTAACATCCTCACTCTTCTGCTGGGCTCTTTGGTGTCTAACTATATTAGACAGGGTCATTGGATGGATTTCCTACCCTACCTACATGACAAACAAAAACTCATCCAGGCTCTCACCATGGATAATCTTGATCAGCTATTTAAAATATGCATTCCTCTAGTTGACTTCACTGAAAGAATTAATTTTGACTCACACTCGAAATGGTGGCTTTTCTATCAAATTGGCTTATAATCTACTGATTAAGGAGGTGGTTGACTCAAGTTTCCAGAGAAAAGTGTGGAGCTCTTAGCTCATTCCTAAGGTGAACTTCTTTGGTGGTCACTACTTCATGGAAAATCCCTAACTCGGGCTATCTTGGTAAAAGGGGTTTTATCCTCACCAATAGATGTTGCCTTTGCAAGACTGATGAGGAAAAATCAATAATCTTCTCCTGCATTGTGAATTCATCAAGGAGGTCTGGCACCTGATAATCCTTAGACTTAACTTTGTTTGGGTTTTTAATTGAGACATGCAACACATGGCTAATGACTGGTAACCCACTTCCCAGCACCCATTTTTATGACTCCTCTGGTGCCAAATACCATCCATCTTTAGCTGGTGTATCTGGAAGGAGAGTAATAACATAATCTTTCATGAGAAGGAGCTCTCCCCTGGTGATATCTTCCACAATGGTTTTAAACTATTGTAGGAGATCTTATTGGTTTCCCATTAGAAAATACTGAACCATCCCACCTCGGATGACGATAGCCATTTAGCCAAGATCTAGAAAATTGATTTTGGCTTTGACACATTTGATAATGCTAAGATCCTCATCAAGAAAGCTACTAAATGGTCACCTCCCAAACCTCAATGGCACAAGCTCAATTTTGATGGGGTGATCTATATGGGGAAGTAGGCAGGTAGTGGTATCATTCAAGACCACTTGGGTAATGTTGTGGCTGATTTCTTGGGCCCCCTTCACAATCAAACTATCAACTAGGCAGACAGTATGGCCCCCGTTTGGGGGCTTAAGTTTGCCTTTAGAATGGGTTACAGATTTCTTGAAATCGAGGGGGACTCCAAAACCATTGTTAAGGCAGTTCAAGAAACCTCCATGGTAGGGAAAAAATTGGATCCTATACTAAGTGACATTCGGGGCCTCATTTCTAGACTGGAAGAGTTTTCCATAAGACATACTTATAGAGAAGGGAGCTCTGTTGTGGACTCTTTGGTTGGTGTTGGTCTGATGTCTGGCAGAGTTCAATTTTCAAGGGTTGTTAGTCATATCCCTAAGCCTACTCAGGACCTACTTCAGTGGGAAATGAGGGATGAAATTAATACTCTCAATGATGTTTAAAATCTTCCTTTTGGAGTAGCAATAGGTTGCTGCTGATTTTTCCCTCCTTCCTTCCAATTGTGTTGGTTTTGAACTTATTTTCCACATGGCGCTTGGTGGGGATTTCATGCTCTCTAATTGGATGAGTACTCGCCATGAACTCAACCCTTAGATTTTTAATCATCACCTTTTTGGTAAGTTGACTTGCTAGAATATGCATCATACAATGAATTTCCATATATATGGTGCTAATTTTTATGAGCTCTTTTGCACTTCTCAACGTAACTCTCACATGCTATCTCTCCTTGTGGTACTGGTAAGTATTATGGATAGGATATGCATTTATCACCCTATTCATGATGATAATTATGATTTGATTACTTCTCTACTTCACTTTGATTTTGCTTATGCGAAAATCATTTGTCCTTCATCTTTTCACTAGAATTATTTTGGTAAGAAGGGTTCTTGTTGGAGTTTTCATAATATTTTCTCGGTGCTGAATGAAAACTACTTAGTTTTCTTTCTAGGTTACTACACTTTGAGGGAGATGGGTGGTGATCATCACAGAATTGAGCCATATAAAATTGAGGAATAATTTACCTCTAACCCAATGGTTATGTACTTATGAAAAGAGGGAGGCATTTTGCCTTATATGGAGAACATGAAAGGGTGTGACAAGATGGTTTCCACATAATTTGCAGCATCCTGGAATGAGAGGAGGGTCTCTATGAATAGTATCTCATTCAAAATCGATGAAGAAGTCATTGGAAAGGCCACTAGCCTTGCCACCACATTCTGTAAGTGGAAAAAGACCAACAAAACCCCTACCAAGATGGAATGGTCTCAATTCTTCTAGAGGCCTAAGGAGAATCCTATCCTGAAGCATGGTTTCTATAGCACTGAGGACCTCCTGAAGTTTTGGCCTAAGATATGCAAGCTCATCATGAAGTACTTCACATTGGAAGGATGATATGGGGTTTTTTTATTACTACCATCTTCCTTTTTGAAATAATCTTAGGCATAAAGACTTGATATCCATTCCATTTTTTATATTGCACTCCATGGAGGGTAATGTGGCTAATGTTTCTGAGGAAAACAATTTGGGGAAAGAACCTATCTTCCTTCACCAAGGCCTAATGCTAAGGCTTTAAAATTTTCATAGGGATCTCTTCCCACCTCCCACCTTATCTATTGTCTTTAAAGCCCTGCCTCAACCCCATCCCTTGCCTTTAATCTCTCTAGATAAAAGCCTTCCTACTCCCTTTGGGTTTAAGGGTAAACATGACTCTTCCCCTCTTGAGAGCCCAAAGTCCTTCGATATCTGCCCTATCCCTGATTCACTAGTTGGAATGAAATATGACTGTACCGCAGAGGCTTTTGGTCACCACCCTAATAAAAAGGGTAAGAGGATTATCCTCAATCTTGACACCTCTGAGGATACGGACCCCTAGCTAGCCCAAACTTTCCACTCTAAATGTCTGGCTAAGGAATGAGGTAAAACAACCATTAATAATATGTTAAAATAGGAGGAGGTCACAGTGTACTCTGATAGTTGTGAGGGAGTAGAAGACACTCTAAACTTGACTAAAGAAAAAGATAATATACTGAATAATGACATGGAGGAGGTGAATGCAACTAAGGTGACCAATGATGAGGTGGGTAACACAAGCTCTGGGTTGGTGGGAAAATTCAAGTATCAAATTTCTCAGTTGGAGTGCAATGTGGCCCAGTTAAAGGTGGACATGGAGGGTACCAACAAGAGGCTAATGGATGTTAGAAAGTTCCTGATGAAGGTCATGCATCACCCTCTGTATGTTGAATGAGAAGGTGTTGAATGGGCAGGTTGCTAAGGATGAAGATCCTTGGGAACGCTTCAAGTTCCTGTAGGAGGAGTGGACGGACACGCTGCTATCTAAGCACCCATGGAAAGGAAATTGACCCTAATTATGGTTTTTGGAAATTTTCCAACTAGCCCACTGGGCTATGCTTTTTCTTTAGCTTACAACTTTAATGCTAAGGTTTTGTTAAGGTTTTTATGCCCTACATGGCACGCTATCAACTTTTTTAATTTTCATACTATGAACTTGTTTTTTTTTAGATTGTGGATATCTATTGGTGGTGCTCTGATTTATATGTTTTAGTTTTTGATAGAGGTAGAATGCTTATATATCTTAATATGTCTGGTACTCTAGATGTGGTTAATATTTTGTCAATTCACCTCTAGAGTGTTTTTTATTGTACCACAAGCCAACACCCTCTTGCTACTGATTTTATAAAAAACATACCATAACTTAGATATTTTAATGAGGATGTGTAATTCCCCTTCTAATTATATAGATTTTTTGATAAAATTTCATCATGTTAGACATCTAGTACTCTAGATTGTGGATTTGATTACAAGATTTCTCTTACTTCTATTTAAAAAAGTTTCAATCTCTAGATGAATATTTACTAGATTTTAAAAAATAATGAGCTAATTATAGTCTCAAAGGAAGTATCACTTTTGCATACAATATTCATCATGTTAGTTTGATGTTAATAAATAATTGTACTCTTCAAAGAAGATGCATAGTATACACAACAATGACTGTCCTATACATCCATTTTAGAAAAGTTATGAGAGATGCACTTGATCTAACATTACTAACATATATACATTTCTATTACAATACCAATACCAATTTTCCATATGGTGACACCAATACCTATGACTATAGTAATTGTTCCTTCTAGCTATTTTTATTTAGAATTATTCATTTAAAGTCTTGTGTTTCTTAGCCCCTTATTTCTATGATATTCACATATATTTCCTCACAAAATTCAGCCATTCATCTACACACTAAAGGTCCCATTCTAAACTACTTTTAAAGAAAATTTGATGTTTTATTTAACATGTAGTGATCACATCCTATTATATACATAGGATCAATTGGCATAAAAGTATATTATTTTTTATTTTAGGTAATAATAGTTTTTATGGGGACCTGAAACCCCTTATAAGTCTAACAAAATAAGATTAATCATTAAGTCCACATAAATGAAATAGGACTGGAAACCAGCCCGCAAGAACCAGAACCAACACAACAAAACAAAAAACCAAAAATTAGAAACAACACCCAGCATCAAATAACCCTTAAAACTAAAAAAGAACATGATCAGGGGAACAAGAGGACCTGGGAAAACTCCAAACGAGTTCCCTTCATCTCTTTCTTAGCCTTAGACAACGTCTTGATGCCCGCGTTGAAATATGAAAGCTCCAAGATCCTGTCATGGATCTTCTTCCTTTTTACAGACCATGTGTGTTTTCCAGGACCAACATCATCCACATCCTCTTTATCATCTCCGAGCTTCTTGGTAGGAGCCCCAACATCTAGATCCACCTTGATAGTCATGAAGCACTCCATCGCTGACCCCATGAAAAGGTTATTATCCATCATGTGCTTCTTTAGAGTGTTCTCCAAGTTTTCAATTTTGTCCCGCATATTCTTCATATTTTTCTCACTGTCATTAACCTTTTGGACATCTATCCCCTCCAACCTAGATGTCAGATTCCCCTCAAGAAGATCAATATTGGCAGAGTGGGAGAAGAATTTGAGGTTGAGGCTTTTAATTTCTTGGAAGACCCATTTCATCAGGTGAAACAAATACATTGAAACCACCTTTGTCATTCGAAGAACACCAAAAGGGGGGTCGATCTTGTCATCCATATCATCTTTTAAGAGTTAAACATTTCGCTCCTGCATGTACATTGTTTTCACAAAGGGAATGTTCCAAGAGCTAGAAGGGTAATTATCCTTCTTATCAGGTTCCAAAAAAGGGATATCATTGTCCTCCTTCCTCTCTGACTACACTTCCATAAAAACTTCCAACTTCGGGGAGATAGGAACATCATGTTCCTTAGAGCTATCATAATTAACCAGGACGGGGACCTTCTGACTACTCACATCCTCATCTTTGACCATAGCAATAGGGTCATCCACTTTATCCTTTGCAGTAGTAGAAAACTCTTCCTTATACTCATTGTCACCTAAAATGCTAATCGAACCCAATAGAGACTCTTTTCTTTCCTCATCAGATGAATTAATAGTGGCATCATAACCCTTAACACTCTCACCTTTAGAATCAGTTTCCATGCCACCCTTCTTATCCAATTTTAATATTTTTCCAGCTGACATCTACTCTTTTCTCTCACCCTCCCTGATACATTTCCCCTAAGTCTTGACAGAACCAGAGACCCTGGGCGAGGAGATAATAGGGATACTAACAATAATTTTCTTAATATGATCCATAATTAAAAGAATAAGACCCTCATATAGAATGGAATTGTTCCCTTTCTTCCTATGATCAATAATGCTATGACGAAGGGATTGTAGTAGAAATAATGGGAGAAAAATGCTAACCTTATGTCTGAAATGAAAAAGAAACATGAAATGATAGGAGTGAGCATGCTTATACCTACCATCCATAGTGATATACTCCATGATAGCAGTCATAGCCTTCACCAGGGATAACTTTAGTGGTGAATATTTGCCAATTGGCAAATTTCACTCATCGGGGACCCAAAATTTGGCAAAAAAAATCATACTTTTGGGGTGGCCATGTCAACCATGCTTTATAAAAATTGGGTCCCATGCATAGGAAAATCACCAATAGTGACATGGAATTATGTTTATTTCAGCAATGAATTCACCAATCGAATTAATTTTTCCACACAGTAAATTGAATATTTTTGCCTACAATTTCCTAAGCTTGTCTTAATTGATGGTCATATTCACCAATATGCAGCCAAATTTTAAGTTAGAGTATGAATTAAGTACATAGATTTGACATGTGTCTCTATTACAAAGACTTTCAGTGAAACTTTATGGCTTTTAAAACTTTGGCCTGAATTAGATTTGACACATGTCTCTATTCCAGAGACTTTTGGGGGAATCTTTGTGTCCTTTAAAACCTTGGCCCAAAATAGTGTTTTCCATTGATGTCAGATCATCAAACGGTTACAAAAAGTAGGGTTATCTCTTGTCAGGAGATATAAAATTAACTCAGAGTGCCTTAATAAAATAATAAAAGATTTCTAGGTATAGGTTCCTGTTATCATGATTTCCTTCAATAATGAAAGATTCACCAATATTTTATAGAATTTTCATATAATTGAAAAAAAATCGCCAGTACAAATAATATTTTTTCCTTTCAAATTAAAAAAATTCACCAATAATATTATTATTTTTTACCCAAAATAATGTAGGATTCACCAGGATTTTATACTTTTTCTAGGGAGGGGGTTTCTTAAAGTTTTCCCTAGCCTTCACCCAAATCTCCTTGAAAGTGTCCACATCATAATAGCCACTAGAGTCCTTCACCAAGCACTCGGCCTCCACCTATTCTTTAGGGAAATGTTGGATAGCTTGTTGGGAGATCTTCTTATCTCTATATAACTTCATGCCCTTAATGTTCAACCCAGGCATTTCTGTGATAAGTTACTCAATGATTTTCATAGTCATTCCACCTATGGTCAAAGTTTCATCCTTCTAGAATTCAACAAAAGCCATTGTGACATAATCTTTGAACCCATGAAGGTGTTCCATGTACTTGGTGAGGCCACCCTTCCTAAGCTTATCCTAGACCTTAGTTGTATTCTTCTACTTAATATAGTCCTTCAGCTCCTTGCAATTAAGCCCACCACCCATAATACCCTAAGACAAGAGACTCTCAATAGAAATAGAAAAAAACAAAGTAGAGATAGGAAATAATGATAGCATTCAAATTTATCCCCATGCTAATATACATGTGTCTACGCTCAGTTATCTCAAGAAAATCAAGACTTTCCGTAACCCTTATAGCTACATTAAATAACTTGTGCCTTTTCATCATATCTTTCTAAGATATTCCAAATCTTAACTTTTTCTATGAGTCCTATTAAACTCCAACTTGGCCTTCAAATTGACAGTTAGATCCTTTCCTCCTTTCCAAGTTGTGATGTCCTTAGCCCTGACAGTGATGTTTGTAAACACATCTATAGAACTATTGGCCTCCTAGAAGTTGTGGGAAATAATAACCTATGTAAATGAGTTAATGATAATCTGAGCCTCCTCTATAATTTCCTTAATAGACCATGATGGATTGATTACACCTTTAGTATAGTTTAAAATATTCATGGAATCACCTTCAATCCATACATTCATAGACATGTCCTTTTTTATAATTTCTTAAGTTTGAAGGAGAGCCATAGCCTCTGCCACATGATTGGTCAACACACCAATAGGGAGCACCATGGTAGAAAGACATTTTTCCATGGCATCCTAAATAATCCCACCATAGCTAACAGGTCTTTGGTTACCCTTTTCCACACCTTCAAAATTGGCTTTGATCTAGCCAGGAGGGGGAAAGCCAGATGGCATTCTCCCATTGGGAAGAGTTCACTTTGGTGCCAACAGACTTACCTCCAGAAAAAAATCTAACTTAGTTCCAATTGTGGTAGTATAGTTCTCCATGATACTTCTTTTAATCTTCTTAGCAATCACGACTGGAGGGAGAGCAATATCTTTAAACACTTTTTCATTACGTTCTCTCCACAATTTCTAGATAACATGAGGGGTAATGATGTTCCACAATATCCTATCCATAGGAACCTCCACATTTCTCCATTGGGTGAAGCAATTCTCCATATTATTTGGAAAAAATTAGCATTGCAAAATAAGACACCAGACTTCCCAGGAGTATTGGCAGTCGATAGCCAAATGGTAAACTGACTCCTTAGCATTCTTACAAAGAAAGCATCTATTGGCCAAAATCATGTCTCTCTTTTGGAGATTATCAATAGTAAGAATCTTGTTCTACAAAACTAGCCATAAGAAAATATTAATTTTAGGAATTAACCATTTATCCCAAACTTGGCCCCAAAAGGGAGGAGGATCCAACTTATTGAAAAAAATCTCAGAGGCAAAGGCAATAGAAAAGACTTTGGAAGAGAGAATCCCCCAAATCAACTCATCCGTCCTGGTAGTGTCTACTTTCCAAACATTCAGATCCAACATCAAAAGCTTAAGAGCAATATCAACAATATAAATATCAATCCAAGACTAGCTCCCCCAGTAGTCCCTAATCCACAGAACTAATCTTTGTAAAAAGGTGTCAATAAAAGGCTGCAAGGAAGGGACAAAGTTTAGAGGAAAATGTTTAAGCCAACAGTCTTCATATAACTTAATTCTTCTTCCATTACCCTGTCAGAAAGTTGAATTTAGTAAGATTATATGAAGAGTTTTTTCTTTTCATTATGGCAACAAAGTTATATAGAATTTTGATAGTCAGTGCACAAGCTTTGAAGTTCATATTTCAGCTAAGTATGGTAGACAGTGCAGACAGTGGTGTACTTGATGATCAGAGCATCGAGACATGTGTATATGATCGAGTTATGGTATGCACCCTTGGAAATAAGCTTTTGAATATATTATTATGCTAAGTCTAAGAACGCACGATCAGATGTGATAGTATCGAGAAGTTACAGCAAGTCTAAGCGACACTAGAAATTTAGTGGTAGTGCAGAAAAGAGCATGGAGCTAACAGGAAAGTTTTTGTTTAGCGTATATCATTTTATTTTGTAAAGGCTATGTGCCTATTGTAATAATGTTGTAAACATGTTATTATCATTATATGTAAACACACTTGAGCCAATTATATTGGAAGCATTGTGTGTGTTGGGTTTTAGGCCGACACAGTATTAAGTTTTGGTTGCGCCTATTCGACATGTATATATATGATATGCGCCTTTGTATTTGAAGAAAGTAGTGAGACATAGAAGAGAAGAAGTATGTGAATTATATAGCAGAGAAGAATAAATCAGTCAGTATGGAACAATGTGTAAAGGACACTAATCAGATAGCAGTGTCAAAGAAGTAGTTCACTCTTCCAGATATAGTGTGTATCTAATTATCAGGAGGTTGTAGCATTCTTCATTGAGCACTATTCTTTGGCAGTCTGCCATCCACCCCTAACAAGGTTTCTTCTTTCAGACTCCTAATAGAGTCATTGTACTCAACATTGTAATGACTACTCCTAACAGGGCAAAGGAAATCTAACAAGTTCATAAGACTAGTGCAATTATTCATGGTACTAATTCCCACCGGGGTTTTCCTTTGGCACAAGGTTTCCTCATAAACATATCTTGTGTTATGTGTTATGGTTGATTATTCTTTACTATTCATTTAGTATTCAAGTAATTGGGCTAAGTTTCAAGAAGTAGAAAAACATTAATTGTAGAACACTGATTCCCCCCCCTGTCTCAGTGTTCCCATTCTTAACAATGGGTATCAGAGATTTGGTCCTCTAAGAGATGGTTAACCATTTTAGGAGATCATGGGTTCAGAAGAAGTGAAACATATGATGAAAAATCTTGAAGCAGCTCTTGAAGATCTTGACAAATCTGAAAAAGAAAATGAAGAACTAAAAATGAAGGTCAATGGCTCACAAGTATTGATCAAGAAACTAAGAAAAGATTTGAAAGATTGTTCAACAAATGACTTGGGAAAAATGGTCAAAAATATGAATGAAGAAAACATGTCTCTAAAGGATCAGATTGAAGATTTTAATGAACAGTTAACTGATAGCAAGTCATCCTTTGAACAGATCAAAGAAACCAAACAGTTGGATGAAGAACTTATGCAAGCAAACCTGGAAATCTTGGAGTTAGAGAACATCAAGAAAACGATGGAATCTAAGTTGACAGAAGCCAAGAATCATATTGACAAATTGCACACAAGTACTGATCTATTAGATTCACATATTTATGCACAGAGGATAAAAGGAGATTTTAGTGGTCTTGGATACCATGAAGAAAAAACTCAAATTAATGCAATGCAAGAAAGAATGAAAGCACCAAAAGAATCTATAGAAGCTAAGAATACTAAAAAGCAAGCTGAAGCTAAAGAAGAACCAACTAAAGATAGATGCAAGGTAGTAAACCAAACTTGTTATGCCTGTAACAAGCATGGACATATAGCAAGAGATTGTAAAGAGGTAAGACCTTTCAATGGTTATTGTTATTTATCCAATAAATTTGGTCATAGAGCTATACATTGTAGATCAAATAAAAGAAGTCAGATACAACACAATCAGAGAAATCAACTACAACAAATTTTTAGAAGTCCTCTGAACATTACATGTGAGATATGCAATTTTAATGGACACACAACTAATGAATGCAGTATGGTAACTAACATCAATGCACCTAGGAATACAAGGCCTCCAATCATCTGTTACTCATGTAACAAGGTTGGACACATCTCAAAGTTTTGTAGATCTTAAGTGAAAAGACAAGAACGACCTAATAAGTCTCAAGGATCAATATGTGATGAATCTGGAGTAGTCAAGTTTGTGAAATCTACAGAAGATGGGAGCAAGATTTGGATGGAAGTAAAGAAAGATAATGCTATTGACAAACTGGTAGATGCATCCACATTGGACACACCTTTTACTTTTGGATAAATGACCCTCGTGGTCATAGGGGGAGCTAGATAAGCTCTAGACCCCTGCATGGCTGGTATACTCACTCTCAGGATATGCACCTTTGGTTTTAGTTGTTTGGTTTCTATTTGATGTAGTATGAAAGAGCGCATAGTCTAAATGACAACATAAATTGAGTTATGAATTCACAGTTATAGCCCGTGTTATGGCATCGAGCATTAATTGTTGAGTTTTGATTTATAAGTCATCGTAGATCTATTATCTTAACTTTTACATTTGAGATCAATCCTTTGAAGAGAATAGGAGATTAAAGCATCAAAGCATTAAAGGATTGTAGTCATTTCATTAGCAAATAAGAGTTAAAGTTGTTAGCGAAACCCTAGCTCGGACGCTTCATTTCAAAACCCTTTTCAAACCCTATTTGAGTGTTGAAGAAAGTAAGTAATGGAAACTCTAGTAATCCTTAATGTCACTAAAAGGAAGAGATACATGTTTAAGAATCACACACTCAAGGAAGGTTAGATCAAATTGGAAAATTCTATGATAAATATAGAGATATTGATAAATCATAAATTCATTTTATGATTATCAAGCATATGATAAAGTTCAAAAAGTTAGTTTTGAAACTTAAGTTAGTCATCCCTGATAATGTATGGAATATACTTGACTCATTGAAAAGGAAAGCTATAGAGGAGGATATGAGAATTAGAGAGAAGATATTGGATGATAAACTTCCTATTTATTAACTTGAAGAAAAGATGATGCTGTTAGATTTGGTAAAGCCTCATCTGAGATCAAAGATCATAATTTTGCATATAATGAACAAAGATTATGAGTTGATTGTGAAGGAGACAGAGAAAGTATTTGAGCAAGTGTTTCTGGATAGACACATGTACCCTCCTTCTGCACTTGTACCCCAAGTTACTCCAATTCCCTCTTAGCAAGAAAAAGAATCAGAGATCCAAAATGTACCTACTACAGGTCCATAGGATTCTGCATCCAAGGTTACAACACCCTCTGAAGCAATTGAACCTAAAATAACAAAAGATGAAACTATTGTGATTAATGATGTTGAAATAACCATGGCAGCTACAAATAATGATCTAGATAAGTTTGAAGAAAATTTTGTGAGTACTAAAGAAGCTAAGATCCTATATGGTGAAGAAGCACCTATACAACAAGAAGTAGTCATAGTTGAAGATATCATAGGATGGGAAGATGAAAAAGAGGATGAACCTAAAGAACAACCTTCTGGTGAGACCCCAATAAAGTTGAAGACTGAAAGTATGGATTTAAGTCAAAGTATAAACTTAATTCCTACTCCTAAGCCCTCCATATCAGTGTTGTCAGGTTTGAGTCCTAATACAGCAAGCTTAGATTCATGGGGAGAAGAAGATCGAATAAAGATAAGTGTGGTGGCTACAGAGAAAGCCAAAGAAAAGAAAGTGACAAGGAACCCTTTCTTTGTAGAATCGGTCATCATGTTGAATAACTTATTGCCTGCAGATAAGAAATTGGTTAATGTTATCTCAGTGGATGATGTTAGCAATATTTTGTTGAGTTTCAAAGAAAAATTTTCTAGTCTAGAAGACTCAGTGACAAAAATTGTAGAAGAGAACTATAACAAGAAAAGGCTGAATGACTTAATAAAAAATTTCTCATTAGACCTAAACTCTCTAAAGATTGGTCAAGCAATACTAAAAGAGCTAGTAGCAAAAGGAAGAAAGTTGATAGCTGATTGCATGAGAAAAGATAAACTCACATCAAAACATTCAAAGAAGATTCAGGAAGGATAGTCTCTAATTGCAACAGTAAGTAAATCAGTTGAAGACCCCTCTCAAGACATAAATGTTTGCAATAATGTTTATCAAGGGTAGATAGAAAAAATAGAGAAAGTAGAGAAAGAGATTGCAAAGATAATGACTAGACAAGAACAACTGAGAAATGCACTAGTGCCCTCATTAGATGTCCTATATTAGAACATCAACCATATAGATGCAATGATTGTTACATATGATCAAGGCCATTGCATGGATCTAGGAAAGATGGAGAAGCTTACATATGCATTATGTGCTCATCTTCATATTGTTGATGCACTTAAGGTATTTGGGCAGCAAGAAATCAAGAACCTTCAAATTGCATATCCAGATGTATACTCTATGTAAGCACTTAGAGATTTCCTTTTTGAGAACCTTTGTCATTGATGTCAAAGGGGGAGTAGTGTATAAAGTGAAAGAAGACATAATAGTATATGGTGTATAGTATATAGAGAAGTTTATGTTGATATGATAGTAGTTTTTGTGTAAAGTCAAAGTTTAGCAACTTCACCATATTCCTTTGTTTCCATTAATGAAAATGGGGGAGATTGTTGGAAAGTTGACTTTATTGAGATTATATGACTAGTTTTGTGTTTTCGTTATAGCAAAATATTCATATGGAGTTTTGATAGTCAGGGCACAAGCTTTGAAGTTCATATTTCGGCTAAGTATGGTAGATAGTGTAGACAATGATGTACCTAATGATCAGAGCATCGGTGCATGTGTGTATGATTGATTTATGGTATGCACCCTTGGATATAAGATTTTGAATATTTTAATATGCTAAGTCTAAGAACATCAGATCAGATATGACAGTATCGAGACCCTACAGCAAGTCTAAGCTACACTATCAGTTCAGTGGTAGTGCATAATAGAGCATGCAGCCGACATGAAAGTTTTTGTTTAGCGTATATCATTTTATTTTTGAAAGGATATGTCCCTATTGTAATAGTGTTCTAAAAATTTTATTATAATTATATGTAAACATGCTTGAGCCAGTTATATTGGAAATGTTGTGTCTATTGGCTTTTCGGCTGACATAGTATTAAGTTTTGGTTGCGCCTATTCGGCATGTATATATATGATATGCACCTTTGTATTTGAAGTAAGTAGTGAGACATATAAGAGCATTGGTATGTGAATTATATAGAAGAGAATAATAATTCAATCAATATGTAATAAAGCTTTACAAGAGGTTAGAGAAATAATGCAGAAAAGGAACTGATCAGACATCAATGTCAAAGCAACAGTTCACCCTTTTAGATATAATGTGTATCTGATTATTAGGAGGCTGTAGCCTTCTTCATTGAGTAGTGTGCTTCGGTAGTGTTCCATCCACCCCTAACAGGGTTTGTTCTTTTAGAATCCTAACAGAGTCATTATGCTCAACATTGTAATGACTACTCCCAACAGGGAAAAGGAAATCTAACAGGTTCATAGGTGTAATGCAATTATTTGTGGGTACTAATTCCCACAAGGGTTTTCCTCTAGCCAAGGTTTCCCCATAAACATATCGTATGTTATGTGTTATGGTTGATTTTTTTTTATGCTTTACTATTCATTTCAGTATTCAAGTAATTGGGTTAAGTTTCAAGAAACAAAAAAACATTAATTGTACAACACTGATTCACCCTTCCTCTCATTGTTCCCATTCTTAACATACCCAAATACTACTTAGCTCCTTTGAAGGATGTCTCCTTAGCTTGCTAGATGCAGTTCCAAATAAAAGAACCCTGCAACTTCACAAAAGACATTATAAAATATGAAATATGAGGGAAAAAGTACAAAGATATTTATTATGGATGATCTCATTTCACTCTCTTTTCTCACCAAATATCCTCCAAATTTTCTTAGCTAATAACACCTTATTAGTGACTCTTAAGGGGTGGATCCCCAAACCTCCCCACTTCTTAGGAGTGCAAACCTTATCCCAAGAAACTAAAGCTAATCTCTTTCTTTCTTCCACCCCTGACCAAAGAAAATTTCTTTGAATCTTCTCAATAATGTCTGCAAATTTACCAGGATTCTTAAACAGACTTAGAGCATATATAGGGAGACTCTGCAGAGAGGCCTTCAAGAGTTGGAGTTTACCAGCTTGACTAAGTAGGGCTCCTTTCCAGCAAACTAATTTCCTATTGAATCTTTCAACAATTCCAACCGAAAAAGAGTAAGGAGGTTTACAGCCCAAGGGAAGACCAATATAAGTGGTAGGAAAAGCACCAATACCCCATCCAATAATTGTGGAAATTTTTTTCTATCTTTCCACAGGCGTATTAATAAAAAATAGAGAGCTCTTGTTCCAGTTAAAAATTTGTCCAGTACCCTAAGAATAATTGGAAAGAACATATTTAATCATTCTAGCCTCCTGGATCGATAAACAGCCCATGATGACAATGTCATCAATGAATTGCTCGTGAGAGCACGACCTAGAAGCAGAAGGAGTGAGACCCTTGATGGATCCTCTCAGGCAATTTTTATGTCATAGCAAAAATCTTATGAAAATGGCCTCTTCCCTACAAATATATTTGTAAAGTGTCCTACCCTGTGTTCTTCATGTTGTCACCTTGCTCTAGTCCAAATTGCACGTGCTGAATCGCAAAATCCAAAAAGTTATTCAAATTCTAAGGTCTGCAGGAAACAATTTCAAAATCTGCCATAGTGTCGAAAACCCACTGTATTTATGAAAATCCATGATGTTTTCAGTCTGTGTGAAAACCTTTGTTGTTTTCAACCTTGTGCCTTCTAGCTTTTGTGCACTTGTCTTTTGGTGCTGGAAACTTTGTGTGTTTTCGATCCTCTTTCGTCGAAAACTCTTTGTGTTTTCAACCTCACAGTTTCCTATTTGCTGGCGTTCCCTAACTGCACAAGTGTGATGGATGGTGGGCACAGGTCTTCAAAGGGTTTCAAATGATTGGTTGCCACATGATCACATGTCAGGAATTTCTAATATGCGACCATGCAATCGGTTGACACATGTCCCAGCGGGCCTGTCGGCTAGGGTCTGACAGATGTTTAACGGGCGACAAAGATCGGTGGTTGTCGCTATACCGTAAGGAAAAGATGCAAGCCTTTAGTCTCCATGCTTTAATAAGAGCTGTTGATGTGGTAGGAGGGTGGATACATGTGGTAGGCCTGGGTTTTCAAGAGGCTTTTGATCTATGACAAGTGTGTGATCATAAAGAATATTCTCATCCCTTGAGATCATGCGACCACCGTTCGATCTTGGGCTTGCAGAGCGTGGGTCAAGTGTTAGTGACTCGGCAGTTGCAGTGAATGACATGATGACATGTGGCATCAGGTAGGCCTAGGTGGGGTCTGAGGTTTGGTGGAGTGGATAAAGATCTAGCGGTGCTGACAAAATTCAATGTGTTCACACGTTCACGCATAAAAGGGGTGATTCGCTAGTTTGTTTGGAGATTCAGCGAATAGTGGTCACGTGATCGCTAAATTTTTTAGTGATGGTGGGCAGTGTCTCCTGAACTGCTGGAAGTTCTTCAGTCACCACTTCACCAGATAAAGCGAGGCCGGTGTTTCGATGATGTGGAGCCTTGTCGCATGTTCGTATAGCCCGTCTCTTGGCTATGCGATCATGCGACCACTCTTTGGTGTCACGGTTGTGGAGTTATGAAGTGGGGCCACAGTTTTCAAAGTGATGTAAAGCATGTGGGGCCCGTGACTATTGTGAGATTAAATTTTGACTACCCAATTTGCCAGGAAGGGCGAAAAGATCGACGACCATGTTTTAAATTCTGCCGATTAGCTGTTACATTTGAATTCAAACTTGCAGATGGTTTTCACGACTAGGTGTACCAAAATTTATAGTTTCTTCACCAGATTTGACTCGTTTGATGGTGGTGGGTGTTACGATCTAGCCTGAGGGTCCTGCAGATCAGTGGCATGATGATTCTATACCTGGTGATGAATCTCGGTGGTGTGTCACATGTTCACATATCCCAGTTTTTGGCTATGCGATCATGCGATAACCTTTGTTTTGCAGGGTCTTCTGGTAGTTTGGCCATATGCAATGAGTGGGGTAGCTTAGTGGCAGTTGTGGTAATGATGAAGAGGATCTATGTGGCCATCCTAATATGATTTTGGCTACCTGGGATGTCTTGCCAATTTAAATGCAATGGACTATTGTTTTGGCATGGGTGGCTAAGGTTTTGATTCATGCCAGAGACCTCTATGTTTTGCACGTGTGAAGTCTTCAAACTGGCTCTGGCATTGAATTTGTTCTTCCTGCAGCAAGAAATCACTTCTACTTGTGGTTGCAGTTAGCTTGTGGTGACGAAACCAATGCAATTGTACACCTAATTTCTTCCTGGGTTTACAAGCTTTTCTGCAAATTCTTATTTCTTGTTGTACTTAGTGGCTATTGTAGACTTAATTTTAGCCTAGTTACCCATTGCTTGTTGCATCCTACTATTTGGGATTCCAAGGCAACCGGTGGTATAAATTGTAGGTTGTTCAATTTTGTAAGGGTTCCTTCTTCTGCAAAATTTTTTAGGAGAATTGGTTCCAGTGAAAGGTTTTGTCCTGTAGATTTCTCCTTCTCTCTACATATAGAGTGTTCTGCTTTCCTTCCTGGTTCTAAGAATACAATGCATATTGTAAGTGATTTGTCTTATCTGTGAGAAGTTAATATGTCTTACTATTGTCAAACTTTCTCCATTTGAATTCTGAACTCATTAGTCATGCATCAAGGATGTTTGGTTTTTCTACCTTGCATTGCCTAAGTGCTTGTGGGTGGAGTTGTATTCATAGAGATAACTAGTTCAGGGTTAGTATTCATGTATGTATGAGTTGAAATATCAGGGATAGGTCATGCTTGTCTTCCAGTGGATGCTGGTTAATGTATTGTCTATTCATAGGTCTCTTCTAAGGGGAGGGTCAAAATCCTTTGATGGATAATAGCATGCTTGAATGTACAGGTGGGTGTTAAGTTGAGGTTTGGTCATGGTGTGTGATTGATGTCAGGCATCAACACATTGAGAATATTCTATTCTTGTTTCATAGCTTTCTCTTGCAATAAGGTATTTGACTCTATGGCCCATTGGATAAGGCACTACTCTATCAGAGACTTAGGGCATCTCAGGGGTCCTTTCAATCCATTCAAATCATTTCCATTCAGTTCCACCTTTTTCCTTTCTTATTGATAGGTTAGGTCTCTGGTTTTCATACTCACTCCATGCAAGTTGGGCTATTGCATGAGATATTGGTTTCATTTGAGGTACATGATACCTATAAGGGTTTGTGAATCATTCCACATTCAGTTACCTGTAGGCCTATAGTGTGACACAAATTGTATGAGTGTGCAGATGAGGTACACCCACCTGAGTGATGTGGAGCTCAAAGTGTAGAAGGATCTCTCTTTGATCTTTTTTAGTTGGGCTATTTTCCTGTCAGTTTTGGAGTGTTGAGTGAAAGTGACACTAGCCCTGTCAATCCTAATGCCAAGCTGACCTTTGGGGAAAAAGAACACCAACAATATGGTGACTCTTCTAGGGAGAGTCTAGAATAGTGTCTGGGGTAAAAAACACACTTGTAAAATCTTCTCACCGAGTTGTGAGTGGCGGCTCTGATTTTTCTCTGTTTGATCAGTGTTTCTTCTAATAAACAGTGCATGTTATCCTGGTGAGTTTTGGTTGGTTGGAAGAGATACAAAAATCAGTGAAATACTTTTCTCTTCAAGGAGGTGGTGACTCTACACTACAAAGAATCTGATGGAGCTGCATGGTGAGCTCTAGATCTGCCCTGCTTCCAGCCAAAGGTCTTCTGCTGCAAGATTTCTAAGTATTTTTCAAAGATTTGAAATGTCTCCTTGTTAAGTGGTCAAGAACTAGGAAAAGAAGGATAAGGTGTGAGTAGAGGTTAGCATACTTCAAGTTTTCAATTGCAATTTGGAAAAATTATATGGAAGTATTGCATTAATAAGTTGTAATGGGTAAGCTTGAGGATGAGCTTGCATTATTAGACCAAGGCATCCTTAGAGATTGCATAACGTTGGTAAGATTGAAGGTGGCGTGAAGACAAGATCTATCCATATTCTTGTTCTATGATAGAATTTGTGGTGTATATGATGAGCTTCCTGATGATGTTGAGTTTCCTATATCCGATTTTATTGGTTTATTCTTGGAGCTTTGTTTTCATGAGTCAACCAATTGGTCAGATGCATTGTGGGAAGGGTATTATATATGTGTTAGAGATTGGATACTTATTGATGATAGCCTTGGGCATGAGGATGCACTTAGGGTCATGTCCTTAAGTGCTGATGTTGCGAGTGATGAAGACAATGAGGGTCTAGTGTCTTCATATGAGTGAGATGCAACATGGGAAGAGGAAAGTGATGATGGAAGTGAACATTCTTTGGATAGTGAAGATGCTGAGGATGATTCATCCTCAAGGTATGAAGATAAAAAAAAAATAATTAAATGTGATATCAGTGAGTCTTCATATGGTTTTGATTTTTCTTCATGTGTTGTGAGTCTCCATGAGGTTGAGATGGGTATTGATTTAAAGTGTTTTCTAATGCTTTATATCATGAAGAATTTGACTATCAGCCCATTTTTTTTCATGATGTTCAACAAGGTGTATTGCATTGAGTTATCAATCCTTTGTTTGAAGAACATGTGGAGGTCTCAAATTCAGTTGAATCAGGATGCCCATTTTCCATCTGTGGGTATCAATTTGACTATTCATTTGAGGTCCAGCCAGTTACACATTTGAAAATGCAAAGACAGGGTCTAGATGAGGCCTTTCAGCAGGCAGAGTATGAGTTCTTTATGTTTCCAATTGATGGCATACATGAATTAGTGAAGAAGAATAGGTTCTTATCAGATGGTGTTATTCATGGGTATACTGATTTGTATCTTCATAGTGAGCAAGATGGAGAGAGTGCCAAAAGTTTTTACATGCACTGTGAAGAAAGCTACTTTGTTCTCTATGATATGCTGGTTGAACATGTTGACAATCCTATGGAAACAAATGAAAACAAAATGTCTGGTGTGCCTCATGAAGGAAAAAATGAAAATTAGATTTTTGACAGAGGCAGGAATTAACTCATGTTTGTTGCTGCAGGTTTTTGTAAAAATGTACACTTTGTATATCTTTCCCTTTTTCTATTGTGTGTTTCTTTCCTGGTCTATTCCCTATGTTTCTTGAGGTCTCTATATTTTTTCAGTGGGTGGTATGCTTTTCCCAAAGATCTAAATTCTTGCCATGCCTGCAAGAGCCATGCATCCCCAACTAGAGCCACTGTTAGGCCATTTTTCTGTCATAGCAAAAAATCTTATGAAGATGGCCTCTTCCCTGCAAATGTTTTTGTAAAGTGTCCTACCATGTGTTCTTCATGTTGTCACCTTGCTCCAGTCCAAATTGCATGTGCTGAATCACAAAATCTAGAAAGTTATTCAAATTCTAAGGTCTATAGGAAACAATTTCAAAATCTGGCACAGTGTCAAAAACCCAGAGTGTTTTTGAAAATCCATGATGTTTTTGATCTATGTGAAAACCTTCATTATTTTCAACCTTGTGCCTTCCATCTTTTGTGCACTTGTCTTTTGGTGTCGAAAACTTTATGTGTTTTCGATCCTCTTTCGTCGAAAACCCTGTGTGTTTTTGACCTCACAATTTCCTGTTTGCTGGCGTTCCCTAATTGTGCAAGTGCGATGGATGGTGGGCCTGGGTCTTCAAAGGGTTTCAAATGATTGGTTGTCACATGATTGCATGTTAGGAATTTTTGACATGCAACCATGTGACCAGTTGACACATGTCCCAGTGGGCCCGTCGGCTAGGGTATGATAGATGTTTAACGGGTGACAAAGATCAGTGGTTGTCGCTATACTGCGAGGAAAAGATGCAAGCCTTTTAGTCTCCCCTCTTTAACAAGAGCCATTGATGCGGTAGGAGGGTGGATACACATGGTAGGCCCAGGTTTTCAAGAGGCTTTTGATCTATGACAGGCGTGTGATTGTAAAGAATATTCTCATCCCTTGTAATCATGTGACCACCGTTCAATCTTGGGCTTGTAGAGTGTGGGTCAAGTGTTAGTGACTCGGCGATTGTAATGAATGGCATGATGACATGTGGCATTGGGTAGGCCCAAGTGGGGTCTGAGGTTTGGTGGAATGGATAAAGATCTGGTGGTGCCAACAAAATTCAATGTGTTCACACATTCCTGCATAAAAGGGGTGATTCGCTAGTTTGTTTGGCGATTCAGCGAATAGTGGTCGCATGATCGCTAAAATTTTTAGCAATGGTGGGCAGTGTCTCATGAACTGGTGAAAGTTCTTCGGTCACCAATTCTCTAGATAAAGTGAGGCTGATGTTTCGGTGATGTGGAGGCTTGTCGCATGTTCACATAGCCCATCTCTTGGCTATGTGATCATGCGACCACTCTTTGGTGTCATGGTTGTGGAGTTATGAAGTGGGGCCATAGTTTTCAAAGCGATGTAAAGTGCATGGGGCCCACGACTATTGTGAGATTCAATTTTGACTACCTGATTTGCCAGGAAGGGGGAAAAGATTGATGACCGTGTTTTAAATTTTGTCGATTAGCTATTGCATTTGAATTCAAACTTGTAGATGGTTTTCATGACCGGGTGTACCAAAATTTATGGTTTCTTCACCAGATTTGACTAGTTTGATGGCGGTGGGTGTTATGATCTGGCCTGAGGGTCCTGCTGATCGATGGCATGATTATTTTGTACCTGGTGATGAATCTTGGTGGTGTGTCACATGTTCACATAGCCCAGTTTTTGGCTATATGATCATGCAACAACCTTTGTTTTGCAGGGTCTTCTGGAAGTTTGGCCATATGCGATGAGTACGATAGCTCGGTGGTAGTTGTGGTAATGATGAAGAGGATCTGTGTGGCCATCCTAATCTAATTTTGGCTACCTGGGATGTCTTCCCGATTTAAATGCAGTGGACTATTGTTTTGGCGCGGTTGGCTAAGGTTTTGATTGATGCCACGGATCTCTATGTTTTGCACATGCGAAGTCTTCACACTGGCTCTGGCATTGAAGTTGTTCTTCCTGCAACAAGAAATCACTTCTACTTGTGGTTGCAGTTAGCTTGTGGTGAGGAAAGCAATGCAATTGTACACCTAATTTCTTCCCAGGTTTCCAAGATTTTCTACAAATTCTCATTTCTTGTTGTACTTAGTAGCTGTTGTAGACTTAATTTTACCCTGGTTACCCTTTTCTTGTTGCATCCTACTATTTGGGATTCCAAGGTAACCAGTGGTATAAATTGTAGGTTGTTCAATTTTGTATGGGTTCCTTCTTCTGCAAAATTTTTGAGGAGAATTGGTTCGAGTGAAAGGTTTTTTCCTATAGATTTCTCCTTCTCTCTGCATATAGAGTGGTCTGCTTTCCTTGCTGGTTTTGAGAATACAATGCATATTGTAAGTGATTTGTCTTATCTGTGAGAAGTTAATATATCTTACTATTGTCAAACTATCTCCATTTGAATTCTGAACTCATTAGTCATGCATCAAGTATGTCTGGTTTTTCTACCTTGCATTACCTAAGTGCTTGTGGGTGGAGTTGTCTTTACAGAGATAACTAGTTCAGGGATAGTATTCATGTATGTATGGGCTAAAATATCAAAGATAGGTCATGATTGTCTTCCAGTGGATGCTGGTTAATGTATTTTCTATTCATAGGTCTCTTCTAAGGGGAGGGTCAAAATCCTTTGATGGATAATAGCATGCTTGAATGCACAGGTGGGTGTTAAGTTGAGGTTTGGTCATGGTGTGTAATTGATGTCAGGCATCAACACATTAAGCATATTGTGTTCTTGTTTCATAGCTTTCTCTTGCAATAAGGTATTTGAATCTATGGCCCATTGGATAAGGCATTGGTCTATCAGAGACTTAGGGCATCTCAGGGGTCCTTTCAATCCATTCAAATCATTTCAATTTAGTTCCACCTTTTCCCTTTCTTGTTGACAGGTTAGGTCTCTGGTTTTCATACTCACTCCATGCAAGTTGGGCTATTGCATGATATATTGATTTCATTTGAGGTATAGGATACCTATAAGGGTTTGAAAATCATTCCACAGTCAGTTACCTATAGGCCTGTACTATGACACAAATTGTATGAGTGTGCAGATGAGGTACACCCACCCGAGTGATGTGGAGCTCAAATTGTAGAAGGATCTCTCTTTGATCCTTGTTAGTTGGCCCGTTTTCCTATCAGTTTTGGAGTGTTGAGTGAAAGTGACACTAGCCCTGTCAATCCTAATGCCAAGCTAACCTTTAGGGAAAAAGAACACCAACAAGATGGTGACTCTGCTCGAGAGAGTCTAGAATAGAGTCTGAAGTAAAAAACACACTTGTAAAATCTTCTCACGGAGTTGTGAGTGGCGGCTCTGATTTTTCTCTGTTTGATCAGTTTTTCTTTTGGTAAATAGTGCATGTTATCCTGGTGAGTTTTGGTTGGTTGGAAGAGATACACAAATCAGTGAAATACTTTCCTCTTCAAGGAGGTGGTGACTCTACACTGTAAAGAATCTAATGGAGCTGCATGGTGAGCTCTAGATCTGCCCTACTTCCAGCCAAAGGTCTTCTGGTGCAAGATTCCCAGGTATTTTTCAAAGATTTGAAATGTCTCCTTGTTAAGTGGTCAAGCACTAGGAAAATAAGGATAAGGTGTGAGTAGAGGTTAGCATACTTCAAGTTTTTAGTTGTAGTTTAGAAAAATTATATGGAAGTATTGCATTAATAAGTTGTAATGGGTAAGCTTGAGGATGAGCTTGCATCATTAGACCAAGGCATCCTTAGAGATTTCATAAAGTTGGTAAGATTGAAGGTGGGGTGTAGACATGATCTATCCATATCCTTGTTCTATGATAGATTTTGTGGTGTATGTGATGAGCTTTCTGATGATGTTGAGTTTCCTAAATCTGAGTTTATTGGTTTATTCTTAGAGCTTTGTTTTCATGAGTCAACTGATTGGTCAAATGCATTGTGGGAAGGGTATTATATATATGTTAGAGATTGGATACTTAGTGATGATAGCCTTGGGCTTGAGGATGCACTTAGGGTCATGTCCTTAAGTGCTAATGTTGAGAGTGATGAAGACAGTGAGGGTGTGGTGTCTTCATATGAGTAGATGTAACATGGGAAGAGGAAAGTGATGATGGAAGTGAACATTCTTTGGATGGTGAAGATGTTGAGGATGATTCATCCTCAAGGTATGAAGATAAAGAAAAAATAATTAAATGTGATATTAGTGAGTCTTCATATGGTTCTGATTTTTTTGCATGTGCTATGAGTCTCCATGAGGTTGAGATGGGTACTGATTTTAAAGTGTTTTCTAATGCTTTATATGATGAAGAATTTGACTATCAGCACATTTTTTGTCATGGTGTTCAAAAAGGTGTATTGCATGGAGTTATCAATCCTTTGTTTGAAGAACATGTTGAGGTCTCAGATTCAGTTGAATTAGGATGCCCATTTTCCATCTGTGGGTATCAATCTGACTATACTGATTTGTATCTTCATAGTGAGCAAGATGGAGAGAGTGCCAAAAGTTTTTACATGCACTGTGAAGAAAGCTACTTTGTTCTTTCTGATATGCTAGTTGAACATGTTGACAAGCCTATTGAGACAAATGAAAACAAAATGTCTAGTGTGCCTCATGAAGGAAGAAATGAAAATCAGAGTTTTGACAGAGGCAGGAATTAACTAATGTTTATTGCTGCAGGTTTTTGTAAAAATGTACACTTTGTATATCTTTCCCTTTTCCTGTTGCGTGTTTCTTTCCTGGTCAGTTCCCTATGTTTTTTGAGGTCTCTATGTTTTTCTAGTGGGACATATGCTTTAACCAGAGATCTAAATTCTTCCCATGCCTGCAAGAGCCATGCATCCCCAACTAGAGCCACTGTTAGGCCATTTTTCTGTCATAGCAAAAATCTTATGTAAATGGCCTCTTCCCTCCAAATGTTTTTGTAAAGTGTCCTACCCTATGTTCTTCATGTTGTCACCTTTCTCCAGTCCAAATTGCATGTGCTGAATCACAAAATCTAGAAAGTTATTCAAATTCTAAGGTCTGCAGGAAATAATTTCAAAATCTGCAAAAGTGTCGAAAACACACAGTGTTTTTGAAAATCCATGATGTTTTTGGTCTGTGTGAAAACCTTCATTGTTTTCAACCTTGTGCCTTCCAGATTTTGTGCACTTGTCTTTTGGTGCCGGAAACTTTGTGTGTTTTTTATCCTCTTTCGTCAAAAACCCTCTGTGTTTTCGACCTCATAGTTTCCTATTTGTTGGCGTTCCCTAACTGCGCAAGTGCGATGGATGGTATGCTCGGGTCTTTAAAGGGATTCAAATGATTGGCTGTCACATGATTGAATGTTAGGAATTTTTGACATATGACCATGCGACCGGTTGACACATGTCCCAGCGGGCCCATCGGTTAGGGTCTGACAGATGTTTAACGGGTGACAAAGATCAGTGGTTGTCACTATAGTGGGAGGAAAAGATGCAAGCCTTTTAGTCTCCACACTTTAACAAGAGCCATTGATGTGGTAGGAGGGTGGATACATGTGGTAGGCATGGGTTTTCAAGAGGCTTTTGATCTACGACGGGCATGTGATTATAAAGAATATTCTCATCCCTTGCGATCATGCGACTACCATTCGATCTTGGGCTTGCAGAGTGTGGATCCAGTGTTAGTGACTCAGTGGTTGCAGTGAATGCCATATGACATGTGGCATCAGGTAGGCCCAGGTGGGGTCTGAGGTTTGGTGGAGTGGATAAAGATCTGGCGGTGCCAACAAAATTCAATGTGTTCGCATGTTCGCACATAAAAGGGGTGATTCGCTAGTTTGTTTGGTGATTCAGCGAATAGTGTTGACGTGATCACTAAATTTTTTAGCGATGGTGGGCAGTGTCTCATGAACTGGAAGAATTTCTTTAGTCGCTAGTTTGCTAGATAAAGTGAGGCTGGTGTTTCGGTGACATGGAGGCTTGTCGCATGTTCACATAGCCCATCTCTTGGCTATGTGATCATGCGACCACTCTTTGGTGTCGCGGTTGCGGAGTTATGAAGTGGGGCCATGATTTTCAAAGTGATGTAAAGCGCATGGGGCCCATGACTATTGTGAGATTAAATTTTGACTGCCCAATTTGCTGGGAAGGGAAAAAATATTGACGACCATGTTTTAAATTTTATCGATTAGCCGTTGCATTTGAATTCAAACTTGCAGATGGTTTTCACGACCAGGTGTACCAAAATTTATGGTTTCTTCACCAGATTTGACTGGTTTGATTATGATGGGTGTTGCGATGTAGGCCAAGGGTCCTTCAGATCGGTGGCATGGTGATTCTATACCTGGTGATGAATCTCTATGGTGTGTCGCATGTTCGCATAGCCCAATTTTTGGCTATGCAATCATGTGACAACCTTTGTTTTGTAGGGTCTTCCCTCAGTTTGGCCGTATGTGATGAGTGTGATAGCTTGGTGGTAGTTGTAGTAATGATGAAGAGGATTTGTGTGGCTATCCTGATCTAATTTTGGCTGCCTGGGATGTCTTGCCGATTTAAATGCAGTGCAATATTGTTTTGGCGTGGGTGGCTAAGGTTTTGATTGATGCCAGAGATCTCTATGTTTTGCACGTGCCAAGTCTTCAGACTGGCTCTGGCATTGAAGTTGTTCTTCCTATAGCAAGAAATCACTTCTACTTGTGGTCATAGTTAACTTGTGGTGAGGAAACCAATGCAATTATACACCTAATTTCTTCCCAGGTTTCCAGGCTTTTCTGCAAATTCTCATTTCTTGTTGTACTTAGTGGCTATTGTAGACTTAATTTTACCCTGGTTACCCATTTCTTGTTGCATCCTATTGTTTGGGATTCCAAGGTAACCAGTGGTATAAATTGCAGGTTGTTCAATTTTGTAAGGGTTCCTTCTTCTGCAAATTTTTTGAGGAGAATTGGTTCCAGTGAAAGGTTCTGTCCTGCAGATTTCTCCTTCTCTCTGCATATAGAGTGTTCTACTTTCCTTGCTAGTTTTGAGAATACAATGCATATTTTAAGTGATTTGTCTTATGTGTGAGAAGTTAATATATTCTTACTGTTGTCAAACTATCTCCATTTGAATTCTGAACTCATTAGTCATGCATCAAGGATGTCTAGTTTTTCTACCTTGCATTGCCTAAGAGCTTGTGGGTGGAGTTGTCTTCGTAGAGATAACTGGTTCAGTGGATGTTGTTTAATGTATTGTCTATTCATAGGTCTCTTCTAATGGGAGGGTCAAAATCCTTTGATGGATAATAGCATGCTTGAATGTACAGGTGTGTGATTGATGTCAGGCATCAACACATTGAGCATATTGTGTTCTTGTTTCATAGCTTTCTCTTGAAATAAGGTATTTGACTCTGTGGCCCATTGGATAAGGCACTGGTCTATCAGAGACTTAGGGCATCTCAGGGGTCCTTTCAATCCATTCAAATCATTTCCATTCAGTTCTACCTTTTCCCTTTCTTGTTGATAGGTTAGGTCTCTGGTTTTCATACTCACTCCATGCAAGTTGGGCTATTACATGAGATATTGGTTTCATTTGAGGTACACGATACCTATAAGGGTTTGAAAATCATTCCACAGTCACTTACCTGTAGGCCTGTAGTGTGACACAAATTGTATGACTGTACGAATGAGGTACACCCACCTGAGTGATGTGGAGCTCAAAGTGTAGAAGGATCTCTCTTTGATCCTTGCCAGTTGGCCCTTTTTCCTATCAGTTTTGGAGTGTTGAGTGAATGTGACACTAGCCCTATCAATCCTAATGCCAAGCTGACCTTTGGGGAAAAAGAACACCAACAGATCCATCAGTCACCAATCTCTAAAAATAGCAACCAAGACACTCCGCCAAGATGGAAAAGAGAATTGGGGACAAGGGATCACCTTGTCAAAGCCCCTTGGAAGGCTTGAAGAATATGGAAGAGGATCAATTCACAATAACCACAATCATAGAAGTACTAATGACATGGAACACTAGCTACAATATTTTTTCACAGAATCCAAAGGAATGAAGAACCTTGATAAAAAAGTCCCAGTCCACCCGGTCATGGGCCTTCGAGAGGTCAAGTTTCAATAGAAAACCATAGTTGAGAGAGGACTGAGTCGAATGAATATATTGTTATGTACCCTTCTAATAATGTTTTAAATGATTTAAATTTTATAGTAAATTTTTTAAACAATAAAAGTTATGCAAAACTCTACAAATAGACTTAAAATATCAGACAATGAAAAAAAAGAGTTGTATGCATAAAACATCACTAGTAACTTGTCCAAAATTAAATTTATACACAAATCTAGAGTCCCCAATATATATAGATGTCGAGGTTAGGTACATAACAACATAAGAAAAAATGTCTAATCCACATCTTTTCATTTATCTTAAGTTATTGATAAGGAAAAATCAGAATGCTATAAGAGGTCAACCTCTAAACCAAATTTATAAACTTAAAATTCAAAATCTACGTGTTACATAAGGAATACAACTCTTATATCTAGTTTGAAAGTCCAATTTGAAGTATATATTATTTAAAATATTCTTTATATAACAATAAAGGATTCACAATACATACAAATCTCTCAAAAGATTTTACACTTTGAGATTGTTAAAAACTATTAGGAGCTCTATAAATTTTTCAATTTAAGTTCTCTTTTCTTTTTTCTTCATGGAGAAATGAAAATTTGCAAAGGCAAGAGATGTGAAATACTAATGTTAGAATATGGATTCACCTATTTTTCTAAGAGTAGCAAGCCTAAAGAGATAGGTAGCCTTTCTTGTTATGATGACAGATCAAAGAATACAATAAATCCTTCAGGATCCACATATTATGATGGTAAGGGTGGTCATTGGGATATTAGGAAATGAATTTATCCAAGCTAATCATAGGTATAGAGTAAATAAAAACATTGTTATGGTTTCTCTAGCAATGCTATTTTGTGTTGGTATCTCCAAAAGGGTTGGGAAAATAATTTATAACAAAAGTTTTCTCCAAATGAATTTCTCATAGACTTACCAATGGTGCTCAGAAACATAGATCATTATCTCACCATTTTGAGGCCTATAGACTATGGTGTGGCTTTAACTAATGGACATCCACCTAGGCATTTAGATACATGAAATTTTTTATTAGAGAATGGATAGATTTATTGATGAAGATTTACAAGCTCTACCACAATGAAGGACCAATGTGGGTTAGAGACTTCCTAAAAAATAAAAAATTGGTAATGGAAAATGAAGGATAATGGAGGATGAATAATATAGAAGCGGGTTTGTTAATAATATTTGACTCCCAAAGACCTCCATCATAGGATATAGAGCCATGACATCCATACTAGAGAGAAGAGAAGTTGCTGATGAGGACTCTACAAGAACAAGCACTAATAAAGACCAAGAGGAGAGTGTATACAGTACACATGCTAAGGATAGTGGATGCAAATGTGGATGTTGTAGAAGGTAGCTAGAGAGATTGAGGTAGAGCTAGGAAACAACATAGAGGTTTCTAGGATAAGGGAAAAATAAGTTGAAGGAGTAGTTGACAAAGAACGAAGAAATCCAGGTGGAGGATAGTTGCATCTTTGGCTACCATTTTTTATTAAATATTTTTTATATGACACTTGAAATAGTTTCAAAATAGCATAGTAGTTGGTTTTTCAGACCTTTTAAAGAATTTGGGGAAAATACCCATAGACTGTTAAATATTTTATATTTCATGATTATCTAAGACTTTGTTTATTATAGACTTGTATATATAGACTGATAAAGTCTCCATTCATTGCGGGCACCAATATGAAAGAATGGAGAAGAAAAACTCTATTCTAGCCCAACACCTTGCAGTCCATAAATACAACCATATTAGGACAAGTGTCCTAACCAAATAAAATAATATCATAGTTTATAACTTTGACTTGTTTCATTATAATACAATAATGAGTGATACTAAAGAAAATGATATCCAAAAGGAGTCTATCTGAGTCATAACTCCATCCATTTTGATGACCCAAAGCTACTTTGGGGCCGTAGCATCTCAATGAAGATCTTTTATCTTTGACCTAGAAATACATCAACTATTCTTGAAAAGATCAAGGAAAAACAACAAACAAGCTATCGCAAATCTAAGAAATTAGCGGTTAGTACCCCAAAACTTAGAGGCAAAACACACCGAAAAAATACACCAACAATTTTTCTTAAAACATAATAATATGTTTAGCTCTACATTCTCTACTTGGCAATATAAAAGGCCAAAATATTAATTTTAATTTTATTTATATATTTAATTAGTTTTAATTGTTATTTACTAGCATCCCAATGGATAATTGTCACTTGGGCTTACCATCAAAACCATTGGTAGATTGAAACTCTAACCACCCCAAAGGCCCTCTAAAAGTACAAGGGTACAGATGCATAAAATTACTTGGGCACTAGCAGTTTAAATCAGAATTAATAAGTAACTCATGCCACATATCTTCATTTCGCTGCACATTCTCAAAGGAGGTATTTTCTAAAATTTGGCCAAAAATGCATCATGGGTCATAGATCTCATGATCAGCTTATCATGGTCATTTTTTGATGATGAATGCTGAGGGCCCCACTCTCAAAACACAACCTCTTTCTAGAGAAATTTTTCAAAAGGAGGAGGTCCTTTCTCAATTTGGCCTGAAATACATCTTGGTTGTGGATCTTATGCTCATCCTATCATTGTCAATAGTCAATGATGGATGTTGATTGTCTCACTCAAGATACGCGTCTTTGTTAAGGAGAAATTTTCCAAAAGGAGGAGGTTATTCCTTAAATTAGCCCAAAATGCTTCGTGGAACCTTGATCTAAAGTTCATCCAATGACTATTAATAGTACTTTGATGACGGGTATCATGGACCCCACTTAATTTTTCCATAATAAATTCATCAAGTCCATCGAAAGATAAAGAAGAGAGATGACATCATCATCAAAGGAAAGGCAATCGTGTATATTTGATTATCAAAAGGATGTTGGGAGCTTAATTCTCTTAGAAAATTCCTCCTTTCTTGACCTCTTCCTTTGGGGGAGAAATTCTAAAAACCTAAGGATTTCTCTATAAGCCCATTTTCTCCTTCATTGGCTAAGGAGTCTGGCACTTTATTACCTTCCCTATAGATATGATTCAAAGTGTAATGATTGAGAGTAGATAGGATTTCCATTTCTCTACCCACCATACCATTAAGATACCAGTTAGGTATTTTTCCACATCTTACAACATTAATTTAACCAATTTTGAATCCCCTTCAATCTTGATGTTCTGAAGGTTTAGTTTTTTGCACAAAAGAAACCATTCTATGAGAGAAAAAATTAGGCATAATTATTTGATTCTATTTTGAGATGCTTTGATTCCTTGCAATCTTGGTAACCTTCCAATCATAAATACAAAATTAAGCTCTTGCCACACTAGGATTGCCTCTGGAGGATCCATCAATGTTAAGTTTATACAACCCAGATTGTGGAGGCTTCCACACATAATTATCCCTCTTATCCTTATTGTTTGTTAGATTGCATCCTAAAAATTGAGAAATCTTAAGTCCATACTAGTTTTTACGAATAGAATCATTAGTAGTTGAGAATACCATATTTTTCCTTCCTAGCATGTTTCTACAATTTACCATTTCTACTATACTAGCCTCTACTTTATTAAGGAATTATTCTAAACATAGGTTTGATTCTTTGAATATACGTCTATTTCTTTCCTTGATGATTTCCCAAATCAATAAAGAAGGAGCTATTTTCTATATTTTACCGTATAAATAATTTCCTCTAACTCTCAACCAACTTTTGAAAATTCCCACAACATCATTTTGAAGCGTAGATTGCCACCTTAATTTTTCAAATAGCCAATTACATCATTAATAGGAAAACTCACATCCAATGAGTAAATGGTCTGCACTCTCACTTTCTTTTTTACATAGAGGGCATGTAGATGGTCCTCGAAACCAATTTTACTAAACCATTATGCTATCAATATTCTCCTTTATAAAGCTGCCCATGCAAACATACCTTCCTTTGGCATGCAATCTTTGTTCCAACATAGATCTATCGGGAGATCTATTTGCACCGAGGACTAATTTTTGAGGATCGCATATCTATCTTTATAGTTATATTCACCATTTTTAGTATTAGCTCAAATAATAAATTCCAACCCTTTTCTTGGGGTGATAGTTATAATATTCAAAATTTCTAATAGATTATCAATGAAGTCTCTAGGTGGACCAAGGTTATCAAAAATTTTCCATGTCCAACCAAAAGTAGGATCGACCGAAGGGTACTCAATATAATCCTTAACATTTAACTACCCCTAGAATCTATTATCTGGTCTATAGTACATTCATAATTTAGAAAAGATCTTGAGGGAGAGTATGCTCCCCACAAATCATCCTAGAATAGGACCTTACCCCCATCCTTGATAACCCATGTGATACCTACCATTATAATATTCCTTCATTCACTGATAAAGTTCCAAACTCTAGATCATTTCAATAGAGTCTAATGTCTATAGATGCTAAGATCCTCCCTTCCTTAAAAGTTTTGGCAAGTGATCATTTGAGAGAACTAGGGATCACTTAAGGGTTTTCATTTATGGAAACACTTATGTTGGAGTGATTGCATGAAGTGATTATAAGTGTGGGAGACACAATCATGAAAATGACTAAGTACAGAATCAGAATTACAATATACTATATTATTGTTTTCATCAACAAAGATAATATATGGTATATTATAGCTTGAAAACTTAGAAGAAGACATTTTTGGATATGTAGGACCTTCAGTTAAGGCTTCACTTATCTTTTTGTTTATATAAGTAAGATACAATTATATGAAGGTATGCAAAGACAAATAAATAGTGAAACAAGGTATATGAACAGTCATGATGATTGAGGGAAGGCTAGACAGAATGGTAACATGCTAAGTCAAATGAAAGAGGACAAGGTGACTAAGAAGAAAGAAGAAAAACAAAAACAAAAGAAGCTAGAAGATCTGTGGAATCCAAATATCAAGATGTTACAGAAGAGGATAATAAGAGATGGAAACTTGAAGACACTAAATAGGTATTATGAAAGGTATGACTTTGGGAATCAGTCAGTAATTGAGGACACGGTGATTGAGCACTTGTTAGTCTAAAAGAAGAATTTTTTAGAAATATAAGGCAGTATTCTTAAGGACTTGTATATAAAGTTGGAAATAAGAAAACAATTAGCACAATCAGAACATGAGACTATAAGAAATCAGGCTATTGAGGACATGTTGCTAGTAGTCTCCATACAAGAGAGGGAGAGAATCATTAAAGAGCTGAAACCTCTAGTGAGAATAAAGGTTAAACTTATAAAGATAATGGAAAGGAAGTATGATGAGGTTATAGAAGACACACAAAAGGCATTGGACCAAATTCTTATATGCGACATCCCTAAGAAGACCTCACCTCCCAAGGTTATGAAGCCTACACCTTTAGGAATGGGAGAAAACTCTAGGACAACTGAAGAGACTAAGAAAGTAAGAAAATTTGACAAGCAACCATACTTATTTGTTTCTAGTGTTCCTATATCATTAGACACTTCACTTGATGTAAATGATCAATTTCAAGAAAATTTGGACAATGCAATGACAGTAGAAGAGGAAGGACAGAAAGAAGAATAACATATAAAAGAAAGATAGGAAGAGAAAGAACCAGAGAAGGAGAACCAACAAGAGGAAAAGTAGAAAAAAGAGATAGGATCATAAAAAGAAGAAGAGGAATGCATTGATCTTAAACAAGAACCGCATACCTCCTCCATCCTATTGTTGGCAAGTATGGCCAAACCGGTAAGCACTGATGTGGAAAGTATGGATGAGGATGAACTCATGAGGTTATCCTTCATGCCATTTTCTAATGCAAAGGAAAGGTCAGAAAAAAGGGGGATAAGAAGGTAAAGGTGATTCCTATGGTAGTAGAGACTATAAATAAAATACTACCTAAACCTCTCTCATTTCAAGGAAAGGATGATGCAGAGAACTTAACATGGCACTGGAAAACTTTGACATTCACTTTGAGTCAATGTCGAAGATCATAGAGGATAAGGCTGAGAAGAGATACTTAGAAAATAAGTTGAAGGAAGCTTTCTAGTCCATCTCATGAGACTTGGGTATTCTAAAAGAAACCAAAATTAAGGCTAAAAACTACATGGAAAAAGGAAGAAAACTCTACAGTTATTGCATCAATCACAATAGACACATAAAGAATATTGAAGACATCATAGCCAAGGACAGGTCTACATTAGATAGCATAATGGACAATTATGAAACCTCTTCACAAACTATGTTGGAAATGGACAAGCATACATCCAAAATTTTGGATAAAATAAGTGCTTTGAATACAAAGAAAGGGAGAGTAGTGGAAAGACTTGGTTTTTTAAAGAGTCTAATAACTCCCAAGCTTTCAATTCTTGAAGCTCATCTCATAGAGATGAAGAAGATAGAAGGATCAATGGAAAACTTTGTACCCACTAAGCTGAAGGCAACATAGACTACATCTTATCCACTGAATGGACTAATCCATGTCAGTGAACTTCTGAGCAAGTCATGGGATGATGAAGTGAAGAACTTGGAAGACTCCTTCCAAGACATTATGAATCGGGTGAGTAAGCACTAAAGTCTCATATGCTTAAGATTTTGAAATTTTGTAAGTACCTTTTCCATTGATTTCAAAGGGAGATGTAGAGAAGAGAAAAATAAGAAGAGGAAAAAGAAATTGTAAAAAAAAAAAGAGAGAATATGTATATAGAGAAGTAGAAGGAAGTTAGTATTTTGACAATTAGTCATTTTTTCTAAGTGTTTCCATCAATACCAAAGGGAGAGATTGTTGGAAAGTGATGATTTGAGAGCACTAGGGATATCTTAGGGGTTCTCATTTATGACAACACTTATGTTGGAGTGATTGCATGAAGTGATTATAAGTGTGGGAGACACATTCATGAAAATGACTAAGTACAGAATCAGAATTACAATATATTGTAGTATTGTTTTGGTCAGAAAAGATAATATATGATATATTATGGCTTGAAAATTTAGAAGAAGACATGTTTGGATATGTAGGACCTTTAGTTAAGGTCTCACATGTTTTGGTGTTGATATCAATAAGATACAGTGATACAATGCGAAGACAAAGAAAAATTGAAACATAGTTTATGAATAGTCTCAATGATTGAGGGAAGGATAGATGAAATGGTAATGTGCTAAGTCAGGTGAAAGTTGTATATTGCCGACACTTTTCTAATACAAGATCACCAACTCTACATTTATAATTTTTATAAATAATTTTTATGTTTTATATTATATTTGAGAGCCGACTAGATGAAAAAATTGATAGAAGTATAGAGTGTTTTGTGGAAGCGATAAGTGTGAAACCATGTGATAGAGATGTATATGTGATGGAGGAGAATTTGGGATATTAGTAAAGGTAGATAGAAGATGTGATATCAGAGATAAATGAAGCTATATCTAGAACTATCAAAGCATAGAGGATGCTTGTGAATTTAACTTATTAAAGAATACTTTTGTAAAATAATTTTGATTGTAAGAGGTGTAAGCTCACCACACCTTTAACATGGTTTTGGTATACCCCTAACAAGGTTTTCTATTCCTCTAACAAGGAAATGTATTATGTAATACTCAGCTCCTAACAGGGCTAGATCTCCTAACAAGGATTATATATTTTAGTACATAAGTTGTGGGTACCATCCCCACTGGGGTTTTCCGTTGGCCAGGGTTTCCTCAAAAACAAATAATGGTGTTATGAGTTATGTCTTATGTGTTTATGTTCTTTTCATTTCAGCATTGATATGGTTTATTTTCAATTGGTTGAAGTTTAATCTAAAGTTTTGTACTACTAATTCACCGCCCCTCTCATTATTACTTAATCCTAACACTAAATATTTATATCTGATTATCTTTACCCATTTTGTTTCTAGTTCCTTGATCAATTTCCATACTAGTTTATCCTTTAGGCTAGATTTTTTTTATGTCTTTAATACTTAAACCTCTATCCCCTTTTTTTTTACAAATCATATTCCATGCAATCAAGGAAAATCTAGATTTATCTCTCGAACCTTGCTAGAAAAAGGTTCTCATCTTCTTAATAGTTTTCTCCTTAATTCCTTCAGACAACTTAAAACATAGCATTTGATAAATTAGTATAGCTAATAAAATAGATTTTATCATTACTAATTTTCTAGGAGTAGTTAACCACCTACCTTTCCAAGTATTTATTTTATTAAATCTATGGTTTTTAACACGTTATTCCACAAATTACTTGATCTATTACCTTTATCTAAAGGAAGCCCCAAATACTTACATGGAAGTGCTCCTAATTTAAAATCTAGGGTTCTACATATGGCTATCTCTACATCATTATGCATATTAAAGAAAAATATATCATATTTTTCCTTATTGATCTAAAAGCCTGATTCAGCAGTATAATTACTGAGGAGGTTAAGAAAGGTCCTAGATTCTCTAATACTAGGCTCACAAAAAAGTAAGTTGTCATACACAAATTATTGGTTTTTTCAAGGATTGAGTTGAGAGGTAATATTTATTCCTTTTAAATTCCCTTCCCTCTATTCCTTAGACAAATATCATCTTAGGGATTCTGCCATAATGATAAAGAGAAAGGGAGAGAGAGGATCCCCTTGTGTCAAACCTTGATAGATATTGATGAAGCCTTCCAAAGAGCCATTTACTAGAATTGACAATCTAGGTCCAGAGATACACTTGAAAACTAGATTTATCCATCTTTTGAAAAATCTAAATGCCTCCAGACATTTGCATAAAAATATCCAATAAACTTTATCATATGATTTCCTAATATCTAATTTTACTATCATACTTGGTTCTTTGTTACATTGTACAGAATGAATTGCTTCTTGGGCTATGATAACCTCATCTAATATGGACTTTCCTGGAACAAAATGAGTCTATTCTTCAAAAATAAGTTTTGGAAGTAGACCTTTTAGCCTATTTGCTAAAGTTTTAATAAGAATATTATATAGTGTAGTGCATAAAGATATAGGCCTAAAATCATAAAAGTTTTCTTAGTTATATTTTTTGGGGATTAATGCAATAGAGGTATTGTTGATTTATTTTAGTAAAAACCCTGAGTTTCTCATATCTTCTAACGCCTCCACTACCTCTCTTCCTATAAAGGGCCAACACTTAAGAAAAAATAAGGCTAGAAAGCCATCCAACCCCTAGGCCTTATTAGGGTGTAGGCCATTAAGGGATTTTCCCACCTCTACTACAATAAATTTAGCATTTAGTAATCTATTTTGGTTAGCTGATATAATTCTTGGGATATTATTAATTATTTTTTATCGGCCTTCCTTATTTGAACCATTCCTATTATTCAAAATATTTTTGAAATAACTCACAGTTTCAAGGGAAATGTCTTCGTGGTTCCCTACAACCTCCCTAGTAGATCTCTTGATCTTCGTTAGTTTATTTAGATTTATCTTATCGTTAGAACTGTTGTGGAAAAAATTAGTATTCTTATCACCTTCAGCTAGCCATGTTTCTCTATATCTTTGTCTCTAAAAGGATTCTTCCTTCACTAAGATCTGCTCATATTCACTTAGAAGTTCTTTCTCTTTAAAAAAGGTTTGTTGGTTCATTCCTCTGGCAAATAATTCCTCATTCAAGATCTTGATACTACTTTCTACATCCATTTTCTTTTCAAAAATATTCCTGAAGCATTCCTTATTCCATATACTTAAGTTCTTCTTTATTAATTTTAGCTTGGACATCACAATATATGCTTTTGATCCCTCAAAGATAGCTTCCTTCCACATTTTTTATATGCTCTTAAGATATCTATCATCCTTCAACCACATTTTTTCAAACTTAAAGGGATTTTTCTAAGGGATAAAAGCCTCATTAATTTTCTAATTCTACTAGATAATGGTCTGATCCTAACATTTGCATAATATCATCCTTCCTATCAAAATCAAAATTTGCTAAATTTCCTATATAAAGAAACCTATCCAATTTTTAAGCTATTAGGCTTGACTTATTTATCTTGTTAGACCATCAATAGGAAGTTTAGCTTATTGTTGGTTCTTTTGACCCTACCCACGATCCAGTTAGGATTTTTATTCAAAGATTCATATACAAAAGATATAGGATTCCATAGCACTATCAGTACTGATTTGGTGGAGATCTGGGGTACATCAACATCTAAAATATTTTCCTGAGGCTCTATCATCTTTGTTAAAATAACAGGCTCAATTTTAAAGGTCAGTGTTTTACTTTTAATCAATATGGGATTGATATTTTTGATATTGATATCCATATAAACTATAATGATATTGTTTGATTGGATAAATTGAGAATCTACAAAGCCTACAAATTTACCTATCATATTCCCAATTTTCCAAAAATATTCTTTATTTATAAGCTGCACATGGAGACATTTTAGTAAAATTTCTCTTTATATAGAGAACTCTTTCAAATTACTAGGTTTTTAAATATTAATATATTAGTATTAGCCTTTTACTAATAGAAAATAAGAAAACATTTCTCTTTAACTAACTTGTCAAAGAAATAATTAAATTCCCATAGTAGAGATATTTTTATTTGTTTATAACTATAGATTATGGTATGAGGGACAAAGTATACTTATGCCATGAAAAATGGGGCTCTAAAGGACCTAAACATCTAAAAGACAATGCAAAAGTTCAAAAGTTATCTCATTAGAAATAACTCAATCAACTTATTGTTCAACAAAGCAATAATTCGAGGGATGAAAAGAATGCTCTCTTGATAAAAGATAAAGAGTGAGAAGAAGAAACTTCTGATTCCCACAAAAAATTGAAAGTATTTAAGGAGAATGTGAAGGAAATGATTGAAAAGAGGGAAATACGAATTTAGAGAGTAGTATTTTGTAGTTGAGGGAAGAGATGAAAGAATCAAAGGAAGCTTGGATTCTTGAGAATGAAAGGATGATTTCAAAGGTGCAAGTAGTAGGAAAAGAATTAAATTCTATCCAGTATGGCAAATATAAGACATCACTATAGTTGAAAAAAACACAGGATGGAATGAATTCCCTCTCTTCTTATAAAGATAGAAATTTTGTCACAATTGAGAGAAATAGGGGAACACAATATTTTTCTTCATTCTAAAAGAGAGAAGCTTTTATTGGAGTTGAATGAAATAGGATTCAAATTGATTTAATTTGAGGAGAGAGTCTAAGAAAAAGATACACAACAATCAATGGAGAATTTAATGAAAGCTAAGAGGCAATCGAGAGAATATATTGTAAAGAAAGAAAGTGAATCCAAAGCTGGAGTTTTTGAGGTTGGAAGGAATCAAATAAAAGGTTAAATGAAAAAATTGGAAAGAAAGAAGAAGAACGTCAATCTATGATCTCGATGAAAATAAAGTAGAAGATGATAATTTTCTCTTCAAAGATTCAAAGGGTAAAGAATCCAAAAATGAGGTAGAGTATGTTGCATGTAGAAGATGCATTCCTTGCTAGTGATAAAATATTTCTTGTATGGATTCTTGAAGTAAATAAAAGACTAAAAACTTAATATTTTGAACTATTTTATGTAGAGCATGAAATACATCACTATTTCTCACTAGATCATCTTATTGAAAGAGAACAGAAAAAAAAATCAATGACACTCAGATGATTCTAGTCATAACTTAACTTTACCCTATCTAAATGACATACATTTAAATTATGATTTAGCATCTTCCATCATAATGGATGAAGTCTCTTTTTCTTCATAATAACTATTATGAAGGTAGGAAACACCAACATGAGGTTTGAATTAGGTAAGCTCTTATACAAGACAACTAGATATTTCCTTATTTTGAAGTGTGCAAGTTAAAATATTACAATAGAAGAGGTTATAGGAGTTATGATCAATCTAAGAATGATAGTTATTGATTTTGGACAATAGAAATCCCTTGGACTAGGGTGACTACCAATTTTATCTCCTATTTTTTAGGTTAGAATGTTTGGAAATGGGCCAACAAGACCTCATAATTGTATTTTTGGTCATTCATATTATTTTGAACACCCTTAGGACTAGGACACTCTTGAACTATGTTTGCCACTTCTAGATCTAGATTTCATCCACTCTTTCATCTCTATGTCTCATTTCTAAATATGGATTACAATGTTTATTTGTAGTTATTTATTTCCATATTATTGCTAAAAATTGTAAGTTTTATATCAATTAACCTAGTTCATTAAAATACAATCCACAATCTAAATTATACTGTGACAAAAGAATAGAATTTTATTTATTTAGATCTTTTGTTAGGACTGTTGTTGAACCTAATTCATGATCCAAATATATGAAAATGATAATTGAGATCCTAGTTTGAATTCTTAGGCTAGGGCTCACCATTTTCCCACATATCACATCCAAGTTGTGATTCTCAATTAAAACAATGCATATTTTTTGTTCCATGTTATTTTCATTCATTATAGAAGGTAGATAACTAGTCATTGTTTCTATGTTCATTGACCAAGACTTTCATTTACCTTTAGCTCACTATTTTATCTTGGCCATTTCCCTATTTCTAATTCAACTTATGATGAAAGAAGGCATTTGATAATTTCTAGTTGACATTACTATCAGGAGAGGAACAAGAGTAAAGTGTTTTGTGATTTTTTTCATGAGACATTTCTTGTCAAACCATTTCATGCTAGATGACACTTCATTGATAGATACAAGGATCTTTTGTTAGAAGTAGGGAATACTGAGAGGTGCGGGGAGGGGGGGGGTGTGAATCAGTATTCTACAAACTTTTACTTTTGCCCAATTATGGATATAAAAGATTAACTTGATACATGCATAATAGTAAAGAAAATGAACTCGTAATACATTATTTGTTCTCGAGGAAACCCTGGTGGGGATGGTACCCACAAAGATCCACTAATGAAAAGTATTCTATTAAGGATGTTGACCTTGTTAGGATCCTATTACATGCATATAATGTCTCAGTCCTGATTAAGGGACTTTAGGCATTGTAAGAAGCCTCAAGCCTGCTAAGATATGGTAGTGCAAAATATGATTACTAGATGAGCCCACTGCCCAAACAAGTAATGTACAATGATTAATGATTATAAAATATGGCAAGGTACATAACCTTATACTGCTTTCTTTTATTTCACAACTTCGCATCAATATCTCTTCACTTATATGTTTGCTATACCATCTATATCATTACAATTGCTACTTCTTTGCATTTACATATGCCTTATATTTATACAAGTTATTAAGACTAATAAATCTTACAGTCGGCTTGACAAAAGCATTATACAAAATACATATTTACCCAAGGGTTAACATCTAGGATGTCTTCCCTTTATATTGTTAAGACATTATTTTGATAAACAAAATAATCCCTTAATTCTTTACCAATTCTGTCTTCATATACTATCATATCGGCTTGACACTGTCTCTAGTAAAACTGTCATAACTTCTTCTTTACATGCCATACTGACTTAGCTCTTAGGTGAGTCTTCTATAGTCATCATAGTATCTATGTTCAAGTGTGAAAGAACTGAACTTACTCCAATCATCATTGCTGATCAAAATTGTCTCCGGGTACACTGGAAAAAACATTGTCTCATACTTAGACAATTTTGCTTTGCACTTTGTCATACTTGCTCTCTGTCATATGTGATCTTCATGTAGATCATATGTTTCCATAATGAAAAAATCTAAGTATCTAACTTAGCCAAATTTCCAACAATCTCCCATTTGTCATTGGTGGCAACATATGAGAAAATTGGCTAAGTCATAACACTTCAAAAAATCAAAATTGTGGCCATAAAAAAAGTATATATTCACTACCCTTATAACTCCATATATCTTAACTATAACATATACTCCCCCTAAGAATATACATCCTTATCATATATAACAATTTTCTGCTAAATATCTCTCCCCCTTTGATAACAATGACAAAAAGAAAGGGTGCCAAAATTGTTTTCAAACAAAAATGTGTATACCTTGATTCAATATTGCAGAGTCGGTAGGCTTGCAACACAATCTACAAAATTTATCGTGATGCTCTCTATCTCCTTCTCCCATGCCTTCTTACTGGAGTCTACAACAGTGATTAGTGCATAGAATCCATAAGATACTATTTAACATGCTTGAAGGTTTGCAAAACTAAACTTCTGAAAAGATGTCTTTGATGAAAGACATTCTTCCAATTGTCCTTCAACAATGCTTAACTTAATGGAAATATGCTCTCTTAGAAGAGAGAATCTTTTCAGTTTCCTATCCTTGTCATCATATAGAATCCTTATTTCATCGTTAATATTGTTGATTCTCTTCTCAATGTCTAGTATCTTCACATTGGGGCTGGCTAGAAGATTTACCTCTATCTGAATCTTTGCTTCTTTGGCCTTAATCTTCTAAATTTCTTTTGATACAAGATTCTCAGATTTTGTACACTGAATGTACAAATTTTTACCTCTGTCCAAGTTCCTTCTCAAGTCTTTTATATAGATATACAGGCTGTTAATGTCATTCCTGATATTCTGACTTATGTCTAGAAGTAATTTGGCCTCATAGGCTACTTGTGCCTTCACTTTAGCTATGTCAGATAAGTTAGTAAACACATCATCAAATACATTCATAACTTTCTTAGCTCTTTCAAGTGGGTCTACCTCTTCTATCTGTGTAGTCGCAATGCTTTGTAACTTCTCTGTTATTTACTTCAATGATCCTTCAAGGCTTTTCACCTTCTTATTTTTCCCAATTATTTTGTTCAGAGATGTGATCAATTCCATTTGATCAACATCATCAACTTCTTTTTCAAAGATTTAAAATATAGATCCAATCTGTGATTTCTTTGCAGTCCCAGGTGTAAGACTAATTTCTTCTTGACTAGGGGCTTCTACTTGTTTCTATGTTTCCTTTTCTTCTTCAATCCTTGAATCTCTCTTCTCTTCTTCTCTAGGACTATCCTGCTCTTTAAAAGCCGAATTGTCAACAATGTTTTCAAGATTCTTGAAAGGGCTATCATCAATGTCTAAAGTGATCTTAGTTCCTTCCACATGCATTGACTCATCTTCAATGTTTATAGCTTGTGGATAGGGAATTCTCTGATGTTTAGCTTCCTTATCTTGCTCTGTTTGTCCTACTGCACTAGAGTGTCTTTCAACACTAGATGTCATTACTTTGACTATTTATTGCTATGTTTCTCTGTTGATCTCTTCATAATTTCCTCCCATAATCTAAATGGTTCTTTTCTTTGTTCTTAGATGGGTTTTCAATTCTTTCATGATCTCCATGAAATGTTCTTCATCTTTAACATCACATAATTTTCTTACAAGATTTTCTCTGATTTTATTATCTTCTTTTGTTGCTCTTTTCTTCCTATTCACTAATTTCTCATATAAATCATTAGGTATCTTGCCTTGAATTCTGTCAAACTTCTTATTAGATTATATCATGTGTTTCACAATTACATTTTCAAGATTTAGTCTATCTAAATAGTCATAAAGGTCATCATACTTGTTCATCTTAGAAAAGTCTCCATCTTGTATGATTTGTTAATTCACTTTTTCAATCTTAGGTTTCCATGTTTTCTTTTTCACTGTGGTTTCTTCATCATCTTTTATTTCTTCTATCTTCCTCTATACTAGTGGTACTAATGGTTTCTTCCTTTTGCCTGGTCCAGTAGTAATTTCTTTTATTCTTTTACTAGGTGTAGATGAGGATGATCTTGTGGATTTTATAACTTCTTGATCTTTCTCAACTTCCTCCACTTTTACCTTAATCTGAATATCTGTTGGCTATTCTACAACTGATGATAGGGGTGGAACAGACAAAATTTCCTTTTTTCCTATGTCTCTGATGGTTGCTACTATCTTCTTAGAAATTATAAATTCTTGTTATGTCATCTCTGTGTCCTTCACAATCTTCTTTATTGTACTATCCAATCTCTTCTTAGACTGTTTCTCTTCTAAGATAGACTTTGTGGAGTTGAATTTCTCCTCAAAAGTCCCAAATCTATTACTATGAATATCTGACTTGTTCTTAAGAAATCTACTCACATACTCTTTTGTTTCAGTTTTAGAAATTTCATAGCCAAGATGGTCTATGAACTCTACTCTAGGTTCTATAGCTTCAATGAATGTAAAGTCAGTATCAACCATGAAACATATCTCATTCTTATATTTCTCAACTAAAGACTTTGGAATCCTTGATCTATTTTTCATTGAATTTTGAAATGTTTTAATTACCAATACTGCACTCTCATTGACCTTGTCAATAAGATGTTTCAAGAATACCATGTTTATCCTTTCCATTGTGGTCTTTCCATCATTCCAATCATCACCAATAGTGTAAGGGAATCTTCTTAACAAATGGAAAAACATATAAGTGATAATTGATGAGAATCTAAATAGAGAGTTCTTAGTCTTCTTTATCTTTTCCAAGTTCTCAAATAACTAAATTCTAAAAATTTCAAACATGTCAACTTGAACTTTGTCAACACACATTAAGTAGGCTACATGTATCATTCCTACTACCATGTCATCTTCTCTTGAGTTAGCACAAAACTTAGCTGTAAGGATCTTGCACAAATACCTAACATCATCCTACTGTATCTTGCTAATAACTATACCTCTACCATTGTAAGATGATTTTGTGTTATCTAATACTATTTTTCTCATGTTCTTCTCATTCAATGGTATGACTCCAGTTTTACATAAACCGGTTACTTCATGAATTAGGTCAGCTATGATATCTATCACTCTATCATCTAACCAAAACTTTCCATTGTGAATTCTGCTCAGGATTATCTTAGTACATTCTTCATCATCAAACTCATACTGTAAGGAATACTTTATGATTTCATTATCTTTCAATTGTTCAAACCCTACTTTCAATGACATATCTTGATTGTAAATCTCATATTCTTTGGTAAAGTTACTATCACTGAGGGTTTCAAGCTTGCATCCCAAATAACTTCTAACATTCTCTAACTGTAGAACTCCATCTGGTACAGATGATAAAGCTAATTTAGGGTCTTCCTCCAAGGGTTCTAGTAGTTCCCTTTTGATCTTAGGTCTATTCTTATCTCTTACATTATGAATCAATGAAACATCCATGACTACTGCAAATTATTTAACAAGTTTATAGATCTACTTAGTAAAATACCTCGATTCTATGATTTAGGGCTTGCATAGATTTGCCACAAAAATCCTTCACCAAATCCTTGCAAACTCTTACAATCACTTCTCTTTGATCTCCTTAGCACTTGTATTTACCTTAATGATCAAATAATACCGATCATAACCTTTTAATCTTTCAATCTCACAAAAATCTGATATCGCATTCAATTCGTTTGTCACTTCTTTCCAAAAAGTTGTTTCTTCTTACCTGCAAAACTTAGAACTTCTTGTGATCTTGTATAACACAATATTATCCTATGTGCTCTTAACCATAGCATCAATACATCATATACTACCTTACATTAGCTACACAAGACTCAATTCATCCTATACTAACTTCTATACTATCCTAAGTTCCTATTCTACTGTATTTTTCATGAATTAAGTACTTTGAGATGGGTTAGGTAGAGATTCACTCTTACCATTAGATACTTCACCTTTCTAATTACCTTCAGTGTTGAATATATCTCCTTGATCTGTGGCTTTAAAAAAATTCACTTCTTTTGAATTACTACAACATCATCTTTGACTGTTACTTGCATTTTCATTTCTCCTTGCATGACTTCTAGGGTTATTGTTAGGATGAGGATGAGAAACCCTATTATTCATTCTAAAAAACCTTGATGTATGTCCAATCATGTTACATATCTAACAAACTATTCCATTGTTTCCATATCTTGGTCCTGACTGGTTGATTTGTGATCTGTAATTTCTGGCAATGTGTCCAACTTTGTTGTATCTATAACATACTACTCCATTTCTCCTGTTAATATCTTTAGTAGGTCTCTTATCTGCATGGTTAGTATTTCTAAAAATTCTACTATTATTATTATTCTCAATAAATTTAGGTTTCTATATTCAATAGCTCTGTCCAAAACCATGACAATTATAACAATAACCATTAAGAGGTTTAAATTGCTTACCTATACAATCTTTCTTCATATGACCACAAATATTACAAACAAAGCATCTACCTTTAAATTCTCTTTACATACCTTTAGGTGACTCTTCTTGTTTAGGTGGTTCTTCTTTTTTAGGTGTATCTTCAGATGTGTCAAATTCATCAGATTTATTTTCTTCTATGTATTCATAAAATTTCAGATCTAGTTCCTTGCTCTCTTTACTCACATTAGATGAGTTAAATCCAAGACTAGTTTTATCATAGAATGGCTTTTGATAAGACATTTGTTCATCAATCTTCTCATTGGCTTAATATAGTCTCTCAAGTTGTTGCTTAGATTGAGTCAATTCACCTTTCACAATTGTATTGTACTTCTCAAGTTCAACATACTGCAATTTGGTTTTCTCAAGTTCAGATATCACTTTACAAAGTTTAGATTTCAGATCTTCTTTCTCAGATTTTAGATTTTCATTCTCAGATTTTAGATTTGCTTCATTCTTGCTATTTCCATCTTTCAAACTCAACTTCAGATGTACTAACTTTAGTTCATGTTTAAGGTTCTCATTTTCTTTTTCTAGGTTGTCATCACAATCTTCAATTTGAATTGTAGATTCCTTTTTGGATTTCAGATCATCAAAATTATTTTTCAGTTTCTCAATAAGGTTCTTTGCATCATCATATTTTCCTTTCAGAGTGTCTCTTTCTTTAGTAAGCATATCAATCTATTCAAGAGCTTCTTCAAGATTCCATAGAGATCTTACTCAAGCTACTAGGCTTTCCTTGAATGATTCTTTTCTGAGTAACTAGGCTCTAATTCCAATTGTTAGAAATAGGGAATACTGAGAGGGGCGCTGAATCAGTATTCTACAAACTTTTACTTTTTCCCAATTATGGATATAACAGATTAACTTGATACATGCATAACATAGTAAACTAAAGAATATGCATAACAGTAAAGCAAATGAACTCATAACACATTATTTTTTCTCGAGGAAACCCTGGCTAAGGGAAAAACCCTGGTGGGGATGGTACCCACAAAGATTGACTAATAAAAAGTATCATGTTAAGGATGTTGAACCTGTTAGGATCCTATTACATGCATATAGTGTCTCGGTCCTAATTAAGGGACTTTAGGCCTTGTTAGAAGCCTCAACCTTGCTAAGAGTTGGTAGTGTAAAATATGATTACTAGATGAACCCACTACCCAAACAAGTAATGTACAATAATTACTGATTAAAAAATATGGCAAGGTACATAACCTTATACTTCTTTCTTTTCTTTCACAACTTCGCATCAATATCTCTTCACTTATATGTTCGCTATACCATCTATATCATTACAATTGCTTCTTCTTGGCATTTACATATGCCTTATATTTATACAAGTTATCAAGACTAATAACTTTTATAGTCGGCTTGACAAAAGCATTATACAAAATACATATTTACCCAAGGGTTAACATCTAGGATGTCATCCCTTTATATTGTTAAGACATTATTTTGATAAACAAAATAATCCCTTAACTCTTTACCAATTATGTCTTCATATACTGTCTTGTCGGCTTGACATTGTCTTTGGTAAAACTGTCATAACTTCTTCTGTACATTCCGTATTGACTTGCACTCTCAGGTGAGTCTTCTATAGTCATTATAGTATCTATGTTCAAGTGCACAAGCATTGAACTTACTCCAATCATTATCGTTGATCAAAACTATCTCCGGGTACACTGGAAAAAATATTGTCTCATACTTAGACAATTTTGCTTTGCACTTTGTCATACTTAGACAATTTTTCTTTGCGCTCTGTCATACTTGCTCTCTGTCATATGTGATCTTCATGTAAATCATATGTTTCCATAATGACAACATCTAAGTATCTAACTCAGCCAAATTGCCAACATCTTTTAGAGGTCTTTTTTTAATGTTGTATTTTTTATTTGGACATTTATATAGGTGTTATATCTTTTCACTCTTCTCTTGTTGTAGGTGATATACAAGATATTTTATTTAATAATTATATCAATGAATTAGTGGTTTAACACATCTCCAAAGGTAATTTTTTACCTAATTTGAGGTGGCTAAGTGTGACAAAATTTGTAGATAGAAAATAATGATTATTATTTCTTGTTAGCTAATGATTAGAAAAGGAGTGCAAGGCATATGAAGTGACACAAAAATACCAATCGTCTAATTCTATGAAGAGGGTGTATATTATCTTGATTGGCATTGATCTCTGAATAAATTTTACTTGAATTATTTCCTATCCATAAAGGATAGTATAAAACTTTCACTTTTTATGTTGTGTTTAGGCATTCTTCTTAGCATGGAAGGAGACTTTAGATATTCCTCTTAAAAAGTAAACGAAAATTTTTAAGATGACATCCATGGAGGAAGATGTAAACTTTAAACCTTATGTTTCTTTTTTATATGTTCCCCTCAATTTTTCGTATTGACATTGTTTTATTTTATCTTGATTCTTTTTAAAATTGAAGTGCTAATCAATAGCTACTTGATAAAGTTCTTAAAGAAAAGGTAGATTTTATGGTATTATAAATATCAAACATTAGTAAAGTTTTGTTTTGGGGGCCATAAGCATCCAGTTCAGTTTTATTAAAAGTTTTAAATAAATTAAATTAAGGAATTTTAGCCAATAAGCTCCATACCTTTCCTCCAACTAATATCTAATAAGTACTAGGTGCTTCTACCATTTTGAAATTATCACACTTGAAGGATAACATAATGGCTATCCACATTGAGGTACATTTTTGAATAGAAAATCTTCTTGTATTTCAAACAATCATATTTTATATTGAAAGTTTGGCTACGTAGATAATCAACCCAATCTAGTTGAGCATCACAAACTATGTATTAAAATGTAATTTTGACCATTGGCTCAGAGTATCGTAGAGGTACTTATGTAGTGGTTGTTTTTACTATGATCTTAATTTTATTGAAGTGTAAATTCATCTATAGTTATTCATTAGTAGATGCAAATTTTACTTTTCGAGTTTGAAATAATTTGTTACAATTTTTTTTTCCAATTGATTTTTCCATTTTCTATCTCTTTATAAATGGGTACCTAACTTTGTCTTGTTTCTAGAATCCAAATATCTTTTTATTCACCTAGAAACACTAAAGGGGGTGTCCATGTAGAATATTTGGCCAAGAATATTCTTTCTAGATAACTTTTCTAGTTTATGTTACGTCACTAGGATAATGTTGCTTAGGTGTCCAATCTTGCATGTGATCACTTTGCACAATTCCAAATAGTGGTTTCTATTCTAAATGGTAGCTATCTATATTGCAACTTCATTAATGTAATCCTACTGTTGGTCGATTCTATGTTTTCATTAAATTATTAGCTGTCAGTACTGGGCATCAATTTTGAGATATTGGTATCTCCTATACTTTTGACCTTATAAGAATTTATGTATGTAAAGAAAAGCTAAAATATTTTGTCTTGATGCATGATAGGAAATGATCTAGATAATCTTCCACATGTTTGAAAAAGGTTTATAATATTATGATTTCAAATGATTTGATTAAACATGAACAAAAGAAAACATTTAGATACCTATAATATTTCATTAATTTTATCTTCTTTATAGATTTTTAAAGTTCTACTAACCACCATGCTTATTTTAAACATTTCAAAGATTATTATAATAAACATTGATGGAAAATATAACAAAGCCCCATGCACCATAAACCATGAAGAACTAACATAAGTTATAAATTATCCATGTTCTTGTATAAATAATATGTAAAAACATTATTGAATAAAGATGATGACTCTCGTACTTTTCCATGGATATACAGTCAATTTTATTAAACACCATTGAACATATCCCCTAATATATACTCATCCAATTTAGTTGCCATGGACTTTTAAGCTATAATATGAGATATCACTATTTAATATGAATTGATCACAAAATATATTTTAATCAAAATATATGTCTTAAACAAATAGCTCGATTTCCAAAATGATGATCATTGTTTTGAATTTCTATCTCGTCATTCTAGAACTAAGTATATCAACTATTGACATAATAAAAAAGTAATATCTTTTTAAACTTAAATTGACTCTTAAAAATAATTTTGTCTAGTATAAATTTTTCATTAATTTCTAAGACCCAAAACGAGGCTGAGGTCGGCTGCGACGTTCAATAGATGAGGAAATCGAAGCGGTATAAAAGGCCGAGCTCTACCAAAGAGTTTATAAAATTTCAAATCACTATTAGATTTACATTTCACGTTTCAGGCAAGGAATACAGCTATTTTACCAACTTGGAAGTAAATATTATTCAAAATATTCATTAGCTAAGAATAATCGTTTCTCACCTTATAATTTCCTGTGTAAGCAAAAAGAAAAATCCTACGGCAGATATTTTTTCAGGTGTTTAGGACTGCACAATATGTCAGGAGAGAGAAGGTCTGCATTTGCCGCGAAACAGAGGAGATCTAAAGCATCTCAACGTGTAGAAGACGATTCAAAAGATCAAAAGATATCCCAATTGCAATCACTCAATCAACTTCTTGTTCAACAAATCGATAATTTTAGGGCAGAAAAGAATGATTTCCTGAAAAGAGATAAGGAACGGGAAGAAGCGATTTCAGATGCCCACAAACAATTGAAATTGTTTGAGGAAAACGTAAAGCAACTGATTGGAAAGAAAGAAGAGGAATGGAATTTAGAAAGGCAGAATTTGGAGAGTGGTATTTTACAGTTGAGGGAAGCGATGAAAGAATCAAAGGAAGCTTGGATTCTTGACAAAGAAGGGATGCTTTCAAAGCTGGAAGAAGTTGGAGAAGAGTTAAATTCTCTCCGTTATGACAAATATATGACTGGTCTACAACTGAAAGAAACATGGGACGAAATGAATTCCCTCTCTGCTGAGAGAGATGAGATTTTGTCTCAGTTGAAGGAAACTGGCGGAGAGATAATTTTACTTCATTCTGAAAAAGAGAAGCTTTTGTTGAAGTTGAATGAAACAAGAGCCAACTTGATTTCATTCAACAAGAATGAAGCAAAAGGTACACAACAATCAACGAACCCGTTCATGAAAGCTAAAATGAAATTGGGAAAAGATGTTATGAAGAAAGAAAGTGAATTCAAAGCTGCAGTTTTTGAAGTAGAGAAAAAGTGGAAGGAATTCAAAGCTACAGTTTTTTAAAGAAACAGTTGCGATGAAGGAATCTCGATGAAAAATAAAGTAGAGGATGATACTTTGGTCTTCAAATAATCAATGGGTAATAGAAGCCAGAAATGGAATATAGTCATTGGATGCAGAAAATGCTTTCCTTGCTAGTGAGAAAATGTTTCTTGCAGAGAGTGTTATGTAAATAAAGGACCCAAAACTGAGAGTTTGAATTGATGTACGTAAAATATGAAATCAATCATAAGTTCAGATATAGAAATTCATGCTGTTGAAAGTGAATAAAAAACAATCACTTTTAATTTTTATTTTCTTTTATTTTTATAATTCGACGAGATCTTTATTTTATTTTAATAATTCTAGTATATATATATAGTCGTAACTCAAGTGTATCCTTGCTATTTCTTTAAACGTTAGTTACTATTGAATTTCTCTATTTCAATGTTCAGGCATAGCCTTCTAAACAAGGCTCCTAGTAAACTAAATTATATTCTTATCATAATTCATTATTACATGATTCTTGAAATACAAGGCTCCTTCCAATTATGTATTGTACTTGTATTGTTACAGTTTCAAATTACAGGATGTCGTCCGCTTTAGCTCATGATATGCCATTGTTTCAAGAGTACAATTCGATTTTATAATAATTTTATCTTTTCGAAATTGAAGTGCTATGCATGGAAATTTGAATTATGCACTAGAACATCACAGAAACAACATTTTGGTGACTCTTAGAATATCACCTTCTCATTAATATCATACAGCTAACCAGGCTTGGAATTTTATGGTTGTATTGACCATTTTTCTATTTTTGAGTCGTATATGAAATACTGAAAATTTTTGTACCATATAGATTGAAATGTTAAATTTCTTTAAAACCGTCAATATGACACTTAAATTTATTAATAAACCGTAAAAAATGTGTTATAGGTAATATAGTATTTTATTCAATAAAATAAATAATTTATATATGATATATGATATATATTTATGACAAATGTTTCTATTTTGTTTGTTATATAATTCATTAATTTAGAGTATTTTTAAAATAGAATCTATGAATTTTAAAATCTTCTTCTACCAATTTAAAATATTAGTATGCAATATATAAACTTAGAAACTTTCTTAATTAATTTGACATATATTACTAATTTATAATTTTATTCTAATTTTAAATTATTTTATCACAAAATAAAAGTATCTATATTATTTTTATATCTTTTCAAATAAAACATATGATTTTGGAAACTTCTTATATTTGAGATTTGTTTAAATATTAATAATTTATACTAATATTATATTGACAAAATATTTAAATTTAAAAGAATTACTAGATTATTCATAAATTAGAAAATAATTGAGAACCAATATGCATCTCAAACCGTAAAATGAAAGGCATTAAAATGACCAAACGGTCATGAAAAATTTATGTGAAAGGTAGGGGCGACTATCAAATTATAGGCCTGCACCTAACACCCTTTCAAAGTAGTGGTATTGTTCAAACATTCACTTAAGTTACCATTTTGAATAAAGAATCTATTGATTTTTCTCTTAGATTTTGCCTTGCACATAAACTGACTCTCTACAAGTTTGAGGAATATGTTTGATTTTGGATTCATGAGAAAAAAAAACTCAGTATTTTATTGTTTGTAAATCTAGTGCTAGCATAGTATATTTTAAAAATTTCATATCACTAGAATTATATCTTTCTTTGACATAACTATCTTCGCTATTTCTTTGATATATTATTAGAAAGATAGGTCATCTATGGAATTAGAAATACCAAAACTAGGGTTGATTAAGGCAACATCTTTGGAGTAGTGCTCAAAATTGAGTAGTACATAGTCTCCTCAAAATCTCAAAACATTTTTTGCTAATGCGAGAGAGAAGATGGTTACCCAAGGGATTACTATTGAAATTAAGCCATGATAACTTACATTGTATAAGATTCAAGGGATACATCTCTTTTAAATATCCCAATCTTGCATTGAGGATGTGTTGGATTCTTAGGTTAGGGGTTTTTCTTTTAATAAGTGGAAGGAGCTATCTTAAGTCTTGACTGATAGAAAAAGAATTTTCCAAAATCAAATTTCAAATTGGATTTCAAATCCAAATAAGTTATATTTTGATGATGTCTAGACTACTGAAACAATGATGCAACCCAAACAATAGTTTATAGATGGGTCCAATGTTAATGCCCTTTTCAATATAAGTGGCAAAATGAATGAAAAGGATTGACTTAATTCACATTAGAAAATAAATGAATATGTCAAGAAAGGCAATGAATTAAAGATGCTTATCAATAATAATGGCTTGTTAACTAAGAAGTCATAATTGTAAAAGATGAGAAAGATTTATGTATCTCCAAATATCAGACTTGCAAAGATTTGAAAAGGCAATGAAACATCAAGAAATTAATTTCAAATATTATGTGTATTGGCACAAGAGAAAGTATTATTAAAGGTAGTAGGAATCCTTGAAAATGGTTGATCTATAATTTCTCCATGCTTTTCATTAGTGATGATTTGATTTGTTGTAATCATGGTATTTTAAAATTTCATAATCGAAAGGATGAGAAATTAAAATGGTATCAAGTCACATGCCTTTATTGGAATTCTCTAGATGAAGTTATCCCTAGTCTTAAATATAAAAAATACATTCTTGTTCCTATTAAAAGACTATGTGGGCCAATTATGCTTGATAGTTGTCATTCTTTACATGTCAATTTAAAGAAGATAGTGATGATTGGAGCCCTTAAGCATTCAAAAGATAAGGAATATAAGGTACTTATGAAAAATGATGAGTTATGGGACCTATTTGATAGGGTAGAGATGACCCTTTATTTCAAAAATATGAGAGGCTATAACAGTTGTTATCGACCAAGTTTTACAATTCTTGGAAAAAGGCACTATTACCATTGGTAGCATCCAATTCACAGTCAACCCAGAGTTGATTACAAAGGATATGGGGTTCAAATGTGAAGGCAAAAGGGTGGAGAAAGGAATATTGAGAGACTACAAGACTTACATCAAAAAAAATTTGAAAGGTGTGAAAAGTCAAAGGTGGTCCAAAATAGGTACTATAGGTCTCTTTTACTCCCCCTTATTCTATGATTAAATTTTATGTGATGAGGTATTTTACATTAGAATAGAGATACACCATATTTTATGGATATAATTTTCCCATACTTATTGACATCTCCCATAGCGACAAAATTAACATACTCTTCATTTTGTTATCTTCGCTCTATACTAGTATTTCCAAAGGGGCCTATCCCCCTATCCACAAAGGCCTAATATTTTTCATTAATTAGTTTGAATTTAAATATTCACCTCTTTAGAGTAGTTCCATTTCCTACAATGTTAAAAACCCTAATGAATTTCTTGAGAACCCTCACAACTCTATGAGTATTGAGTTAATTAAAAGTATCCCTTTATTCCTTGAGAAAAACAACCTCACCCCTACAAAGATCACCAAGGAAACAAAATGCCCTCCATTGAAATAAAACCTAGAGGTTCAATTCTAAAGGTCACTCCTAAAAATTGCAAGGTCATTATTTGAAAACCAAGTCTTTCCAATTCTATGACAATGAGGAATAATGTGCATAAGAAAAGAATATTTCTATTACCCTTGATGATGAGAAATAATTTAATGATGAGGAAGTCATGAGTGAGGAAGCATGACAACATTTCAACTCAAGTGAAAGGTGCTCTTCTTGTGTCCTCCAAAAGTAATTGAAAGGAAAAAAAAACTAATTTTGCAGGATTAACTAGAGAGTGATGATTAATATGCCTTGAAATTTGATGATTACTTAGGTTATTTGGAGAAATAGGACTTCATAGAGAAGGAGGCAGACTCTAACAAGTAGTTTGGGGTTCCATTTAACCTTACAATTGACATAGAAGAGTATAAATATTTTATGGAACATAGATCCCCTTCTCTTATGAATAGTGAAGAGGATAACTTGGGAAATAAAGATTTTAAACCACTCAAGATGAGAATGGAAAGAGAATCACTAAATTAAAGGGTCAAATTGTTGATCTTCATGTCAGGATTAAAGACCTATAAGAAAAGGCTAAATTTTTTAGGAGTAGTAAAATGCAACTATGTGGAGCTATCAATTCATTATGTATGATCGAGAATGGCATAATGAGAAGGTAAATTATGGGCTTAGTTTTGGGAGAAAGCAAGATGAGGATAAATAAAATAATTATTAGGGGAATGAATAACAACATGATGAAGCAAATATGGACCCGAAGCTGGGTTGTTATGATTGGAAGGAGTACCTGCACCAACTCTCAAGGAGCTAGGATTTTCTTACTAATGAATTATGAGGTGGTTGGAGTTGGAGTTTTTTGTGAATGGACATTTTGATATTTTATTCCTTAAAAGTCATGCTATGTTGTGCACGATTAGTATGATAGCTTGGGTGTAATTTATTTAGTTTTAGTTTTCATCTTCTTTATTTTCAGTTTATCTTGGAATGTATGGCCTTAGTGCCAATCAAACCTATGGTTAATGATTATAGTTGGTATAATCTTGGTTGTACTATAATTTTTTTAAAGATTGGCATGTCTTTAATGGTTAGATTATATAATACTATGGATATATATGTGGGTTTATATGTGAGGGATGTGCCTCACAGTTTTGTGTTGTTTATCAAGTTTTATATGTTTAGTTAACAAGAGGTCCTTGTTGCCTCTGTCTATTTGATGTAATTTGATGTTTGGTTGTTGTGTTTTGTATACTGATTCTAGTTTTCTTTCTATGAGGGTTTAGGGCCGACTCTTTCCCTACTAAATTTAAGAAATAACAATATAAGAAACTTACTCACTTTCATTACATCCTATATTTTACATTCTAAAGGTAAAATTACCTGTTAGAGTCATAGTGGGTAGAATGAAAAAGAAAGATTTTTATCATAGATTGTTGCAATTTAAAAATATAAATTTTGAGTTTTGAATATGTGTTTTAAATTATTTTTTCAAAATAGAGTTTTTAATTTTCATTTATTTAAGTTCTTTTTGAAACAATCCTTTAGGTTTACATTGTATATCTCTAACATTTTCAAGAAATAGAAGGTTAATCTAAATTCATAAATAGTATAGTTAAAGCTTACTAAAAATATTATTTTTTAAAAAATTAGAAAATTGCACACTACTTAAAGGAATTGCCAAAACATTATAAACTTGCACATTTTGATTACTACTTGTATTTTACATTTTAATTCCAATATTTGTCCTTTCCTTATTGATTTAATAAAAATACAAAAACAATATAAGAAGCTTACACACTTTAATTACATGCTACATTAATACATTCTAAAGGTAAAATTACATGTAAGAGTCATGATGGGTAGAAAGGAAAAGAAAGATTTTTAACATAGATTTTGGCAATTAAAAAATAAAATATTTGGAAGGAATGTAAATTTAATCTAAATTCATAAATGGTATAATTAAAACTTGCTAAAAAAATATTAGTTTTTTAAAAAATTAAAAATTGTAAAAAAATAAGAAAAAGTCACACTACTTAAAGGAATTGTCAAAACATTAGAAACTTGCACATTTCGATTACGTCTTATATTTTACACTCTAAATTCAATATGTGCCCTTTGCCTAGTGATTTAATAAAAAAAACAATATAAGAAACTTCCACACTTTAATTACATTCTCCATTTTACATTCTAAAGGTAAACTTATAAGAGTCATGGTGGGTAGAAAGGAAAAGAAAGATTTTTTACATAGATTGTTTCAATTAAAAAATTATAATTTTAAATATTGAGTAGAAGTTTTAAATGATTTTTTCAAAATAACATTTTGTATTTTCATTTATTTAATTTCTTTTTGAAACATTCCTTTAGATTTCCATTGTAGAGCTATAAACATTTTCAAGACATAGAAAGTTAATGTAAATTCATAAACTTATAACTAAAGCTTAGTAAAAAAATTATTCAAAAAAATGGATATTACTTAAAACAATTTAGAAAATTACACGTTGCTTAAAGGAATTGCCACAACATTAGAAGCTTGCACATTTTGATTACCTTCTATATTTGAAAAGCTCATTTAAAACTACCATTCCGAGCTTGAAGTTTCTAACTTTTTAATTCAGACAATCTATATGATAGAAATCTTCTTATATAAAAGGTCGAGCCCTACCAATAAATTTATAAAATTTCAATTTAGAATGATTTTTATGGATCAGACAAGAAGTAAAGTTCTTATATGTTATTCAGGATTCCAGTTTGAAGTTAGTATTATTGAAAATTTGCATCTAACACTAAACATTTTTCTTTATCTATTGTAGATTTTTCTATTGAAATAACAAAATTTCTATTGCAGATTTTTTTGGGGGTATTTAGGGCTGCACAATATGGCACAAGGGAGAAAGGCTGGTTTTGGAATGAAACAGAGGGGCTCTAAAGTACCTCAACATGCAGAAGATGGAACAAAAGATCAAAACATATCTCATTTGCAATGGTTAGGAAATAAGAGTTCATAATACTTTCCATAGTATCATAGTATCAATTCTTAGGGGAAAATAAATCAGGGATGATTATCACTTCCAATTATGGTTATGAAGATGCACAAAAGTAAACAGAGGAAACAAAAAAGGATACAAGAACATAAGAGAATACAAGTATTTATGTGGGAAAACCCTTATGGGTAAAAAACCTACACACCCAAAGAAATAGTCACTTATATTATCATAAATCTGGTTACATATAAGTTACATAGTCTTTGCTTCCAGATGTAAATAATCAACCTCAATTCCAAAAATGTTGAATACTCGATCACTAAGTTTCACATAGATTGACCATTTGCAACTTATCAAGTATCTCTTCAACATTTTTTCATGCACTACTCCTTCAGCCTCTTAGCCTTACAATTCCTAATGAATCCTGCAAACATTTATACACTCTGTAATTTATTATAGAATTCGGTATAACAACTATCATAGAGAAAAATGGTTACTAGCAGCCTTGGCAGTCCCAATGGTCACTCCTCCAATTAATAGTCCCTTTGGCATTGATTCACTCTCTTCAGTCATGGACACTCTCTTCGGCCCCAGACACTCCCTTTGGCATCAGGTCACTCCCTTTGGCCTTGGTCACTCCATTTGGCATCTGACACTCTCTTTGGTCTCACTCATTCCCTTCGACATCGAGTCACTTCCTTTGGCCTCAAACACTCCTTTTGGCATTGGGTCACTTCCTTTGGCATCATGTCACTCCCTTCAGCATAAGGTCACTTTCTTCAGCATTAGGTCACTACATTCACCTTCGACACTCCCTTTGACATCAACTCACTACCTTTGGCCTCAAAAACTCCCTTCGACATCAAAACATCTCACCATACACATAAGTGAGATTGAGTTTCATTGTATACCATGTCACACAGTCTACATATCTTCCCTCGCTGTACTACACTATCAGGCATGATGCATCATATGGTGGAACCCCCTATAGTAGATTCATGTACGGTGATTCACTGTACAATGGATTCACCATACATCTTCATCACACCTAACTATCTCCCACTTGACAAAGTATGTACTCATATCCACAAAGTTACTTAACATGACCAACAACAGAAACATGGACTCCAAATCCCATCATACTAATACACTATACCTTTGTAAACAATAGTTTACCATGTGCTTCATTATGATACCTACAACAAAAAAACATGAATTTGGTCTTATGTTATACATGAATGTTCCCACCTTCTATTATGCCACTACCACTAGACATGCATAGAAGTGATCCACAGAGAAAACCGCACAACCTACCACACAAAAGAATCATAATTCTATCTCAATTGATATCGTAAGCCACAAGCACTCAATCCAAAGATAACCACATATACAAACAATTATCAAAACCATAGCTTAAATAGCATCCATGGAAAATCCTAATGCATCCAACTATCTATAGCTCCAAGGTAAATCACATGAATTCAAAACCAACAAAATATAGGTATAGTCTCAAGCCTCAAACAAATATCTACCACATATACACTAAGAAGCTCTCATTGCACAACTAATGTCAATCTGAAATGAATCTATTCTACAGCATCACATAGAAGTGCAAAAACAAACTTGTAGCATCAAGAACATCAATAATACATCAACCATGTACCATGTCCTTCTATGTACACCTCTAAATGCCTCTCAAACTTCTTGTTGAAACCATCAACTGTTCCAACAAACATATCTCTAATCACAATAGAAAACAACATCACCACTGTTTCTATGTATCCATGAGAAACTGTAACTGATCAATCCATGCCAACTCCAAATGTAGAACAACAACCTCATGAAGTGTCAAGCAGATGACCAATGTACTCAATACACATAACAAAAACCAGGATTAATGTAAAAGTTCCAACCATGGCCTTAGGAACATAAACATGACAACATGATCTAAAACATCTCAACCAAAGAGATAACATGCTCCATATGAACATACCATAGCATTTCAAATGAAAACATAATCCACACCTTTATCAAAGACCCTATTGAGACCTCAAGATGTCAACATCTTCAGTCACATGAAGATAAACATCTCCAAATAGTAATTAAAAAAATGTGAAAAGATCCTTATCAGGATCAAACACACCTTCCAACATCCACAATACTAATGAAGATAATTTTCTAACAAAAGAACCTACATCACTGCCAACAATTCCCATTGAACTATGGTATCGAGTCACGCATGGCATCTATGTCACTACTAACAACTGCCATTGTATTGTGTTGTTGAGTCACACATAGCATCTACGTCACTGCCAACAACTCTTCTTCTTCTCCTTCTGCTCTTCTTCTTTTCCTTCTCCTTCTCCTTCTCCTTCTTCTCCTTCTCCTTCTATGACCATCCTACCCACAATTCCAACACTTCACTATGGATTTCTTTCTCGAATATCCATACTTCATGTCCTTTCTTATGTTCTTCGACCTACATTGAACAAAGAAAGCCTCTTTAGCCACCTCACAATATTTCCACTGCATCTCATCCAATAGAAGAGCAACAACTTCTTCATCCATTTTAAATTGGGTGACCTAGTACTTCCAATGGCCATCACAACATGATCCCACAAGTTAAGTAATGAGCACAACAATAACATGAAACACATTTCTTCACTAATGAACACACCAAATTGACACAAATGACCAACCCTACTCAACAAGGATAACAAAAACTAGTTTTCTCTGATACCAATTGTTAGGAAAGAAGAGTGCAAAATACTTTCTACAATATCAATTCTTTGGGGAAAATAAACCAAGGATGATTATCAATTCTAATTATGGTCATGAAGATGCACATAAGTAAATAGAGTAAATAGAAAAGGATAAACAAGCACATAAAAAAAAACTAGTATTTACATGGGAAAACCCTTACAAGTAAAAACCCCACACACCCAAAGCAATAGTCACTTATATTATCATAATTCTGGTTACATATAAGTTATAGATTGTCTGATTGTAGATGTAAATTATCCACTTCAATTCTACAAATGTTGAATACTTTACCACTAAGTTTCACATAGATTGCCCATTTGCAACTTATCGAGTACCTCTTCAACATTTGTTCATGCACTGCTGCTTCAGCCTCTTAGCCTTACAATTCCTAACAAATCCTATAGACATTTATACAATATGCAATTTATTATAGAATTTGGTATAATAACTATCATAGAGAAAAATGGTTACTGGTAGCCTTGGCAGTCCCAATGGTCACTCGTCCAGTTGATAGTCCCTTCGGCATCGAGTCACTCTCTTCAGCCCTGGACACTCCCTTAGGCATCAGGTCACTCCCTTCGAACCCAAACACTCCCTTTGGAATCAGGTCACTCCCTTCAGCATCAGACACACTCTTCAGCCTCAGTCACTCACTTCAACCTTGGACACTCCCTTCGACATCAAGTCACTCCCTTCAGCCTTAGACACTCCCTTCAACATTGGGTCACTCCCTTCACCTTAGACACTATATACTCATGTATAGTGAGTCACTGTATGATGGCTTCACCGTACATCTTTGTCACACCCAACAACAGTCACCCAATCAATTCCTTCTTCAAGAAATCATTAATATTAGGGAAGAAAAGAATGTGTTTTTGAAAAGTGGTAAGGAACAAGAGAAAGTGATTTCTGGTGCACACAAACAATTTAAAATGTTTGAAGAAAATATAAAGGAATTGATTTGAAGGAAAGAAGAGGAATAGAATTCAAAAAGGAAGAATTTGGAGAGCAGTACTGCATAGTTGAAGGAAGAGATGGAAGAATAAAAGGAAGCTTGTTTTTTTTAAAAAGTAGGGATGCTTTCAAACATAGGATGAAATTAAATCCATCGCTGTTGAGAAAGATGAGATTTTTTCACATATGAAATAAATTGGATAAGACATAATTTTACTTCATTTTGAAAAATAGAGGCTTTTATTAAGGTTGATTGAAATAGGAGCCAAATTGATTTCATTCAATGATAATGAAGTAAGAGCTACACAACAATAAATGTACCATTTGATGAAAGCTAAGAATAAATTGGAAAAAGATATTGTGAAGAGAGAAAGTGAATTCAAAGCTGTTATTTTTGAACTAGAGACAAAGTGGAAAGAAACAAACAGAAGGTTGAATGGAACTGTTATGATGAAGGGAGATGAACTCCAATCTATGTGTTGGGAGTTCCCTTTGATATTCAACTTGTAGATTTATACTTTGATGGATAACTTTAATATAACTTTGACTCTATCACCGCTCCAAAGTCTACAAGGAAGAGGGCCAATTAACAAGGATCAAAAGAGATCCTCCTACACTTTGAGCCTTAATGCTCAGGCAGGTGTACCGTTGATTCACTTCTTCAAAAGAATCATAAAATGTTATACCAATATACTCTTTACTAACTGATTTAAGGATTTGATCATTTAATTTGTTTGTGTGTGGTTGATGAGAATGAAATGCCTCCAGAGGATGGACCAATGCCTTAACCTAGGGCAAAGAGTCACCCAATTACATACATCAACTGAAGATCTTAAATCAAACACTCCTAGGCTCAGGATAAGTGCTTTGCCTATTACCCCTCTCCCTCAAACACATGGACATCACATTCTTACTTGGTTGTAAACTCACTGAACTCACCTAAAAGACTTTAATCCTAACTTTGTTAGGAACTCAGAGATGATTTCACAATACTCTTTGTTTACCATATATTAATACACTTTGTGACACTAACATATATGAGCTCAGAATTGAAACAAGAAGACATATACAAATGCAAGATCAGAACTCAATAGAAATCTCATTAACACATTGAGGATCAATATACAATCAAAGCAACAAAAAAGATAGGAGAAAGACCCAAAGTCCAGCTCCTCTTTTAGTATAATACCATCAACAACTAGGGACCAGAAAGAAAGTTTTGGAACCCGCACCAAGTCAAAAAATCTGCAATATATATCCCCTAGTCATCTTGGAAACCCAAAACAAGTTGCAACAAGATACAGATGACTAGGGTTAGGGTTTCACCCACTAAACCCATTAGAAATGGTCACAAATTTATTACAGCGGAAGAAACCTAGGAAACCAGGAGAAAGAAAATCCTGGAGTGATTCCAATCATGACAAATCTCACTGAGAAGGTACTGAGAATCACAAAAATGCCCAAAATGTCAACCCTTTGGCCACCTACAACACACCTCGAGCACAAAAAACATAGTACAAACCATTGCAAATGATCATGGCACACCCTAGACCACACTACAATGGCAAACAAATCATCTCATACCAGCACCAGTTACTTCTACATTCAATTTTGGTCCTTTTGGTCATGGGAAACCCTTCACAAATTTGAATTTGAAAAACAACAGTCACATTCAGGCGCCAGTAGCACATCGACGATCATAATTTAAATCTGGGCCAACTTTAAGTCCTGACCATTAGATCTCTCCTTTTCACGGTCTTTATGTTCTTAACTCAACTACCAGCTTTGGGTTAACCTCAAATGAACATGCAACAAGGCATTTTCTTCTTCATGAAATAAAACCTCAACTCACCACTTAACCCTGCGAACTGGTGACCAAAGGAATTTAACTCATCCCAGCTACATCTGGCGAACTAGTGACCAAAGGCATTTGTCAGTTTGTGAAGAACTTTATCTATCTACCAAATAGTTTAGCGATCATGTGAATACACACTCGCTGAATCACCAACCATTTTAGAATACCGCCATCTCATTTCGCGAATAAGCGAAAAGCATTGAAAATTGTTGGAACTCCCAAACATTTTATCAGGACTGCCAAAAGACTGAGGCAATTTTAATGGGCCTGCACAAGAAGATCGACAGTTGTCTCATCTTCGCATAGAACTCCAAGATTCTTCCAGATCATAAGACAACCGTCGATCAAAGAATCTTTCCCTACCCTGACTACCCTGTGATAGGAAATTAAATCAACAGTGGTCTTAAGATCGCAAGTGTTAGAGAAAACCCATTAGATTACACACCAAACATTGATGCCCTGTCATTGTCAGAACCCACTGAGCCTCGAAATACCTGGCCCCACTGATAGCATGCACAGTCACTCTACATGGACCAATCAGATAACAACAAATCAGCACACCTGGCATGTGGACTCACTGCACTTTGTCCCCTCTGATAAAGGTTGAATTGATAGTCGGTGCATGATCTTAAGCCTCTGACAGATCCCATAAGATCATGCACCCATCATTGATTTTCTGACAATGTCAAGACCCTCTGATGCATTTGGAAACTAGGTCCCACTAACAACTACCAACGTGTTGATACATGGACCAATAAGATGCCACCATTTGTGCATATGTGTCAATGGACCCACCTGTTTGAGAAGCTCTGCCATAAAGGAGAATCAATGGTTGTCGCAAAAGTGCAAAGCTCTGAAACATCTCTTGAGAATATATGACCACCGTTAGATCAAGATGGTGTCAGAAAGCCTGGGCCTGGAGATCACATGAACATGCGACCAAAGAAAAGGAAACTACCACGCCAAGTCGCTAACTATTAACTGACAGATCCCATAAGATCATGCGCCCGTTATTGATTTTTTGACAATGTCATGACCCTCTGACGCATCCAGAAACTAGGTCCCACTGACAACTACCAACGTGTTGATACATGGACCAATAAGATGCCACCATTTGTGCATATGTGTCAACGGACCCAACTATTTGAGAAGCTCTACCATAAAGGAGAATCAGTAGCTGTCGCAAAAGCATAAAGCTTTCACACATCTCTTGAGAATATATAACCACCGTTAGATCAAGATGGTGTCAGAAAGCTTAGGCCCGAAGACCACGCGAACATGCGACCAAAGAAAAGGAAACCACCATGCCAAGTCACTAATTGTTAAGAGATAAGCCACCAGGAATAGGAGAATACGTGAACACTATGTTTTCCCAATCGTTGGAAGAAAAACATAACCACTGGGAAACCAAGCCAACCAGTGACAAACATGCATTCGCTAAATCGCCGAACAAAAGGACTAACTACCCGAGGATTAAATGAATAAGTGACCAACAGGGAAAATAAATGTGCACATGCATTTAACAAGACTTAAGTGGCCCGAAAAGGTAATGAAGAATTAGAATAAGACCAAGGCCAAAACAAAGGGTTTTCACACCAATAGCTAGTTTTTCAAAAAATTGAACCAAGGGTTTATGCCAGAGACCTAAAAACAATTGCAGAGACCAGGGGGAAATTGCTATAGCCATGAAATTTTTTGCACGTGCTAAAAATAGCTCTGTCTAGGGATGTATGCCTCCTATAGGCATAGCAAGGATCTAGAATCACTGGCTAAAGAAAACCATCCCACTGGAAAATTGACAACAAAGAGCAACAAGACCAAAAAATTACAGACTAGGACAAAACAAGATAGGGGAAAGCAACTTTACAAAAATTTATAGAATGTACAGACCTAACTACTATTCATGGAAAACAGAATACCTTCAATTGAATTATTTTTTCAAGAATTGTCCATGAACTGGCAATTCCTGAACTTAACTATTTAATTCCTTGACAATGTATGAATCTTGGCCCCATTTCTCATGAATTAGAGATGGCCCTAGCTAGATGGGATCAAACTTACCATGTTCTCCTTTATCCTCCAATCTGACATTCCAAACTAACACCAAATCACCAGGCTCAAACCTTTTGTCAATAGTCTTCTTGTCATACAAATTTTGAGCCTGCAACTGCAATTTGGCACTTCTTGCAACTGACTCTATTCTACTCTCATCCAACCTAACAAGGTCATCAATTATCAACTACATTTCATCATCTATGTCATCATCATATAACTAAACAAATTTATACATTTCCAACAAATTATTTTGAGGCATTCTTGCATGTATTCCATATACTAGGTCAAATGGTGCACAACCAATTGCCCTCTTCACAGTCACCCTATCAGCCCATAGAGCTAATGGCAGCTTTGAATTCCATGCTCTCTTATTCTTTTCAAGAATTCTCTTTAGAATTTTAATCAAACTCTTATTAGTAGATTCTTCCTGACCATTTCCTTGTGGATGATAAGGTGAGGAATTAGAAATCTGAATTCCCAAACCTTTGCAGAATTCCTTGTATTCAGTAGACTTGAAGCACATGGCATTATCACTTACTATTCTCTCAGGGAACCCAAACCTTGTAACAATATTATTCAATAAGAAATCAGTTACCACCTTGCTAGTTGCATTTCTTGTAGGTATAGCCTCTACCCACTTTGTAAAGTAATCAGTGGCAACTAAGATCCATGAGTGTCCTCCACTAGACTTGTTTGGTATCTCCCCTATGAAATCAATTCCCCATTGTTGGAAAGGAGCCTGTACTTCTACTGGTTTTAATGTCACATTACCTAAAAATTTAAGCTTACCAGAGAACCTTTGACAAGCATCACACCTCCTTACCAACTATTCTACATCCTTGAAGATTGTGGGCCACCAGAATCCCACTCTCAAGATTTTATGAGCAGTAGTCTTACCCATGTAATGTCCACCACAAACCCCCTCATGCATTTCTTTTAACAACTTGTTAGCCTGATCCTCATCAACACACTTCAAAAGTATGCAATCTAAATTCTTTCTATACAATTTACATTTCACAATTACATACTTGATGGCCTATAATTTCAATGTCCTCTTTTGATTATCATTCATGTCTGCTAGACATTTCATGTTTCTCAAGTAATAGATAATATCTTGATACCGGATACAATCATCCATATCAGATGTATAATCAATTTCAGAATGATTTACCTAATTTTCATCAAGATTGGATTGAGTCATCAGTTTTTCCAATGCTTGTCCTCTAACCAAATTAGTAATCTAGACATCAAGTTTGAATTCTTGGATCCTATTGATCCATCTACATCTTCTTCCAGACACCTCTTGCTGTGCGAAAATATCCTTCACAACTGCACTTGGCCTAAAAGCAATCACAACTGCCCCCATCAAGTAACACCTAAAAGCCTTGACAACCTTCACAAGTGCATATGCTTGTTTCTCATTTATGTCATACTTCAATTCAGAAGCCTACAAAGATTTACTAAAAAATACAATTCACTGCTCAAAACCATCCTTATTCTTTTGTAACAAAACTATAGCGATAGTATGAAAAGATGCAAAGGAAAAGATGTGCATTGGGACATTATAATCAGGTGCCTTAAGCACTGGTGCATCTTTAATAGCCTACTTGATATTTTTTAAAGCCTCATCAGGCTCACCCTCCCAATTGATTGCAAATTCCTTCTTCAACATCTTAAAAATAGGTCTAGTAACCTCTGCAGAATTTGTCACAAACCTCCTTAAGAAATTGACCTAACCAAAGAAGGACTGAATCCCTTTAACATTCTTCGGTCTCTGAATTTTATCAATGGCTGCTACCCTGTCAGGGTTAATTCTCACTCCTTGCTTCCCAACTAAGTGGCCAAGCAACTTACCTTCAATGACACCAAAAGCACATTTCCTTGGGTTTAATGAAATGCCAAATTCCAAAGCCCTCACAAATATCTTCTCTAAATGAGTACAATGGTCTTCTTCCCTCTTGGAAGAGGCAGTTAAATCATCTTGATATACAACAAGGAAATCATTTATGAAATCTAAAAAGGCAACATCCATTGCCCTCTGAAAGGTAGCACCAGCATTTGTGAGACCAAAAGGCATTCTCACATAAATATATGTCCCCCAAGGTGTTGTGAAAGCTGTCTCGAATTGTTTTGATTCTTTGACAATGACTTGATTGTAACCAGAGAAACCATCCATCATAGACATCAATTCTGATCTAGTTACTCTCTACAAGATAGCTTCCATATTGGGCAGACAATAGTTATCATTTAATGAGCTGATGTTTAAATTTTTGAAGTCCACACAAAGCCTGATGTCACCATTCTTCTTTCTCATAGGAACAAGGTTTGACACCCAAGAAGAGTGCCTTATAGGCTTGATAATTCTAGCATCTCTTAACTTCATTAACTCTTCTTGCATCTTGGGTGCCAAAGTAGGATTAATAGGACTTTTTTTTTCCAGAAAGGTTTGGCATCCTCTTTCAATGGAATAATGTGCTGAAACAAGTCTTCTCTATAAACCTTTAGGTCATCATATGACCATGCAAAAACATGCCTAAATTTTCTCAATAATTCAATCAAAGATTTTCTCACATTGTGAGACATGTCCCTACCAATGTATACCTTCCTAAGTTCCTCATGTGTTCCAAGATTTATCTCCTCTAGATCAACATGATCTTCATTTTTTATATTCTTTTGAACTCTATCCTGGTTATCAAAGACAGTCTCCAAAACAACAAGCCCCTTGGGCACCTTGTTAGTTCTAAGTTGAATGACCTCATTGCCAAAGACAACCTCTTTTCCTTCTACTAACTCAACCAAGGCTGAACAATCAAATTCTTGACCATGATACTGATCTTCACAATTCATAAACTTCAAGATATCATTATCATCATCAAAAACTTGCCAATTTTCAACATTGTCTGGTATACTAGGTCTAGCCTGAATTTCAACTTTAGAGATACTAGCAAATGTAATATCATTGGGATTGATTGCTACATTGGCTAACAAGTTAGCCATCTTATTGTTATTCCTATCCTTCCACTGAATATTGAAGGCATCAAAATGTTCAATCAAATCCCAAACTGCATTCCTATATTGTTTCAACCTCCTATTCTTGGAAGCATATACTGACCTGACTTGGGACACCATCAACTCAGAATCACCAACAACACATAAGCACTTAATACCATGCTTTTGTGCCAACCTCAACCTTAACAACAAAGCCTCATATTCTACTATATTGTTGGTACAAAAGAAATTCAATGTGAAAGAAAATTTGTAGGTGTTTCCATGAGGAGAAATAAGTAAGATACCTGCTCCTACTCCATCCTTGAAATTTGCACCATCAAAGTACATTACCCACAAATCACCCTTCATGGAATTAACACTTACCTCAATAGAGATAGGTGACAAAATAGGTTCCTTTTCAAATACAGGGATCTCTACCCTAAAAGCATTAATATCAGTATCCACAAAACATGTAGTTTCATTATCAATATTTTTCTCAATCATGTGGCATACTCTTGGCTCTCGATCAATCCTTACAAACTGATCATCAATCTTGAAAGTGGCATAGGACAGATCACACTATAAACTTCCACCCATGGCAGCACTCCATCTACTAGATAGTAGCATCCCATAATGAGGAGGGATGTCCACCACAAAAACACTCATTGCTAACTCTTTCTCTGGATATGCTGCCAGCCTATATGGCATTGCATTGATAGTCCCAATAACTGGTACCTCCCTCTGATCCATTGCACAACATCTGCCTTGCACTGTATCAACTTTAAGGCCCAACTTCTCCATGATTTTGAAAGGCATAATAGTATTAGAGGCACCACTATCAATCATACAATTTCTTAGTTTCATTCCATTCACAAGAACACTTAAAAAGAATGGATCAATGTTTTCAAGGCTGGCATTAACATAACTATCCATATATATAGGAGGAATTTGAGCTACAATTCCCTGAGCAGCAACACCTTTCAAAGCTTTATCCTGAGATCCATTGCATGCAACATCATTGTTATGAACATTATCTACCCATGCAATAGCTCTGTCTTTGTGTTCAGGGATCCTCAACAATTCTGACAATGGAACCTTAACTATAATTTGGGACAATATAAATAACATATCAATAGTAGAAAAAAAAGGAATCTCAATCTGCACTACTTTAGTGTCCTTTTGTTTGTCTGATACATTAGGTGTATTGGCCACCCTCATTTTTTCAATCTTAGCCATTGTGTTAACTGGCTTTTCAATCTCACTAGAAGTTCTTTCAACTGCAACTCCCTTAGGCTCACAATTCTTACCTTTTACATTCTTGAATTTCACCATGTGATCACCTTTTGATTTGTTCTCATTAGGCTCTCCAGGGTTGGTACTCTTTATAAACATTCCTGTAGCTTTCTCATCTGTATTCCTTGCCACCATGCCTCTAGTTTGCACTTGAGCAATCATTTCTACAGTAATCCTATCCATCTCTTCTCTAGAAGGTCTTCTTAAATTTACTGGCTTAGAAGAAGAGTTCTTGTTACATGTCTTCTTATCAATGTCTTCGCCATCAGAAAAAACCTCTTGATGAAAAAGGGCCTGATTGTGTCTCTTCACATTTACATCTGCTTCTTCATCAAAATTACAATCATCTTCATATCCTAGATATGAAGTGGCCATGTTGTATCCAACATCATCTTGATCTTCTTCTTGATCTATCTCCTCATTTCCACAATCTTGATTTGCAGCCATAGAATGTGCAACCACACAATGCTTTGCAGAATAAGCGGACTAGCATGCAACACACCAGGGTATGTCCTCCATGACATTTATTAAAGCCTTTTGTAGAGGATTAGGGACACCTTTGTCATTGTTATTTCTTGCAGCAAGGACAATAGGCTTGCCATCCTTCCATTGGGTGTTGTAGGGGTAGTTCTGCAATCTATTTTGCTTATTGAAATTGTTGTTGAACTAAGGCCTTTCATTGGTAGGAGCACTGATGTTCCTATTTACAGGTGCCTTCAAATCCTTCAATGCATTGAGCACCTTATCCAATTTATCTTCTTCTTGCCTCTTAGTTCTAACATTCCTATCATTTTCTTTTTCTGTATTTCTTGTCCCTAAACAACTTAGGGTCATCTCTCTTCCCACCCAACTTCCCTGATATCCTCATATTGTTCTCAATATTGACAAAAATCCTAAAAGCATCTCTTAGAGTTCTTGGTTCTTTTTCCCTCAACAAGTATCCCATCTTTCCATCAAATGCATTGAAGTATGTAGTTACACAAACATTGTCATCTAACTGCATAACTTGGAACAACTTATGCATACCCTTCTAAAATCTCATGTTGAACTCAGCTGCAGACTCATTCTGATTTTTCCTTATGGTATTGAATTCATTCAACATGAAACTAGCATTAGGCCTATCACCATATTGCTCTTTAAAACATCTCTCAAAATAATCCCAAGTATCAATACATTTATCAGGAAGTCTCTTAAACCAATCTCTAGCATCCTCCATTAGAGATTGAACAAACAATTTCATGACTACATCCTCATGCTCTACCTCATAATCATTAAGCATATCAACAAATAACCTAAGATGCTCCTCACAACTAATAGCATTATTACCAGCAAGCTTAGGTACCTTATCTCTTATATCATTTGGAAAAGCATTCGGGTAACCAGGAATTCCATCAAAACTAATTTGTCTATAGCCTTCTAATTGCATAGGTCTTCTTTGAAAACTTGAACTAGTGTTAACCCTAGGATCAACATTTGCATTTACATTTCCATCTACTTGTGCATTTGACTACTGTCTAGGATCAGCACCTATCCTAGTAGATGAAGAAGGAATTGAACTAGTAGTAGCATTACTAAGTGGAATAGTAGTAGTCATAGATGGCATACCTAGTTTAGTAGTAGGTGGACCAAGAGCATTGGCAGATGAAACCTTCAAGAACTGGATCTTTCTTCTCTTTTCTACAATAGAGGCTTCAATTTCAGCCTTTTCTAATTCTCTTGCAAGGTCCTCATCTTCCTTTCTTATTCTTTCTATTTCTGTGTCCTTATTTGAATTGGGTGGTGGGACCCCTGGTATTGTCAATGATCTTCTTGTTTGATGTCCCACCATCTTTTTCTTTCCTTTCTCACTAGCGGCAATAGAAAGCCTAGTGATCTCATGCCCATCTTTATCTTTAGGGAGGGAAGCATAACTTTGAACCTGTCTAACCACAAGGCCCTCCTTATCAAATTCATGATCTTGCAGTAAGAACTCCTGCTCACTCCTCAAAGCATCAAGATCACCAAAGACATCATGTTGTGAAGTCTTTGGAGTAGAAGCAAGCATCTTGTTTCTCTCCTTCATTTCATTAATCTTTCTAAGGAGAGACTATCTTTCTATTAGAGCATTCACCTTTTCAACTTCTCTCTCCTCCTGTAACCTCTTATGTATTGCATCCTACTCTGCCAACTGTAACCTTAGTGCATTTAAATCATCTGAGTCTACCATAATGTCATCAGAACTTGATGACACATCCATATTAGTAAGATTTTGATATGGGAAATGGACTTTCCTTGGTCTCATGGGCTCCCTTCTGAAATTATCTTCATCAAGATTTAAATAAATCTCCAAATCCATCTCTCTGGCTTGTTCATCCTGACCTGCAGGCAATGGACACTTTTCTTGAAATACAGCCTCTGGGGTATCATAAAATCTATCGTCAAAGTGACCACCATCTGATCTAGAAACTCTATCTTGTGAACCTTCCTCACTTGAGGAAACATGTGGTGCTCTACCTCTAGTATTTCTGTGTTCTCTTATGGGAGCACTAGTAGACTCACCATTCCTTCTAATCCAACTCTTCTTCTCCTGTCTAGGCAATTGCTCTAGAGTGACCTCCAGATTGTTTTGACAAAGGACCTAGTATTCCTTCTCTTGTCCATGATTTATAGTATGACACTGGTTCTAACCTCTTGAGTCACCACCCACCTAAGTGGGAAAACTTTAAATTGAATACAACAGGAAAACAAGAGTGCACTTAACAACCTTTATCTCTAGACTCTCTCTAGCGATGTCGCCATTTTGTTGGGAGTTCCCTTTGATCTTCAACTTGTAGATTTATACTTTGATTGATAAGTTTAATATAACTTTGACTCTATCACCAGTCCAAAGTCTACAAGGAAGAGGGCCAATTAACAAGCATCAAAGAGATCATCCTACACTTTGAGCCTTAATGCTCAGGCGGGTGTACCCTTGATTCACTTCTTCAAAGGAATCATAAAATGTTATACCAATATACTATTTACTAACTGATTTAAGGATTTGATCATTTAATTATTTTGTGTGTGGTTGATGACAATGAAATGCCTCCAGAGGATGGACTAGTGCCTTAACCTAGGGAAAAGAGTCACCCAATTACATACATCAACTGAAGATCTTAAATCAAACACTCCTGGGCTCAAGATAAGTTCTTTGCCTATTACCCCTCTCCATCAAACACATGGACATCAAATTCTTACTTGGTTGTAAACTCACTAAACTCACCTAAAAGACTTTAATCATAACTTTGTTAGGAAATCAGAGATGATTCCACAATACTCTTTGTTTACCATATGCTAATACACTTTGTGACACTAACATATATGAGCTCAGAACTGAAACAAGAAGACATACACAAATGCAAGATTGGAACTCAATAGCATTCTCATTAACACATTCAAGATCAATATACAATCAAAGCAACAACAAAGATAGGAGAAAGACCCAAAGTTCAGCTCCTCTTTCAGTATAATACCATCAACAACTAGGGACCAAAAAGAAAGTTTTGGAACCCACACCAAGTCAAAAAATCTGCAATATATACCCCCTAGTCATCTTGGAAACCCAAAATAGGTTGCAACAAGCTACGAATGACTAGGGTTAGGGTTTCACCCACTAAACCCATTAGAAATGGTCATAATTTAAATCTGGGCCAACTTTAAGTCCTGACTGTTAGATCTCTCCTTTTTGCGGTCTTTATGTTCTTAACTCAATTGCCAGCCTCAGGTTAACCTCAAGCGAACATGTGACAAGGCATTTTCTTGTTTGCTAAATAAAACCTTAACTCACCACTTAACCCCGCGAACTAGTGACCAAAGGAATTTAACTCATCCCAGCTACATCTGGTGAACTGGCGACCAAAGGCTTTTGTTAGTTCATGAAGAACTTTATCTATCTGCCAAATAGTTTAGCAATCATACGAATACACACTCATTGATTTGCTAGCCATTTTAGAATACTGCCATCTCATTTCACGAATGAGCGAAAAGCATTGAAAATTGTCGAAACTGCCAAACATTTTATCAGGACCACCAAAAGACTGAGGCAATTTTAATGGGCCCGCACAAGAAGATCGATGGTTGTCTCATCTTCGCATAGACCTCCAAGATTCTTCCAGATCATAAGACAATCGTCGATCAAAGAATCTTTCCCTACCCTAACAACCCTCTGATAGGAAATGAAATCAATGGTGGTCTTAAGATCGAAAGTGTCAGAGAAAACCCATCAGATTACATGCCGACCGTTGATGCTCTGTCATTGTCAGAACCCACTGAGCCTCGAAATACATAGTCCCATTAATAGCATCCCCAGTCACTCTACGTGGACCAATCAGATAACAACAAATCAGCACACCTGGCATCTAGACCCACTGCACTTTATCCCCTCTAAAAAAGGTTGAATCGATAGTTGGCACATGATCTTAAGCCTCTGACAGATCCCATAAGATCATGCACCTATCGTTGATTTTATGACAATGTTAGGACCCTCTGATGCATCTGGAAACTAGGTCCCATTGAAAACTGCCAACATGTTGATACATGGACTAGTAAGATGCCGCCATTTGTGCATACGTGTCAATAGACCCACCTGTTTGAGAAGCTCTACCATAAAGGAGAATCAAGGGCCTTCGCAAAAGCGCAAAGCTCTGACACATCTCTTGAGAATATACGACCACCGTTAGATCGAGATGGTGTCAGAAAGCTTGGGCCCGGAGACCACGCAAACACGTGACCAAAGAAAAGGAAACCACCACGCCAAGTCGCTAACTATTAAGAGATAAGCCGCTAGGAACAAGAGAAAATGCGAACACTATGTTCGCCCAATCGTTGGAAGAAAAAGATAACCACTAGGAAACCAAGCGAACCAGTGACAAACATGCATTCGCTAAATCACCGAACAAAAGGACTAACCACCCGAGGATTAAATGAATAAGCGACCAATAGGGAAAAGAAATGTGCACATGCATTTAACAAGACTTAAGTGGCCCAAAAAGGTAATGAAGAATTAGAACAAGACTAGGGCCAAAACAAAGGGTTTTCACACCAACGACTAGTTTTTCAAAAATTTGAACCAAGGGTTTATGCCAGAGACCTAAAAACAACTACAGAGACCAGGGGGAAATTGCTATAGCCATGAAATTTTTTGCACATTCTAACACTATGATCTCAAAAAATGATGTTTTTCTCTTCAAAGAATTGAAGGGTAAAAAGGCTACCAATGAGATAGAATCACTGTATGCAGAAAATGTTTTCATTACTACAAAGAAAATATTTCTTACATGGAGTCTTGATGCAAATAAAGGACAAAAAGCTTAGATATTGAAACAATGTAGCTAAATGATGAAATAAATCATGTTATTGAAGTTCATAGTATTCTATTTTATTGAAAGAGAATAAAAGAGTTATCATTTCCATGACATTTGCATGTTTCTAAACCATTTTATTTGTACAGGAAACCACCATTTTGATTTTGTCACATTGTTCTATGCATTAATATAATTTTTTAAGCTATATTAGAATATTGTAAATATTTAAAGATTATGTTATAAGGTTGAATTTATTAGCAAAAGGGTAGTAGTATTTATATTTGTAAGAAATTATATTGATATGAAAAGTTTTTCTTATAGATTATTTTAATTTATAGAGCCTGGACTTAGAAATATTCTTATAATGAACAATTTTTAAAAAAAAATTACTACCTCTTATAATATCTTCTCATTTGACTAACATTATATAGTTGTTTACAAGTTTAAATTATATATTAGCTCAATTTGTAGATACTAGACCTAGAAACAAATACCCGATAAATAATCTTTTTTTTTTAAGTTAACAACTTATAATATTTTACCAAACTCTATAATTGTTTACTAGTTTATATTCAATAGACATCAAGATGAGCTAGAATTAAAGGGTAAAGAAGCTGGAAATTGTCACAACCCCATCAATAATACCCATGTTGGATAGGGCATTGAAAAGAATTAAATTAAGATATTAGAAACAACACAATATATGTGGTGAGAAATATGGGTCAAACTATTTGCAAAGAATAACAAGGATGTCCTTCATTCATTAAAGCATATGAATTGAGTAGATTGGTTGGGGGAAGATATTAAAATATAAGAAAAAAATAATAGTTTTCAAATATTCTCAAATTGATGGCCACCCAAAAAGAATCTTGAGAAAAAAATGGTGAAAGTTGTGGTTGCGATGGATGAAATCCAAGATAGTATGCACATTAATGAAGGGGATTTAAACCCTTTTTTGGTTATCTTGCCCCATTTTTGACAACCATGGTTTAAAAATGTCTAAATTAAAATTTGTCATTATTAGAAATTCCCTTAACTTAGTTGTTTTCTTCACAATCGAGATTTTCGAATTTAGGGGTCAATCAGGAATAGTTTTCAGAAATCAAGTGTCTAGTCAGAACTATCTTTCCTTTGTTTGTCTTTTTCAAGTCAGTCCATTGATCACAAATGTTAAGTCAAAAGTCCTTCACCATTCTTGCATAGAAAATCTTCTTGTATTCAAAGAATCATATTCCTTATCCAAAGGTTAATTACATTGATAATTAGCCCAATGTACTTAGGCATCACAAATTATGTACTGAAATATAATTTAATTATTGGAGAGTATAGAGGTACTTATGTATTGGTTTTGTTGATTATGATCTTAATTTTATTGAAGTGTGAATTCATCTATAGTTCTTCATTAGTAGTTGCAACTTTTAATTTTTGAGTTTGAAATTATTTGTTAGAATTTTTGGTTCCAATGGGTTTTTCCACTTCCTATCTATTTATAGTTGGGTACCTATCTACACCTTGTTTCTAGAACCCAAATATCTTTCTATTCACCTAGAAACACTTAAGGGGGGTGTCAATGTAGAATAATATACCAAGAATATACCATCTAGATAAGTTTTCTAGTTGATGTTATCTCACTAGGATAATGTTTCTTAGGTGTCCAATCTTGCATGTGATCACTTTCATGATCTCAAATAGTTGTTTCTATCCAAGATGGTAGTTATCTATATTGCAACTTCGTTAATGTACTTCTACTATCATTTCATTCTATGTTTTTATTAAATTATTATTTACCAGTACTAGCCATCAATTTTGAGATCTTGCCTTTTTAATATAGTCTTGACCTAATAAGTATTTAGGTATCTAAAGGAGACCTACAATATCTTATCTTGATGATACTAAAGAGTGATTTTTTATAATCTTTCACATGTTTGAGAAATTCTTGAATATTGTGATTTCAAAGGATTTAGTTAAGCACAAACAAATGAAAACATTTGGATACCTACAATATTTCACTAATTTTATGTTCTCTATAGATTTTTAAAAAACCTACTAAACACCATTCTTATTTTAAAGACTTCAAAGATTTGTATAATAAATATTGAAGTAAACTAGAATAGAAGCCCCACTCAACCATAAGCCATAAAGAATGAAAACAAATTATAAATTATCCATATTCTTATATAAACTCTCATATTTCGAGCAATCTATGTCTACAATACATTAATCCATTTAAACCAAAAATACTTCTTCATATTCCTCAAACTTTCAATTACATTTCCATGCATATGTAGTTAAATTAATTAAACACCATTGAACATATCACACTTAGCCAGTTTAGTTGCTATGGACTTTTAAGCTATAATATGAGATATCACTATTTAATATGAATTGATCACATAATATAATTTAATGAAAATATATGTGTCTTAAACAAATCCCTCAATTTCCAATATGATGATCATTGCTTTAATTTCTATCTCATAATTCAGGAAGTTTGCATATCAACTATTGACATAATAAAAAACTAATATCCTTTTAAACTTAAAATTACTCTTAAAAATAATTTTTCCTAGTATAAGTTTTTTCATTAATTCTTAAGATCCAAAATGAGGCTGAGGTCGGCTACGATGTTTAATAGATGAGGAAATCAAAGTGCTATAAAAGGTTGAGCTCTACCAAAGAGTTTATAAAATTTCAAATTCACTATTAGATTTATATTTCACATTTCAGATAAGTAATACAACTATTTTACCTTGTTGGAAGTAAATATAATTAAAAATATTCATTAGCTAAGAATAATCATTTTTCACCTTATAATTTACTGTGTAAGGAATATGGAAAATCCAATTGCAGATATTTTTTCAGGTGTTTAGGAATGCACTATATGGCAGGAGGGAGAAGTGTTGGATTTTCAGAATAAAATCTTATTGTCTAGAAGCCTCGATATTTGACTTTACTTTTTGATAAAGTTAAATCTGATATTTTTGTGTAAACTTTTGGGAGATAGGTTCAAATCAGATTTGGAGAAATGTGATTTCTTCCTTGGACTTCTTCCTTCTTCTTTTGGACAAAAATTTTTCCTATAAGGTAATGAATATCTTTATTCTTCCATAGTGAGAATGAATGTAGAAATTCTCTTTTGTATGCAACAGTAAATAGATTAAGTGTTTGAATACTCTATTTTTTATCAGAGAAGTTAATGATGATTTTGTTAAGAAGTGATTGCTTTAGATAATCTTGTAAGAGCTTTTTGAAGCTTGTAGATGTTTGTATGCAGCCATAGTAGTTGTAAGTTTATTTTCTTATTGTAGAAGTGTTTTTAGTTTGAATAGAAGCAAGAAGAATCTTGCATATTTCTCTAGCTCTTGCGTTTGCCCTATTTTGGGGATTTTGATTTTATCCATTGCTGAAATAGAGCATCATTCTATTTGTTTCCAGAATATAGCTTCTTTCTATATTCTTTACATGGTATCAGAGCTGATTGGCCCTCAATCCTTGTGAGTTTGGGCATTTGTTTTTTCTAGGTATTTGTTTATCTTGCACAAGAGACATGGCTAGAGATGTAGGAAAGAGTTGGCAATAGCCACCATCTTTCAATGGACAAAATTATGATGTTTGGGAAAACAAGATGAGGACTTTTATGATAGCAAATGACTTGTGGGAACTTGTGGTTAATGGATTTACGGATGTGACTAACTCAGCTCAATTTGTTGGCCTCACAAACAATCAAAAGACTCAGTTGAAGGAGTCAAGGAGGAAAGATGCAAAATCTTTGAGCTTGATAGAAAATGCCTTGACAGAGGCAATCTTTCCTAGAATAGCAGCAGCTAGTTATTCCAAAGAAGCTTGGGATATTCTTCACACTAGTTTTAAAGGGACTAAAAAGGTTCAGTTAGTGAAGCTCCAAATGCTTCAAAGAGAGTTTGAGACTTTTCTCATGAAGAACAGTGAGTCCATTTCAAATTTTAGCTCAAGACACTCTGGTTTGATAAACCAGTTGAGAACCAATGGAGAAACCATGGAGGAGAAAAGAATAGTAGAGAAATTTTTGAGAAGTCTGGCCTCAAAATTTGATAATCTAGTAATTTCCATTGAAGAGGAAAATGATCTCTTAGTTATGACTATTGATGAGTTAATGGGTTCCTTCCAAACCCATGAGCATCGCATTAATCGATCTGCAAATTCCTCTCAAGAACAAGCTTTTAGAGCTCAAGCCATTACAAGAGGCAGGAGAAGAGGAAGAAACAATTCTGGAAGGGGTTCAAGAGGCAGAGGTCATGGTAACTCTGGACAAAAAAATGCTAGAGGAGAAAGCTTAGAACAAGCAAACACAAATGAGGGAGCTAGTAGCTCTCAAAATAATTCTAGAGGAGGTAAGAAGAAATATTCCTTAGACAAGAGTAATATTAAATGTTATTATTGTCATAAATTTGGGCATTATGCTAGTGAATGCTAGAAAAATAAAAGTAATCAATCAAAGCCAAGCGCAAATGTTGCTGATATGAAAGTGAGTGATGGAAATAATCCCTTAGCCTTCATCATGTGCAATGTTGGTGAAGAAGGCAGCCCCGAAGTCTGGTATTTAGATAGTGGTTGTAGTAACCACATGAGTGGTAATGAAAGTCTTTTTTATTTCATTGATAAGAATATAAAGTCTAAAATTAGAATGGGGAACAATGGAGTTGTTCCAGTTGTGGGCAAAGGATCTATTATGATCTGCACCAAGAAAGGTGAGAAACAAGAAATTTAGAATGTTTACTTTGCCCCATGTATATAGCACAATTTGACGAGTGTTGGATAGCTCACTCAAAATGGTTATAAAGTGCTAATGGAGAATGACCAATGTGTCATTTATGAGAAGGATGGGAGTAAGAAAATTGTTGCAGCAGTTCAAATGACAAAGAATTGAATGTTTCCTTTGAAGGTAGAGATGTGTTTCTCTTCACAATCAGTAGCTACGCCTCCCAAGAAAGAATATATAGTATTACAACAATCAGCCTTCAAGAGCATGATTGAAGACCCCTCCAACCAAGCTATGGCATTTAAGGTATGGACATCTTGGCTATGCTGGTTTCAATTTATTGTCCAAGAAAAGAATGGTAGATGATTTTCCATGTATTAAAGAGTTCAATAGCAAGTGTAAGGCTTGTATTTTGGGCAAGCAAAATAGGCTGCCCTTTAATTCTAGAAACTCTAGAAGGGCAAGAGCACCATTAGAGCTAGTGCATACTGATTTAGTTGGTCCTATGCAAATCACTTCCATTAGGGGGAGTACTTATTTTATGACCTTCATAGATGATTTCAGTCGTAGAACATGGGTTTACTTTATGAAAAATAAATTTGAAGCTTTTGATAAGTTTTTAGAATTTAAAGCCCACGCTGAAAATGAAAGTGGACAAAATCTTAAAGTCCTAAGGTCAGATAGAGGGGGGGAATATACCTCCAATATTTTTGTAAAGTTTTGCAGGAAGAATGGCATAAAGAAAGAGCTAATAGCCAGTTATACTCCGTAGCAAAATGGAGTGGCTGAAAGAAAAAAATAGAACCATCATTGAGATGGCAAGAAGCATGATGAAAGAAAAAGGGCTCCCGATTAAATATTGGGGTGAAGCTATAGCAACAACAATCTATTTAATAAATAAAAGTCCTACAAAAGTAGTCTGTGACAAGATTCCAATGGAAGCATGGACAAAGAATAGATGGATGATTGAACACTTGAGAGTGTTTGGGTGTGTAGCATATGCACAGGTGCCAAAGGAGCAAAGGAAAAAGTTGGATGACAAGGGTGTGAAGTGTGTCTTTACTAGTTATATTCCAGAATCTAAGGCATATAGATTGTATGATCTAGTTAGTAAAAAGATCATCACTTCAAGAGACATGGATTTCATTGAGAATGAGTCATGGGATGGCTTCGTGGACACATCTTCAAGCATTTCAAGTAAAGTGCCTATTTTTGTTGAAGATGGTGAAGCTAATGATCAGCAAAATGATATAACAACAGATATAGAAGGCTCCAGAAGGCTGTAAATTGGCCCCACAAAGAGCACTAACAACAATACTGAGAGTTATGATCCCACTCTCGCGTCCCTAGTGCCAAGAAAGACCAAGAGTCTAAGGGAGATATACCAAGATGAAAGGTATGAAAATGAATTTGATGAAAATATCAATTTTGCATTATTTTCTCATAGTGATCCAATTTATTTTGAGGATGCTGAAAAGGAAGAAAAATGGTGTAAGGCCATGGATGAGGAAATGGATGCAATAAAAAGAAATGAAACTTGGGAGCTCACTAATTTACCTCCAAATAAGAAAACTATTGGAGTTAAATGGGTTTACAAGACCAAGAGCAATGTTGAAGGAAAAATAGATAGGCATAAGGCTCGACTAGTGGTCAAGGGGTACAAACAGTAGTTTGGTAAAGATTATGATGAGACATATGCCCATGTTGCTAGAATGAAAACTCTGTGTGCTGTCATAACAATTTCAGCCCAGCATAAATGGAAGGTTTATCAAATGGATGTGAAGTCCGCCTTCTTGAATGGAGTATTGAAAGAAGAGATTTATGTGGAGCAGCCACTTGGTTATGAAGTTCTAGGTCATGAAAGTAAAGTGTATACGTTGAAGAAGGTTCTTTATGAGCTTAAGCAAGCTCCACAAACATGGTATAGTAGAATTGAATCATATTTGATGAGCAATGGATTTTGCAAAAGTGATGGTGAGCCCACTCTTTACATCAAGGCAGCTAATGGTAATATTTTAATTATTGTCTTGCATGTTCATGATTTAATTGATACTGGGGATAATGATTTCCTAATTGCTAATTTTAAAGAGTCCATGAAAAGGGAGTTTGAAATGTTAGACTTAGGTCTCTTAAGATATTTTCTAGGCATAGAAGTAAAACAAATGCATGATGGTATTTTTATCTCTCAAGAAATATATGCAAACTAGATCTTGGAGAGATTTGAAATGCAAAGTAGCAAGCCTACCCTAATACCAACTTATGTAGGTTTAAAGTTAACCAAGAAAGATTACAGCAACAATATGGATCCAACTTTATATAAAAGTTTAGTTGGAAGTTTGATGTATTTAACAGCTACTAGGCCAGACACTATGCATTCAGTAAGTTTGATTTTCAGATTTATGGAAACTCCAAAGGAGTCCCATTGGAAAGTGGGAAAGAGAATCCTAAGGTATGTGAAAGGCACCAAGGGATATGGTATTTTATATACTACAGCAAATGTTTTTGACCTTATTGGCTACACAAATAGTGATTGGGTAGGGAGTTTGGATAATAGGAAGAGCACTTCTAGATATGTCTTTCACATGGGTTCAGGTGTAATCTCATGGGCTTATAAGAAGAAACCCATAGTTGCTCAATCTATAGCAGAGCCTGAATATATAGCAGCAAATGAATCATCATGTCAAGCTATTTGGCTAAGAAGGATCTTGGCAGATTTGAAGCAAGAACAAGAGGATGGAACCACAATATTTTGTGACAATATTTCCTCAATAGCCTTGTCAAAGAATCCAGTGTTTCATGGAAGAAGCAAGCACATTGAAATCAAATATCATTTTATTAGAGAACTAGTTGAAAAAGGTAAAATAAAAATGGAGTTTTGTGGGTCAGAGCAGCAACTAGCAGACATTTTCACCAAGCCATTGGGCATTGCAAGTTTTGAGCACCTAAGGAGAAATCTAGGCGTAGTTAGTTTGGATCAAGCATGATCTTGTTTGTCAGCTCAAGACAATAAGGGAGTGTTGGATTTTTAGAATCAAATCTTATTTCTAGAAGCCTCCATATTTGACTTTATTTTTTGATAAAGTTAAATCTGATATTTTTGTGTAAACTTTTGGGAGATAAGTTCAAATCAGATTTGGAGAAATCTAATTTCTTCCTTGGACTTCTTCCTTCTTCTTTTGGACAGTAATTTTTAATATAAAGGAATGAATATTTTTATTCTTCCACAGTGAGAATGAATGTAGAAATTCTCTTTTGTATGCAACAACAAATAGATTAAGTTTTTGGATACTCTATTTTTTATCATAGAAGTGAATGATTATTCTGTTAAGAAGTGATTCCTTTAGATAATCTTGTAAGAGCTTTGTGAATCTCGTAGATGTTTGTATGCAACCATAGTAGTTGCAAATTTATTTCTTATTATATAAGTGTTTTTAGTTTGAATAGAAGCAAGAAGAATCTTGCATATTTCTCCAGCTCTTGTGTCTATCCTATTTTGGGGATTTTAATTTTATCCATTTCTGAAATACAGAATTATTCTGTGTGTTTCTAGAATATAGCTTCTTACTATATTATTTACAAGAAGGTCTACATTTGTCTTGAAACAGATGAGATCGAAAGCATCTCAACGTGTAGAAAATGATGTAAAAGATCAAAAGATATCCCAATTGCAATCACTTAATCAACTTCTTGTTCAACAAATCAATAATTTTACAGCAGAAAAGAATTATTTCTTGAAAAGGGATAAGGAACGGGAAGAAGGGATTTTTGATGCCCACAAAACATTGAAATTGTTTGAGGAAAACTTAAAGCAATTGATTGGAAAGAAAGAAGAGGAATGGAATTCAGAAAGGCAGAATTTGGAGAGTAGTATTTTACAGTTGAGGGAAGAGATGAAAGAATCAAAGGAAGCTTTGATTCTTCACAAAGAAGGGATGCTTTCAAAGATGGAAGAAGTTGGAGAAGAGTTCAATTCTCTCCGTTATGATAAATATATGACTGGTCTACAATTGAAAGAAACATGGGATGAAATGAATTCCCTCTCTGCTAAGAGAGATGAGATTTTGTCTAAGTTGAAGGAAATTGGGGAAGAGATAATTTTACTTCATTCTGAAAAAGAGAAGCTTTTGTTGAAGTGTAATGAAACAAGAGCCAAATTGATTTCATTCAATGAGAATGAAGCTAAAGCTACACAACAATGAACAGACCAATTCATGAAAGCTAAATTGAAATCGGGAAAAGATGTTATGAAGAAAGAAAGTGAATTCAAAGCTGTAGTTTTTGAAGTAGAGAAAAAGTGGAATGAATTCAAAGCTGCAATTTTTGAAAGAAACAGTTGTGATGAAGGAAGACGAACTCAAAGCAACAATCTCGGTGAAAACTAAAGTAGAGGATGATACTTTGGTCTTCAAAGAAGCTAGAAATGGAATATGGTCATTGGATGCAAAAAATGCTTTCCTTACTAGTGATAAAATATTTCTTATAGAGAGTATTATGTAAATAAAGGACCCAAAACTGAGAGTTTGAATAAATATAGGTAAAATATGAAATCGGTTATCAATTCAGAAATAGAAATTCATGCTATTGAAAGTGAATAAAAAACAATCACTTTTAGATTTTTTATTTTTTTTTATAATTTTATTAGATCTTTATTTTATTTTTGTAATTCTAGTCATAACTCAATTCTATACTTTCTATCTATTTAAATGTTGGTTTCTATTGAATTTCTCTATTTCAATGTTCGGACTAGTATTCTAAACAAGGCTCCTAGTAAAATAAATTGGACCCTTATCATTATTCATTATTACATGATTCTTGAAACTAAAATTGTTGTGTAGTATTTATGATCACATAGCTCCATCCGATCATGTATTGTACTTTTATTGTTATAAATTATACTACTATACTTTCAAATTACAGGATGATGTCTACGTTAGCTCCTAATATGCAATTGTTTTAAGTGTAAAATTCAATTTTATAATAATTTTATCTTTTTGAATCTAAATTTTCCAAATTGAAGTGCTATCCATGGAAATTTGAATTATACACTAAAATGTCACAAAAATAACATTTTGGTGACTCTTAGAACATTACCTTGTCATTAATATCATACAGGCAATGCTCTTTCAAGGTAGTCATATTGGACTTTTCATTGCACATGCACTCACTCTCTACAATTTTGATGAATGTCATTGATTTTGGATTCATGAGAGAAAGAACTCACTAATTTATTGTATGTAAGTCTAGTGCTAACATAGTATATTTTAAAATTTTCATATCACTCGAATCATATCTTTCTTTGACAAAATTATCTTCTCTATTTCTTTGATATATTATTAGAAAGTTAAGTCATCTATGGAATTAGAAATACCAAAATTGGGGTTGATTAAGGTAAGATCTAACATATTTGAATAATTTACATAGATATATTAGTTCATCATTATAATATAATTTTCATTTACTTGGTGATATTCATTTCATGTGTATGGACATTGGTTTCAAAATATTATGGACTTTTCAATTTGCATCTATATCAAATCCTAGCATGATTTAAAGAGTGCATGCTATGTGCTACTATATGTGTTTGAAAATTTTAAAGATTTACAAAATTAACTCTTAGGATGCTACTATATGTGTTTGAAAATGACTCCAACTTGAACTGCTCCCATTCAAATTGCAGTCACTCTCTTTGCTCGATTTGTAGTCGTTCACAATCTAGATTGATCAGTTCCTTCATTTTCAACATCTGGAAGTACTATCTTTGGCTTGGATGCTTTTCCCAAATCAACATTTAGTTTTTCTCCTTCCCTTAGTGAGGCTTCTCTGTCATCCCCTAGTTCTCTTTCTGCCATATCTTAGATGGGTGGGATTTTGAATGTGTTTGTGCTTTCACATTCTTCTCTTGACATTCCATAGGTATTGCTGGTGTCCTCTAATAAGGATATTTCTAGGTCTGCGATATATTATGTAGATGTGGCTTCTTTGGAAGCGGGTATCTATGGAACTTCCTCTACTAGGAGAGGGGGCTTCCAGTCCTTTACTTGTGCAACACCTGTCTCTGTAAGTGATCACATTGTGGTTAATCTAGAATCTGATATAGTTGATGACATCTTTAAAACTGTGGAGGACTTCTCCTCTAATGCTGCAATCTTTAAATTTAGGGGTTTTTCACCTTCTCTATCAAACTTACATGATTGGATTTCCAAACATGGGGAACCCATTTTATCTGATACTATTTAGATATACCATGTGGCAAAGGGTTTTTTTATTGCAAAGTTTGGGAATTATAAAGATAGGAAAACTATTATGTGTGATAGTTATTTCTCTTAGGAGGACCATTTTCCCCCAATGGCCAAACCTTGGCATCCAGGGTTTGATCCTCTTTCTGAGTCCTTTAATAAAACACCCTTATGGGTGAGACTATCGAATCTTCCCCTTCATCTTTGGCTTGATTTTGTTTTGGAATATGTCGGGGAGGCTATTTTGGATTTCCAGATGGTTGGTTTGGCTTCCTTTGATGTTTTTAATTGGACGTATGCTTGTATTCCTGTGGAGGTTGATGTTTCTAAGGGTCTCCCTAAGAAGATAAATTTGGCTTCTTCTAAGGGCTCTTGGATCTAGAATCTAGATTATGAGGGTATTTTGTTTAGGTGCAGGAAATACCACAAGATTGGTCATCTTGTTGCACAATTCTTATGTGATATGGTTAAATCGAATAAATCACTTTCTTGGTAGTTGGGGGCTTCTGACCACTATTATATGGTTCATAAAGTTTCTAAGGATGGGGGTTTGGCTACTATCCCTTCTCAGACTGATCATGGTTTGGATGGTGTTATTGATGTTGTCTCTGATGCAGATTTGATTCAGACTGTTCATGATGTCCCTTTAGGTGTTTCTACTATTGTTCTTGACTGAATCATTCATGTTGTCTCTGGATCAGCTATCTTTATTGATGGTGCTATCATTTTTCTTGTCCATGGTTTTCCTGGGGCGAATTGGGGATTGGTAGTGGTGTTATCCATGTCCCTTGTGTGGATGCTAATGTGGCTTTCCCTTTAGTGGGCTCTTCTAGTTTTTCTTTGGTTTGGTAGAATGCTACTAAGAAGGTGGAGGATGGATGGACAACAGTTATAGGAAATAAATTTAAATCTTCCAAACCTTCTTTTGATATCAATTTACATTCTCATGAGGATGGGCCAAAATGTAAATCTTGAATGCCCTTTGTTGTGGTTAGCTAGGCTAGTTTTTGTTCCACTTGGTGGGAACTATGGTTAGTTCCTTTGGTTTGTTAGGTGGTGCATCACAGTTGTTTTATGGTCTTTCATTTCCCTATCTTTAGATGCTTTTGTATAAGGTTTCGGGCCCTTTCAAAACTTGTTTTTACTTAATCAAAACTCTTAGGACTCTACTTTATAGTGGTATCAATATTAGTTTCTAATTATTATTCTCTACGAATATATTTTCATGAGCTTGTTATAATTTGATAATAATGTATTATAATTAAATATTCTATTTATTACCTAATATAATGATTTAAAATTGTTATTATATAATTGAATGCCCTTAAAATTTTACATTACATAATGTACTCACTTTAGCTCATAATATGAAATTATTTCAATTGTAAAATGTTAAGAGTAGAATGTTATTTGTTTAGCATTTTCATAGTAATTTTGGCTTTCTAAGTTTTAATTTCCAAGATTAGAATGTTATGGATAGAATTTTATATGATTCACTTGTATCATGCAAAAAATTATGATTCTAGTGACCATTATATCATTAAATTATAATGAATATTTTGAAGATAATGCTTTTTCATGGTATTTGTATTGTATAGAACACCTTAATAACTATTTTGGAATAAGAAACTATTTCTATTTTCTCTTTTAGTTTTGGTTACGCTCAGTCTTTACAAATTTGATGAAGATCATTGATTGTGGAAGAGAAAAAATATCTTGACTCTATCATGTATATTATATTTATAATTTGTAATGAAGAAGTAGAATATCTCGAAGCTTTGACATATATTTCGGAGGTCTTTCCAACTTCCTAGTGATCATGGTATATTTTATTTTTCCATGCCCAATAGATATAGTTCTTATAAGATATCATTTAGATGAATCTATTTTTAGAATAATATGTTTTAGATTGTGATATTGCATTAGGATTCATGTGTCTAATTTTCTAGTTAATCTCTATGACCTATGTTTTATGAGTACTATCTCACAAGAATCCATCTCTCATAAGATCAAATATAACACTTAGCACTCATCGCATCTATGTTACACTCATAGAGGTGAAGCACCGAGACTTCCCAAGACTAGTGCTAAATTCCAACTCAAGCTTGAGTAAGTTACTCAAACTATGAGTACTACTTGAACACTCTTTGTATCTTCCTAGTGATTGTGGTACATTTTATTTCCTTGTCCCCAATTGATATAGTTTTTATAAGATAAAATTTAGATAAATCAAGTTTTAGAATACTATGTTTTGCATTGTGATATTATTTTTAAGTTTCAACTCTTTATTTATTGAGTTTTAGAGAAAGGAACTATATGACCTACCCCCAGTCGCATCAAAATCTCAAATCATTTTTTGTTAATGAGAGAGAGAAGATGGTTACCCAACGGATTATTATTGAGCTTAATCCATGAGAAGTTACATTTTATAAGATTCAAGGGATATATCTCTTTTAAATATCTCAATCTATTATTGAGTATTTGTTGGATTCTTTGGTTAGGGGATTTTATTTTAATAAGTGGAAGGAGTTATCTTAAGTCTTAGCTGATACCAAAAGAATTCTCCAGAATCAAATTTGAAATTAGATTTGAAATCCAAATAAGTTTCATTGTGATGATGTATAGATTACTAAGAGAATAATGCAGCCCAAATAATAGTTTCTAGATGTGTCCAGTGTTAATACCCTTTTCAACACAAGTGGGGAAATGACCAAGAAGGATTGAATTAATTCACATTGACAAATAAATAAATATATCTAGAAAGGGAATGACTTAAAGATGGTTACCAATAATAATGTCTTGTCAACTAACAAGTCATAATTGTCAAATATGAGAAACAGTTATACATATCTCAAAATATCAGACTTGCAAAGATTTGAAAATGCAATGAAACATCAAGAAACTAATCTTAATTATTACGTGTGTTGGCACAAGAGAAAGTACTATTAAGGGCAGTAGGAATCCTTGAAAATGGTTGATTTATAATTTCTCCATGCTTTCCACTACTGATGATTTTATTTGTTGTAATCATGGTATTTTAAAATTTGATAATAGAAAAGATGAGTAATTATAGTGGTATCAAGTCACATAAATTGATTATAATTCTCTAGATGAAGTCATCCCTAGTCTTAAATATAGAAAATCCATTCTTCTTCCTATTCAAAGACTATGTGGGCCTATTATGCTTGATAGTTGTCATTCTTTACATGTCAATTTGAAGAAGATAGTGATGAGTGGAACCGTTAAGCATTCAAAAGCTAAGGACTATAAGGGGCTTATGCGAAACAATGAGTTGTGGGAACTATTTACTAGGGTACAGAGATGACCCCTTATTTAATCGATATGAGAGGGTATAACAATTTTTTATTGACCAAGTTTTACAATTGTTGGAAAGAGGATGTTATTACCTGTAGTAGCATCAAATTCACGATCACCCTAGAGAAGATTACAAAGGATATGGGATTAAAATGTGAAGGGAAAAAGGTGGAGAAAGGAATCTTTAGAGACTACAAGACCTACATCAATAATTATGTTGTGAAAAGTTGAAGGTGGTCCAAAATTGGTATGATAGGTCTCTTTTACTCCCCTTATCCGCTGATTAACTTTTATGTGATGAAGTATTTTACATTAGAAGAGAGATACATCCTATCTAGCAGATATAATTTTCCCATACTTAACCACATCTACCATAGCGACAAAATTGATATACCCATCCTTTTGTTCTCCTCGTTCTATACTATAATTTCAAAAGGGGCCTCTCTCACTCTTCACCAAGGCCTAATCTTTGTCATTTATTAGTTTGAATTTGAATATTCACCTCTCTAGAGATGTTCCATTTCCTACTAAGTTAAAAACCCAAATGAATTTATTGAGAACCTTAAAAAATATATGAGTCTTGATTTAATTAAAAATATCCCTTTATCCCATGTGAAAAAAAACCTTGCTCCTAAAAATATCACCAAGGCAGAAAAATGCCCTCCATTGAAATAAAACCTAGAGGTTGAATTCTTAAAGCCACTCCTAAAAATTGTGAGGTCATTATTTGTAAACCATGAATTTCCAAAGCTATGATGATGGGGAATAATGGGCATAGGAAAATAATATTTCTATTTCCCTTGATTATCAAAAACAATTTAATGAGGGGGAAGCCACAACTGAGGAACCATGACAAGATTTCAACTTAGGTGAAAGGTTCTCTGCTTGCCTCCTCCAAAATGAATTGAAAGGAAAATAATTTTTGGAGGATTAACTAGAGAGTAAAGAGGAATATACCTTGAAAGGTGATGATTACTTAGATTACTTGGAGAACTAGGACTTCATAGTGAAGGAGGTCAACTGTAACAAGGATTTTGGTGTTCCTATTAACCTTACAATTGACATGGAAAAGTATGTAGATTTTATTGAACTTAGATCGCCTTCTCCTATGAATATTGATAAGGATAACTTGAGAAAGAAAGTTTTAAAACTAATAAAGATGAGAATAGAAAGAGAATCATTGAATTAAAGGCTCAAATTGTTGATTTTCATGTCAGGATTAAAGACCTATAAGATAAGGCTAAAATTTTTAGGAGTAGTAAAATGTAGTTGAGTGGAGCTATCAATTTACCATGTATGATCACAAATGACATAATGAGAAAGTAAATTATGGGTCTAGTTTTGGGAGAAAAAATGATAATACTAAAGAAAACAATTATTAGGGGAATGAATAACAACATGGTCAATCTCAATGCTTAGGTTGTTGGCTTATGCTTATCTGGTCTCAAATTCTATAGAAATGGGAAAATTCCAAAATGCCTGCCATGACATTCCCTAAGACTACTGAAGAAAGGGATTCTATGGTTAAAAATAGTGGCTTTTGTTGTTAATAATATTAAGAGCTTATGATGTAAGGTCCTTATTATCTTGATGGATTATATTACCCTGGATGGTCATTTTACTAGAGCAATGTCATAGCATTTTATTCTATTAAACCAATTCCACCATAATGATTCTATTTCCTTTTTCTATTATCTCTCTTCTTTGTAGCCTTGTTGTGTATAGAGATGATGCCAAAAATTGGATTCTCTATGAGGGCCTTATTCAAGTAATACACAATTTTATGGTGAACAATATCCCTGAGAGAAATGTTAAAACCCCTAAGGAAAAAAGAAAGAGCACTACTCCTGGTAAGGATAAAAAAGCTTCACCAGTTAATAAGAGGTTAAAAACTAACTATCTATTGACTGATGATTGTCCCTTATCTTTGAATAAAAAGAAGAAAGTGTCACTCAACTATTCTTTGATTTTGACTAATGAGGAGACAGACCCTAGGGAAGGCTCTACTGAGGATGTAGATCATGATTTCCCTAGCTCAAGCAAAATGGAAATTTCTAAAGAGAAAAATAAGGCTTTTGATATTAATTGCAGGAGCTCGTCGTCCTATGGGGAAGACTCCAGGGATGAGATGGAAGTGAGAGAGGAAACCAATGGCAAAAATGAGGCCCTTATTGATGATAATAAAGAAAAAAATGTTCCTAATTTGAACCCTTACCAGGATATTGGCAAGATCATTATTGATCTTGACCCCACTAATAGGGAGCAATCTCAAAATACTAAGAAGAATATATAGGCTATATTGAACATCTATGATAAAAAATAAAAGAAAACCATTTCTAAGGGTGACATGGAGGAAACCCTTTCGAAGGACACCAAGGATGAGGATTACAAAAATGAGGAGAAAATTGATGGAGATGAGAAGTTGGAAGGGGAGGACTATGATATCATGTACATAACTAAAATTATTGCCAATTATCAAAACAATAAGAATCTTAGCCAGGATAATGCTAAAAGAGGGGATTCTATGTCTAGGGGTATGGAGGACCTAAACAATAAAGAGGACTCTACTCTGGGTTTTTTCCACATTGGTAACTCTAAAACCCTTTTCTCATTTAGGAATGAAAGTTAGTGTTTTCAAGAGATCGTGAAGCTCAAAGCCTAGAACAAGGATCTGGAAACCAAATATCAGAGCCTCTTGGAAAAAACTCAGAACAAGGGTAAGGACTACTCTCAAGATGTCTATGACCTGGTTAAACTTCTAGCCAGGATTGAATGCATTGAAAACACATTGGAGAACCTACTTAGGTACTCTATGGAAGGCATGAAATCTTCTACTAGTAATCTTTGCAGGCTGGTTAACATGCTAGAGAAGAAGGAATAGGAAGCCATGCAGATTCCCAAAACCACTGGGAAAGGACCATGAGTCAGAACCAAAGTGAAAAATTGTCAGGATACTTCATTTAGTAAAGAGATTGAAGGTCTCAAGGAGAACCTAAAGAAAATGACAGAGTTGGAGAAGAGGATGGAAGATTCAATCCAGAATTTGAGAGGATGGTAGTTCCCAGTTTGTTTTGTTGATTTCTTTCATTTTGGTTTCTTTTTTTTGTTTGGTGTTGGTTGTTTGGGGATTTTTGTGTCCTCCTTTATTTTTTTATTGGTTCTTTCCATCTGTTCTTAGTGACTTATCTGTATCTTTAACTCTTTAGGTTTTAGGTTCCTGTAAAAATATTTTTGCTTAATTTTTAAAACATTATGGTGAAGAAAATATGGACCCAAATTTGGATTTTGGGGATTGGAAGGAGTACCTACACCATCTCTCAAGGAACTAGAAGTTTCTTACTAGTGAATAATGAAGCCGCTAGAGTTGGAGTTTTGGGTCAATGGTCATTTTGATTTTTTGTTCAATTTAAAAGTGATGCTATGTTGTGCAAGGTTAGTATGACAATGTGGGGTGCACTTTATTAAGTCTTTATTTTCATCTTTTCTACTTTTAGTTTATCTCTGAATATATGGCCTTAGTACCAATGAATCCTAGGGTTAATAATTTTAGATGTTCTAATCTTCATTATACTAGACTTTGTTTGAAGATTGGTATGTCCTTAATGACTGGATTCTATAGTAATATGGATATCTATGCAGGTTTATATGTGAGGAATGGGCCTCACAACTTTGTGTTTTTCTATGCTTTCAAAAGAAGAAAGAAGTAATAGAAGAAATAAATTCCCTTCGTTATGACAAATATAAGACTCTCCTACAATTGAAAGAAACATGAGATGAAATGAAATCTATCTCTGCTGAGAAAGATGAGATTTTGTCACAGTTAAAGAAATCAGAGAATACATAATTTTACTTCATTCTAAAAAAGAGAGGCTTTTATTAAGGTTGAATGAAACAAGAGAAAAATTGATTCATTCAATGAAAATGAAGTAGGAGCTACAAAACAATCAATGTATCATTTGATGAAAGCTAAGAAAAATTTGGGAAAAGATATTGTGAAGAGAGAAAGTGAATTCAAATCTACAATTTTTGAAATAGAGACAAAGTAGAAAGAATCAAGTAGAAGGTTGAATGGAACAAGTGCAAAGAAGGGAGATGAACTCCAATCTATGATCTCAGAAAGTGATGTTGTCCTCTTCAAAGATTTGAACGGTAAAAATGCTAGCAATGAGATAGAGTCATTGCATGCATAAATGGTTTTTATTGCTACAAAGAAAATATTTCTTACTTGGAGTCTTGATGCAAATAAAGGACAAAATGTCTAGAGATTCAGACAATGTAGCTAAAGGATGAAATAAATCATGTTGTTGAAGTTCACAATATTTCCTTTTTATTAAAAGAGAATGAAAAAATTTATCATTTCCATGACATTTGCATGTTTATTTCATTTTATTTTAGAAAATATAAACTATTATTTAACTGTATAGGCAACCCCCATTTTGATTTTGTCACTTTAATATAATTTTTTAAAGCTAGATATTAGAATATTGAAAATATTTAAAGATTATGTTATAAGGTTCAATTTATTAGAAAAAGGGTAGTAGTATTTATATTTATAAGAAATTATATTGATATGATAAGTTTTTCTTATAGATTATTTTCATTTATAGAGGCTTGACTTAGAAATGTCCCTATAATGAACAAAAAATCAAAAAATTACTACAACTTATAATATCTTCTCATGTGACTAACATTATAGTTGTTTACAATTTTAAATTATAGATTAGCACAATGTGTAGATACTAGACTTAGAAACAACTACCCATGAACAAAAAAAAATTAAAAAAGATGGCAACTTATAATATTTTATCAAAATCTATAATTGGTTACTAGTTTATATTCAATTGACATCAAGATGAGCTAGAATTAAAGAGTAAAGAAGAAATAAATTGTCACAACTCCATCAATAATACCCATGTTGAATAGGGAATTGAAAAGAAATAAAATAAGATATTAGAAATGACATAATATGTGTGGTGAGAAATATGAGTCAAACTATTTGTAAAGAATAACAAGGACTTCCTTCATTCATTAAAGCATATGAATGGAGTAGATCGGGAAGATATTAAAATATAAGAGAATAATTTATTTTTTAAATATTCACAAATTGATGGCCATCCAAAAGGAATCTTGAAAAAAAATGGGTGAAAATTGTGGTTGCATTGGATGAAATCCAAGAGAGTATGTGAGTCAATGAAGGGACTTGGAACCTTTTTTTGGTTATGTTGCCCCATTTTTGACACACATGATTTAAAAATGGTATAAATTAAAAAAAAATCATTATTAGAAACTCCCTTACCTTATCTTCAAAATTGAGATTTTAGGATTAAGGGGTCAATCAAGATCAGTTGTCAAAAATCGAGTATTTAGACAAAACTATCTTTCCTTTCTTTATATTTTTCAAGTCACTCCCTTGATCACAAAAGTCAAGTCAAAAGTCCTTCATCATTCTTGCATAGAAAATCTTCTTGTAATCAAAGAATCATATTATTTATCCAAAGATTAACTTTGATGATAATCCTACTAGGCTAAAGGTATCAAAATGATGTAGAAGTTTGTTCTAAAAGCCCTAATATCTTATGTCACGTTGGACACCAGGTTCGAGAAACTCGTGACCTACCACGTTGTGTTGTTGAATCATCTCAGGATCGGTATGAAGGTTTGCATCCTATTTTACCTATATTCTTCAATTAATGATAATAATAATGGCTTTAGGGAGAAGAATATAGCAAACCCAGCTTTGCATGAGGGTCTATTACTATTAATTTATGAATTCTTCAAAGCCCAAACCCTTGGGAAAGAGATTGCGGACAATAAGGAAAGAGCTGATCTCTCTGGGTCAGATTACATCCCCTTGGACCTAGATGACAGTGTGGGATTTCACTCAGAGGATTATGAGGATGAAGAGGTTAAAAAGCCAAAGAAAGGCTCCCCCTCTAAGAAGAGATCAACGAGCTCGGTCAAAAAAGAAAAACCCCTCAAAAAGTAGGCTAAAAAGGAGATTTCCTTTGAAGAGGAGTATAATGACAATGTGGATGAAATGAACACTGATGATGAGGTGGGTAATTCCAGAGGTGAGGTCAGGAAGAAAAGGGAACAGACCATGGGGGAGAAAGACAATACAAAGGGGGAATGCTCTGGCTATCTTTCTATTGATCTAGTCATTAGCAAAGATAATAATCCCCTTCCCCCTTCTAGAGCCAACAAAAAGACTCAGGACCCTAATACTAAGGAGCCTAATGATGACTAGGAAGATCCCTCAACCTAGTCCCCCAACCCACATGACCTTTCAGATGATAAGAACCAGTCAAGAGGGGAGTATCATAGTGACAACTCTAGCAAGGGGATGAAAGTGAGGCAGAATTTTGACATGAACACAGTAAGGATGGGGTTAATCAGGGAAGTAGTGAACCCCAAAATCCTTGAAGACATTGATGGCAGAATCCAAAAGGAGGACCTGATTGACCCTGCCCTAGTCATCCTCAACAACAAGGCTTGGGAAAAGGAATCGAATCTTCTTAACAATGCAAAGAACAACATGTTGGACTAGTTCAAATCATTCAAAAGGCTCTTTCATGAACTTGAAGAACTCAAGGAAAAAACACAGGGCATCAAAAACAACAAGGAACACAAAGCCACATAGGATATTCATTGCCTGGATTCAAGGATCAACCAACTGTAAGATAAAATGAAAAGCCTTGAGGAAACCCTCAAAGGTATAGCAGAGAAAAAATTCAATATCCTTAAAGCCTCCAATGAGAACATCAAATTGCTCATAGAAAAAATGGAAGAGAAGATGGATGGCAAGGATGAGCAGATTAACAAAGAGGAAAAAAATGAGAAGTCCAATGAAGGTTTGGGTAAGAGAACAAGAGCCAGGTCAAAGAGAAATATGGACGAAGAAGACTCCAACGACATTTAAAAGATCAAAGAGGCAGCAAAGAAGATGGAGCTTCTTGAAACCAATGCTTTTGTGATGCTCAGGAACCTCTCCTGATCTTGTCTCCTGGTGCCTTTTCTCGTGTCCCTTTTTTGCTTTATTTTGACAGTTCCATCTCTGTGGTATTTAGACTCCCGGCCTGCCTGTGGCTTGTTTCTTTGTTTGTTTTTGCTTAGATTAGAATTGAACTCTATTATGCTACTTTTTAAGACGTTGTGGGTTTCAGGAACCCTGTAAAACATGTTTTACTTAATAAAAAACTATGCCGATAATCAGCCCAATCTACTTGAGCATCACAAATTATGTACTGAAATATAATTTTAACCATTGGAGAGCATAGAGATACTTATGTATTGGTTCTTCTGATTATGATCTTAAATTTATTGAAGTGTGAATTCATCTATAGTTCTTCATTAGTAGTTGCAATTTACTTTTTAAGTTTGAAACTATTTGTTAGAATTTTTGGTTCCAATGGGTTTTTAATTTCCTATCTATTTATAATTAGGTAACTATCTACACCTTGTTTCTAGATCCCAAATATCTTTCTATTTGAACCTACATACATTTAAATGGGGTGTTAATGTAGAATATTTTACCAAGAATATACCTTCTAGATAAGTTTTCTAGTTGATGTTACCTCACTAGGATAATGTTTCTTAGGTGTCTAATCTTGCATGTGATCACTTTGCATGATCTAGAAATAGTTGATTCTATCCAAGATGGTAGTTATCTATATTGCAACTTTGCTAATGTACTTCTACTATTGGTTGATTCTATATTTTTATTAAATTATTATTTGCCAGTACTAGCCATCACTTTTGAGATCTTGGGTTTTCCTATGGTCTTGGCCTAATAAGTATTTACTTATCTAAACGAGACCTAAAATATCTTATCTTGATGATAATAAAGAACATTTTTTTATAATCCTTCACATGTTTAAAAAATGTTTGAATATTGTCATTTCAAAAGATTTAATGAAAAATGAACAAAAGAAAACATTTGAATACCTACAATATTTCATTACTTCTACATTCTGTATAGATTTTTAAAAAACCTACTAAACATCATTCTTATTTTAAACGCTTCAAAGATTTTTATAATAAATATTGAAGTAAAGTAGAATAGAAGCCCCACTGAACCACAAGCCATAAAGAATGAAAATAAATTAAAAATTATCTATATTCTTATATAAACTCTCATATTCAAAACCATAAATGTCTACAATACAAGAATGCATTTATAAAAAAAAAAAGAAAAAAAAAACTTCTTCATATTCCTCAAACTCTCAACTACTTTTCCATGCATATGCAGTCAAATTTATTAAACACCATTGAACATATCGCACTCATCTAGTTTAGTTGCTATGGACTTTTTAGCTATAATCTGAGATATCACTATTTCATATGAATTGATCGCACAATATAATTCAATCAAAATATACGAGTCTTAAACAAATAGCTCGATTTCCAATATGATAATCATTGTTTTAATTTCTATCTCGTAATTCTGGAAGTTTGCATATCAACTATTTTCAGAAGAAAACAACTAATATCTTTTTAAACCTAAAATGATTCTTAAAAATAATTATGTCTAGTATAAAATTTTTCATTAATTTTTAGGACCCTAAACAAGGCTGAGGTCGGCTGCGACGTTCAATAGATGAGCAAATTAAAGCGCTATAAAAGGCCGAGCTCTACCAAAGAGTTTATAAAATTTCAAATTCATTATTAGATTTATATTTCACGTTTCAGACAAGTAATACAGCTGTTTTGCCTTGTTCGAAGTAAATATTATTCAAAATATTATTTAGCTAAGAACAAACATTTTTCTCCTTACAATTTACTGTGTAAGCAAAACAAAAATCGTACGGCAGATATTTTTTCAGGTGTTTCGGACTAGACAATATGGCAGGAAAGAGAAAGTTTGCATTTGCCGCGAAACAGAGGAAATCTAAAGCATCTCAACGTGTAGAAGACGATGCAAAAGATCAAAAGATATCCCAATTGCAATCACTCAATCAACTTCTTGCTCAACAAATCAATAATTTTAGGGCAGAAAAGAATGATTTCCTGAAAAGGGATAAGGAACGGGAAGAAGCGATTTCTGATACCCACAAACAATTGAAATTGTTTGAGGAAAACGTAAAGGAATTGATTGGAAAGAAAGAACAGGAATGGAATTCAGAAAGGCAGAATTTGGAGAGTAGTATTTTACAGTTGAGGGAAGAGATGAAAGAATCAAAGGAAGCGTGGATTCTTAACAAAGAAGGGATGCTTTCAAAGATGGAAGAAGTTGGAGAAGAGTTAAATTCTCTCCGTTATGATAAATATTTGTCTGGTCTACAACTGAAAGAAACACGGGACGAAATGAATTCCCTCTGTGCTGAAAGAGATGAGATTTGGTCTCAATTAAAGGAAACTGGGGAAGAGATAATTTTACTTCATTCTGAAAAAGAGAAGCTTTTGTTGAAGTTGAATGAAACAAGAGCCAAATTGATTTCATTCAAGGAGAATGAAGCAAAAGCTACACGACAATCAACGGGCCAGATCATGAAAGCTAAAATGAAATTGGGAAAAGATATTACGAAGAAAGAAAGTGAATTCAAAGCTGCAGTTTTTGAGGTAGAGAAAAAGTGGAAGGAATTCAAAGCTGCAGTTTTTGAAAGAAACAGTTGCGATGAATGAAGATGAACTCCAAGCAAAAATCTCGGTGAAAAATAAAGTACAGGACGATACTTTGGTCTTCAAATAATCAGTGGGTAAAAGAAGTCAGAAATGGAATATAGTCATTGGATGCAGAAAATGCTTTCCTTGCTAGTGAGAAAATGTTTCTTGCACAGAGTGTTATGTAAATAAAGGACCCAAAACAGAGAGTTTGAATTAATGTAGGTAAAAAACTTTTTTTGATCAATTAATGTAGTAAAACATTAAATCAATCATAAGTTCAGATATAGAAATTCATGCTGTTGAAAATAAACTAAACATTCACTTGCGTTACTATTTTGAATAAAGAATCTATTGTTTTTTCTCTTTGACTTGCCCTCACACATACACTCACTCTCTACAAGTTTGATGAATATCGTTGATTTTGGATTCATGAGAAAAAGAACTCACTGCTTTATTGTACGTAAATTTAGTGCTAACATAGTATATTTTAAAATTTTCATATCACTAGAATCATATCTTTCTTTGACAAAATTGTCTTCGCTATTTCTTTGATAGGGCAAAATCCTAGACAAATAAACCGAGCATTTTATCGTATCTCTTTCTATATATGTGTTTTGTTTGGCTGGAACACAAATAATTTTTATGATATCTAACACATTTAAACTAGCAGTTGCACATTTTTGTATGCAGTGATGAGTCAATAGGAATGATTTGTTTCGTACAAAGAGCATAATTGGTCACAAATAATGAAGATAAATATATGTATTAATGAGAAAATTATAGAAAGATGTTTTTCATAGCAAGTAGAGACACACACCACCATTGGCATAGATGCAGTTGATAGAGCAATTATAACAACGCTTTTAATTCATAAGGATGAGTATTGGAACATTTAAGGAGTTTAATAATAAGTAGAATGATATTTTTATGTAGATATAGAAAGCTCAATAAAAAGTAGCCAAAGAATCGATAAAATTTTTTGTAAGAAAAATGAAGTCTTTAACAAGTAGTTTGAGCTCCATATAGCTTGAAGAAAATACCAAAAATATGAGTAAATTGTGGTGAAGTAGCACTTTTTTTTCAAAGAGTAATCATCTTGTTACAATATAAATAGGTTCTTGTAATATTGAAATTTTCATTTTTTATTCAATGAACAAAGTGGTTTCTTTCTCTAACCGTAGAGATGAGTTGTTTCAAAGTTTTAAACCAGTACCTACAAATGGAGCAATAAAATGACAAAGTCGATGAAAAGAATTGAAGAGTTTAATGCCTGAATACTGCAAATATAGAGTAAAATACCAAAAGATTATATTTTATGAGTTGTAGTTAAGACTGATATCATCAAACTGAGAACAGTTAAAAATGTTCGTATATACAATCATAGTAAGATCTTTAATATGCTAATTAAATGATTTATTTGTTACGAAACAGAAAATAGATAGAAAGTTAATAAAATTGAGATACAGAAAAATGAACAAAAACTTAGAATTGCGTGCGTCATCAGATAGACTACAATCATAAGTAAAGGAAGTACAATTTTTTTCTTTGACTACGAGAAATTTTTCATATCAATTTAAATTGTGAATCTCCAAATTTGTATAAATATCGTGAGGGCAAGTTAAGAGTTTAGAATAGGGGTAGTTTTGAATTGTAGTGACTGAATATGCTTATATGATTGTTGCACTTGTCATATTTGAACATTGTGGACATAGTTTTCAATTATTGATCGTTTATAAACAAACATTCAATGTAGCTTTGCTGGAAAATAGTTGACTCTTGAAATAGTCACATTGTTCACTTCTGGAAACCTTCCATAGATGACATATTGCTGACACAGTTTAAAAATTTGTGCAGGTGATATTGGAAAACATTTCAACATACCTCGGATGGCCAAGGATTAAATCCTCAACCTACAAACATTAACTAATTTTAATAGTATCAATTTTGTACATGAGGCTGACAATCATTTCAAATACTCAAAAGTACTATAGTCTCCCCCATTATTAAATACCACCTGTGAAGTCTAAGCAAGCAAGGTTCATTCTCATAATTTGCAATTGAATAAAATCCTTTTGCTGGCCATTGTGAGCCAGATAGGAGTACCTTATCCAAATTATTTTTTATTCCTGATAATTTTTGAAAGTAGTTAACTAATGTTTGAGAACTCTACAGCTCCTTCAGGTAAAAAGGTTGTTGAATTTTTTGAAAATTTATTTATTTATTTTTCATTGTAAACGATAATGTAGAAATTATGAAATTTCATTGTATTCCATTATAACATTAATTACAAATCAATTGTTCATAGATAAGAACCAAATACCTATTGTTTATCCTAACACATTTTCTGGAGAAGATCACCATGGATTTTTAAGGTCTACAAGATTTGAAGGGTACAAATGCAAGGATTACATCCATGATTGTTAAGATCAAAATGAAGTTGAGCCCATAGAAAAAATAATGAATTATGATATTTTGTGTACATGCAATGAAGTTTTAAATTTTATCATTAAAATTGAAAGGAAAATGTGATTATAGAATTTTTGCAAACATTGGAGCAATATCTTATCGTTTGAAATTAAGGAGCCAAGTTTGTGTGGTTACCTTTTTGTAGTTTCATAGTAGTTGCATGCGGACTTCCTCTTTCTTCTTGGCAGTTAGGTAAGTGTTATTTTCCATTTTCCAGTACCTTTCAAAATAGAAAGGTGGGTGTATTCAAAGGGTGTCAATAGATTTGAATCTTGATATTGTTGTAAATATCAATCCTTGTCTCTCTTTTCTTCCAATGTCGACTGTTTCTTTTTTTAGTGTGAGTCCCTGAGATTTGTGTATTGTAATGGACCAAACCATAACTAATTGTATTTGTGTATGGTTTCCTTGAGTTATTGGAGTGATGAGAATATTTTTTGGGTTTTATGTATCCCATGGTGGACTAATGTAATTTTTAAAATTAACAACATATTTTGGTAGATCTAGACAAGAAGAATTTGTATCATAAATGATGGATGTAATTTGTCCTAGTGATATGTTTACAAGTCCAACTTGTATTCATACATTTTTTGTTAACATGATTTGTTGGCCTATGTATAAAATTACCTCTATTTGAAGTTGTCCTTCTTCAATTTGTTCATTTTTCTTTTGTGAAATTACTCTAGCAAAACTACTTGCTATTGGGAGGTTCAATTCTTTGAGCATTTTTCTATTATGTAGTTTTGCAAAGTCATTGGTAGCAAATAGATGCGTAGCTATGTCAAAGTCTTTATTTTGTTCAGTGGTTAACTTTTTTATTTTCTGACTCATGAGTGTGTTCTAATCATCTCTCATCAGTTGACAATTTCTTATATTTTATAGAATTTTTTTGAAATTTTTATTGGGACTTACTTTGTCCTTGTTAGTGGAAAATTGTGTCCAATGTAATTGCAACTGTGAACATGTGCCAAAGCATGGGGACTTTAGAGTGTGAGGCATATGTTGGCTTATCCATAATTCGTGGAAGTTGTCCTAAGTCACCAACAAGTATGATTAAAATTCCACCAAAAGATTGGTGTTGGTAATGGGGAAATGCCTCACATAAATGATTGTCTATTTGCAACAGTAATTTTGGTCCTAAGAAGCTCATTTCATCTATAAGAATGTATTTCACATGTTTGAAGTCCTCTTGGAGAGTTGTTAATGATTGTCCTTGTAAGGGATGCATTTCTTTTATTGGAATCCGAAGGCATGTGTGGATTGTTGTGGTTTGTATTTTATATGTAGCAACAATTGTAGATGTTAGTGTAAGAAATGTTTTTTTTTATGCTTTTCCTAATGTAGTTAATCAAGTATGATTTTCTATTGCCTATTGTCCCTTGAATAGTCATGTGTACTAGGTCTTTTTGGAAAGGGTTCGTATGATGTTTAATGATGATCTCTAACATGAGTTATTGTTTGGGGTCAAATTGGTAATTTTTATGCGTTGTGTGTGACTAGAAAGTTATGTCATTTATTTGTAGTTAGCATTTAGAAATGAAGGTTGTTGTAGATTTATTTTGGTCTTGGGAAATGTTGTTGGTATTCCATGGGTGATTAAGATCAATGTCTCATTTTCTGAGTATATCAAGCACATTGATGTTAAAGTTATTGGAGGCACCCTTTTAGGAGAGAAACTCCCATTCATATAGCTCTATGTCTTGGGCAATGTGGAGACCATCATTGTCATTGCCATCATTTTCTTCATTTGTGGATATGTATGCAATTCTATTAACGTGCCAAGGTGAGTAATTGGTTGTTTGTAGAGATTTCCAATTTCTTAGTATCTATTCTATTTTAATGCCAATGTCTATTAAAATGTGGCAGAATTTTTTGTATAGTAGGAGTTCACTCTAGCAAAATGCCTCAAAGTTATCACTCTCTTTTTCTAGAACGTTGTTGAATAGGAGGTATACATTGACAATTGCATTATTTTTCCTCTTTTTCCATTGATTCTTCTTATGTTTTAAAGAGTATGAGTACTTTTGTGATGTTTGAATTAGTGATAAAGACTTTAGTTAAGGGGGTCATTCTATGCAGGACTAGATATGAGTGGTGCTCAACTTTTCTTTAGTGTCTGAATTGTTGATTCAGTGTACGAATATTTTGCTGACATTCACAGAAATGAAGGATCGACTGCAAACTACAAGGGGTAATTTCTACATAGCATATGGCATGTCTCTTTTTCTCTAATATCACAGTCTACAATAATTCCCATCATGGATTTTTTATATGCAATTAATTCATCATTGTTGGAGTGGCTTGTTTCCTCAATTTTTTTTAATATGGTACTATAGGTCTCTAAATTTTTTTGAGCCTTTGATGCATATTTTGATATGTAGTTGAGGACAACTTTTCTTGAAGTGACAAGTTGATAGTCGACATTGGCCATCCATATTGCTAGCATTTCTAGGTTGTGGATATTGAGGCAATCATCATTTCTTGCCGTAGTGTAAGATATGTTTTGGTTTTTGTCACATTTTAACCTGTAGATGTTGATTTTTGTTGCCATGGAGCTTTGTAGCAGCATCCTAATGTGTTTCCCTTTTTTCCATAGACATGTTTGATCTGTGCATTTCATGTCTTTTTACAGTATTCAATATTTGTTTATAATCTAGCAAAGGATCTAATGAAAATATTTGAGGTGTGTTTAGTATCCAAGGGTCATCATTAAGAGTGTGATGTGATCTATTTTTTCTATCAGCTAGACAACGGGGATTCCAAGCATAAACATATCTGTCAAAAAATGTTTTGCCTAGTCTAATTTGAATTGGTTATTCCAATTGATTGCATCCATTTTTGGTTCATTTGAAAGCCATATAAAAGCATGTACATAAGTGGAACCTCGATGTTGCCACTCGTAGTTATACCAATAGTCTTTTTCTTGAAGTATTTTTTCTATAACTTCTTCCAAAAAGATTGTGAATCTTTGGTCAATATATAATGACGTAATGTATGGGTTTTTAATGATATTATCTATTAATTGTTTCCTTGAGAATTGTATTGTTGGATTTGTATTTTGTGAGAACAATGTATGTAGATCTAGCCATTTTGTTTCTGTTGAGATTAAAATGAATAAAAGTGTGGGGGTCCCTAGCTTGTGAATCATGGTTGTTAAGTCCATTCGACTTTTATTCTAATAAGCTCATGTGCCTCATATTGTGGAAATCTCTCCAACATTGACCACCACTCCAATAATATAAACTAAAGTATTGTTGCTAATATTTACAATCTAATTAATTGGCTTAAAGTTATATTGAACACTCCTAATAGGTAATTCATCATTGCAGCATTTTAATGTGGATGTGTAGTCTAGAGTGATTTCCATGTGGCTGTTTAGCTTGTTGTATTTGATGTTTTCTTCTTTGACTAATCATTTCGAAATGGTATACATGGTTCCTATTTGTACTCTATCATAGTGAAATTTTGCAATGTCATTATAGCAAACAATCCTAGTCTATGCACCTTCATTGTCCAAAATGTCAAAGCTAAAAACCTATCCACTACCTCATTGATTATTAAATTGTCTCATTTATTTTTTGGTTGTAACCCTCCCTTTGATTCTCCAACTACTTTGGTAAGGATTTAAATCCTTTATAGGGCTAATACTTTCAGGCAGTGGAAGTTCCTTATGAGGTAGATGGATAACAAATTTTGTGCTTTTGGTGAGTGACAAAATTGTTTTCTCTTCCTGCATTTATTCCTCTTGAGACTTGTATAGATACTTGGGTCTCTTGATGATTTGGTACTCTTGGTGGATGATGTTGAGGCTGAAGATAATTATGGTCCTATTTTTATATTGTAGAAATAGATAGAATTAGGTATATTTATTAAAAGTAAATAAATAAAATTACTATATGAGTGAAGATGGAAAATGTAAAGGCCTACCTGGAATCTCTTGTGGCCCGAAAAACATAATTTTTTAATGATACAATAGATTGTATTTTCAGCCTTTTTGAGAAGAATAGATCATTGGATCTCTCAGGTAAAATTGCTAATTGCATGTAATTTCTATCAGACAAGACAATCTTGTATCGGTCTGTCTGATCTTCAAAGATAGTTATCCTCTTGAAAGATAAGATCTAAAAAATTGGATTTGTTACATGATCTCCAATATTGATGGAGAATATAACATTGTTGGTCAAGAGTACTTCAACTTTAGTGGCCTAGAACAAAAATTTTCAATTAATGAAGTTGTTTTCAATAAGCTGGTTTATGCTTATATTAAGTAATAAATATTTGTTACATAATAAAATTCATAGTAATATATTGATTTATAAATGTATGCATATTTTAAACTATAATGATAACCGAATGTAACTCCCAATTGGAGACAGATACATACATACCTATAAAGAGTGAAAACCAAAATTTAGAATGTATTAAATATATTTTTTCCTTTGTTAAAATATAAATATTTAAAAAGGGATGAATGGTAACTCACATAATCTATGCTCCCTCCTTGGTTGGAGCATATAGAGTTCATTTCATTTGACACAGTATCCTACAAAGCATTTGACACAGGAATGTATACATATAGAGATATTTACGTAGAGATTTATATGGATATATACATGAAATATGCATATATTAAATAATAATGGTAACAAGAAATAACTCTGAAATATAGATATATACATATATTCCTATGTACAGACCTATAAGAACATTTTTTAATGGATTCAATATATTTGTTCAAAGATAATAGATGAAAAATTGAAACATGAATGAATGAATAAAATGTCCTTTAGGCTCATCGTTGGAGGTAGAAAAACTTATCTCGTAGATATTGAACTTATGATAATTTCTTGTTACAGAAAAAAAAGACATCATCACTTCTGCTGCAATTTTCTTTTACATTTGATTATCTTTTACCTTATTCATATGATGTGAGAGTATCCATTCTATCAAATTCAGTCGATCTCGATATCTATTCCTTTTAAATATTAAATATCTTTACCGATTTAAATAGTATTAATTTATTCAACTATTTTGATCCATTTAATTTTACCGACAAAATAAAAAGTATTTAAAAAATACCAAATTCTCGTCGATATTCACATATGTATGAGATGCAAGCTTTTTTGGGGTTCCTAAAATTTAGGCTATAAAGAGGGTTTTGGGATGGTTATAATAGGATATATAGGGTCTCATAGGGTTCTGTATCTTTCTATGATAATTTTTATATAAAGATGATTTTTTTCTTGTTTACTTTAAAGAGTGTTTTGAGGTGTTTTCATGAAATTCTGTATGTTTTTGTGGTACAATTTTTTATTAACAGTTGGATATTTTGTTGTCTAATTTAAATTTATATTATACAATATGATCGTAATGTCTGCAGTAACATGACAAACACAATCTAGTAATTTAAATATTAAATTCAGGCAATGAATATCCTTCATTCTTACATCTAGCGAAAATAGAGAATTAAATACAGGTAAAGGAAGTTGAACCTACCACAATGACATTTCTTTGTTGCTGATAGTATGGAGATGCATTGTTATTTTCCCCTCATTGAGTATCTGGAGAGGCCATTGTGCTTGTCCAAGTGTCTTGTACAATGGAAAGTAGATAGTGCAACCCAACTATGAGACTTCAACTAAATTCAATGAACAAATGCACTTCAATTCAATTTATTGCTTTAATTATTTGTGGATGTTAGCTAATAAATTGTTCTACAAACCATCAACTTGAAAAAAAAAATCTTAAATGAAAAATTTTCAATGAGTATTGCATATTTATCAAACAACTATGAAAATGAACTTTGTAACTAAAGTAAAAGACAATATATAATGAAGCATTACAAAGCTGTAATAGTCAAAGACAAATGGTATCTAGTAACAAGTCTCTTAGGTTTAATCATTAACACGTAAATACTTTTCCCTTCATTTTGAGTTGGTTTTTAATTCTATTGTTGGGTATACTATTTAATTATGCGAAATCTATTTCACTATCTCAAACACTTATTTTATTGATTCAAACACCAAAGAAAATGATCATTATAGAAGGGCTCTATCAAGAAGGGTAGAGACCCCTCCTAAGATTATGATATGACCTACAAAATATTGTTACAATTATTGAACTAGGCACATTAAAGATGTAAATGATGTTAATGTGTTAATCTAACAAGGTGGTGATGACAGTTAATTTTAAATACAACACATAAAGACACTTAGGTATTCATTCTTCATGGTAAACACTAAAGATGTAGCTATTTTCTTAATATTTGAGAATAGAATTTGAATGGTTGGGAAATTTATTGGAAGGGAATTTCATGGGCCTTTGATAACCACATTTGTTAAATAGAAAATCATAACTTTTTAATGCAAGCTTTGGTTGTCTTTTCCAATACAAGGAGCATGTTGTCTTTGATTTGAAATGTTTATTTTTAATTGAAATAATATTAATTAAAAAAATAATACAAAAGAGGGAAGGAAAGAAATTGACCTCAATAACAGTAACAATTGTCCATCAACATAACATCATGAAGAACTGAAGATCATTGGACACTACAACATGTCATGCATATACGCAACATCCTATAAAGCTAAAAAAAACCCATGCCAATACACAATAGTAGCTGATAAATAGATCTCTAGTATAAACAAGATCTTGTTAAATGAGAAGTTTACAATTAAAATTTTAAATAACTTTGTAGATAGACAGAACTGAAAATATCATCTTTCTGATCTTGTTAAATGAGAAGTTTACAATTAAAATTTAAAATAACTTTGTAGCTAGATAGAACTAAATAACTTTATTTTGATTATTGTAATATTTATTTCTGTAATTGTTGATTTTTCTAATTCTTATCAATGGTTTAGTTGTCTTTCTAAAAATTTTTATGGTGGTTTTATATTTAATTGTTTCTCATATCAAACTTTGATAAATTTTCAAACCAAAAAATTCCAATCACCAAAAGTTGGACGTTCTATGTATATAAAAATTTATTTGCTGATATAGTAAAGTTAATTTTTAACAAATTTTTTGTTTGCTGATACATCAAGGGTAATTTTTAACAGAATTTTTTGTCAAAGAAAATGGGTAGAACCTAAATTCGTTATTATCTATTTGGTGTTTAGGTAATTGGTAGATCTATTTATGATTTGCATGAAATATAGGATAAATTATACCTAATGGAAAAGAATGCAGCTTGATTGTTAAATTTCATCCTCGTATATTTTTTAGTTGTAATATTTTGCTAGGGCTCATGTTATGCATGTTGGTACATAATCATTTCTCTTGCATCGATACATTAAATTGGATGTGGAGATGCATCAAATTATGTCTAACAAGTATTAGCTATGATTATTCTTTTGTCGACTCCATGCCTTATTTTAAGCAAGATAGCTTTTTAAGATTATGACGTTGTCTTAAAGCTTCACCCTTTGTGCATTTTTAGTATTATTTATTTTAAGAGATTAATTTTGATTGTCTTGTTTATGCTTGTTCTTTTAACTATTTCTTTATTGTAGATATTCTTTCAAAAAAGTATGATGGTGCATATCTCTTAGGCTTTGACTCCTTTTTACAATTCTTTAAACAAGTTTAGATTTATCTCTATGGAAATCGATAAAACAAAAGCCTTGAAAAATGAAACATATTATTTTTTAAAACATTTTTAGTACTCTTTTTTACTAATCTATAAAATATGGCAACAAATTATTTAGTTTATGGCATATTCTAATGTGTCATTTAAGGCCTTCATATATGTGACTCTTATTGACAACATTCTTATGGAATACAAATATGGAGGGAAAGTTTCTCTATAAATTGGAGATAGAGTAATGATTCATATTTTCAATTCTTTGTATAAGGATAAAGAAAAATGCATTCTATTTTTCCCGGTTCCTTTCTATTTCTAGTCATTGTTTGACTAGAAAATCTTTCACTTATATCCATTGTGTGTAAGGTTTAGAGTTTTTATGCAAAATATAATGTTTTGAAGTCTATTGTAAACTTTATAATTTTTAATAGATTACTTTTTTTGGATGCAAAGTTTATGTACCAACCTTCATTTAGCGTGAACATGCATCAAATCAAATTTAGTAGCCAAGGTGTCAGTTTAATAATATTAAAGCCCTATATTATTCTTTGTATTTAATCTCTATATGTAGATAATGAGTTTTCAGCTTGATGCAATCTGCAATGAGGTTGCAAAGTCATGGAGGTTGTGATATGCACATACATCAATATTTTCTTGTGTAGATTTTTCAACTCATTTTTTGGATTTAATGTAGATAAACATAATTTTTGTATTTAGATTGGATTCACTTAATATGAACTTTATCTTTGTACATTGGTTTGATTATGCAAATATGTAATCTTCATCCTTTATTTTTCTTGGTCTGGTTTAAAGGATATTTTCTTTATCGATCTGGAATCCAAGTTCTTTGTTGCCATCTTTGAATCTAAGGAGGATAGGAACTCTATTCATAAGCAGAAAGGTTGGTTCTGTCAAGGTTTAGGTCTGTACACCATGATCTAGATTCCAAATTTCAATCCTCAGGATTCATTTATCTATTTCATTCCCCATTGGATCTCTTTTCCTCTTTTTCCATGTGAATACCGAGATCTAGACATCATTGAAATTCTAGCTAACAAGTTGGGTAGTTTTCTCAAGCATGACCTCATTCCCTTCGATTGCCCACATTTGGAAGCTAGAGTTTTCCTGCTAATTGATAAGTGTAAACCTTTTCCTACTGCAATATCTCTCAAATCTCAGTGGGGCCATTCGTATTAGTCAATCAAGATTCAAGATGAAGTCACAGTTAATAATTTCCAACATAGACTTGGTCATTTCAATACCCAGTGCAAAGATCAAGGAAATGATGTTACGGTAATCTATCTGGACCACTGCTCTGATCCAACGCGGTGTTCTTAGAAATTTGAATTGCGTAATCAAGTCATTCAGCCCACCCCTGTGCACATTGATAAGCAAGAATTTTGGCCCATTGTACAAGTTAATCAAATGTTAGGCATTAAATTTGTGCACATTCTCAAATGGATTATGCCATTCCTCTAGTACGTTTCTTTTCAAGAAAATTTTTATTTGCCGCCGCCACCTGAATCTCAATTAATTTCATTATCATAATCAATTCCTCCAAATATAGAGAAACTCTTCAATGGGATCTTTAATTCGCCTAAACCCCTTCCTAGACAGTTGGGTTTTAATACTCCTTATGTAGGGTGGAGGATCCACCAAGTAGGAGATCAAATTATCTTAGAGATGGTCACTTCTATCATCTTTGGAATTTCAAGGGAAGAAGGTGTCATCTTTAATGATCACAATACATCAGAGATTGATAACTTGCTCAGATAATTTTAGTACTGGAATAGTCAGGACCCTACTCGACATTCTAATACAAAGATGATCATAGATAAGGGAGATGGTTCATCTATTGGTGTATAAACATATATTACACATATTAATACCAGTCACTGCTTGCACCATGACAAGTTAGAAATGTTTGATATTATACCCTATGAGGATTCATTGGGGTTGGAGAATTGTGTTTATTAGCAAGTTCAGAAATCAGCTGACAACTTACTTTCTCAAGTTTCCATCATTCAGTCTGACGAAGATGCCTTTATAAATTCACAAACATCCATGGATATTGAGCCTATTAATGTTGGGTGGGTGTTTGATCATTAGCAGACATTGTCAATAGTGTAAAATCAATCAAAAAAACTCATATCCCCAAAACGCCGAAGTCTAGAGGCAGACCAAAGGGCTCTAAGACTAGGATAGAAATAGCATCTGGAATACAAACCACATTGTATGATAGATTTTTTGTTACCAAAAGATCAACAAGGAGAACAAGCTGTTCTCCTTGTCCACAATGAAAATAAACTCATGGAATGTCAGAGGTATTAATGCCTCTGAAAAAAGACATAGGATCAAGCAAGCTATTGATTCTATGCAGGTAGATATTGTCATGCTTCAAGAGACCAAGCTTTCTTAGGACACATTTGAAAAAACCATTGCCAAATGGAACAAATGGAACTCATTGCATTCACCAGGATTGGGAGCTTCTGGAGGACTTGCAGTATTATGGAATCCCCAAACAATTAATGGACAACTCATTCATCAAGATAATAACTGGCAAATGTTGAAAATCTCTGCTTTTGATATCTCTTTTATCTTGGTCAATGTTTATGGCCCTACCTCAACACAGGACAAATATAGACTATGGGACAATATTAACCACTTCATTTAGATCCAAGATTCTCAGTATGTCATTCTTGGGGGTGATTTCAATGCACTTTTGTCTCAAGAGGAGAAAACGGGGGTTATTGTTCCTCCCCTCAAAAATATGCAAGATTTCAATTGCTTTGTGGATAATAATAATCTTATGGATATCCATCCAACAAATGGGTCCTTTACCTGGACAAATAAGAGGTTTGGATTTGCACATATTGCTGCTCATTTGGATAGGTTCCTTTTATCGTAAGATTAGAAATTCAAGAGTATGGATATTACATCGGATATTCTCTCCTTGCCAGGCTCCGATCACTTCCCAATTTCAATAACTATCACTCAAATAGACAAAGGTGATGACATTCAATTCCATTCCTCTATCAAGTTTGAAAGAATGTGGCTTCAACATCCTCAATTTTTGCAGCATATTTAGAAATGGTGGAATAGTGCATCATATGTTGTAGGAACTAGGATGCACCAATTTCCCATGAAATTGAAATTTGTTAAAACCCAAATCAGACAATGGAATCAACAAGTTTTCAAGAATGTCTTTACACAAAAAGAAGAAGTTAAATAGAAACTAGAAGAAGTTTATAGTAGTATCATACAGAATGGTATGAATGAAGATACCTATGAAAGATAGAAAAATTTGCAGCAGGAATGGGATGAGCTGTGCAGTAGAGAGGAAGTCTACTAGAGACAAAAATTAAGAGAGCTTTGGATTCAAGAAGGAGATAGAAACACAAAATACTTTCATGCATAAGCTAAACAAAGGAGAGCTACAAAAATGATTTTTCAAATCAAAGATGCTATTTCAAGGAATCTCATTACAAATGAACATCTGATTCAAGAAGAAGGGGTAAAATTTTTTAAGAATCTTCTGGCACCTGGCACATCTTCTTCACCCACTGATTCACAAGTCAATGAGATTCTAGAATCCATACCAAATATGGTGTCACCTCAAGAAAATTCTATGTTGATGGCACCTTTCTCTATCCAAGAAATTCAAAAGGTGGTTTTTTCTTTCCCTCCAAATAAAGCCCCAGGGCCGGATGGCTTCTCTACTCTCTTTTATCAAAGTTGTTGGGATATTACTGGTTGGGATTTATTAGCTGCAGTGGAGGAGTCAAGAAAGAATAAAAGTATGCTCAAGTATTTTAATACTTTGAATATCTCAATAATTCCAAAAATCAAGGATCCAAAAACATTTTCTGACTTCAAGCCAATTTCCTTATGCAATCTGACCTATAAGATCATAACTAAGGCCATCTACTTAAGATTGCACCATCTTATCCCATCCATTATTTCTTTGGAGCAAGGATGTTTTGTCCTAGGTTGAGAAACTATGGAAGGAGTACTAGTGGCTCATGAGGTCCTTCATTCAATAAATTTAAATCAAACATCAAATTTTGTGATCAAATTAGATATGATGAAAGCATATGACAAAGTTTGTTGGAAGTTCTTGTTTCAAGTATTAAATAAAATGGGATTTTCAAGTGGATGGTGTAAATGGATTAAGGCATGTATCTCAGGAGCTTGGTTTTCAGTCTTAGTAAATGGAAAGATAGTTGGTTTCTTCTCATCAACAGAAGGAGTTAGATAGGGAGATCCATTATCTCTGATAGTTTTCATCATCATGGCTGAAGCATTCAACAAAACTATTAAACATCAGCATGAAGTAGGTAAGTGGTATGGTGCACATATTTCTGGTACAAATATATATTTCACTCACTCCTTATTTGTGGATGATACATTTCTATTTGGTTTGTCACAAGTTTAGGAGGCTCGCCAAATTAAGTATTCCTTGCAACTTTATTCAGAAGTGTCAGGGCAAGCTATCAATGTGCAAAAGTCAAAAATATATCTCTTTAATACAAACAAAGTGATAACTGATAAAATAGTTTGTATCCTAGGCTTTACAGTGGACTTCCTACCATCCATACACTTGGGAATTCCATTCTTCATGGGATCAAATTAAACTAGCTACTGGGCTTTAGTGTTACAACATATTTAGAGCATAATAGTGGCTTGGAAAGCCAGATGGTTATCATTGGCAGGCATAATTTTTCTCATTAAATCAATAGTAGCAACAATTCCAAATTACTTTCTTCTAGTCCTAAAAGCCCCTCCCAAAATACTACACCAAATACAAAAGCTAATTAGAGGTTTCCTTTGGATAGGTAACATGAATGAAGTAAGAAAAATTCCTCTTATATCCCTTCAAGACATGGCACATATACTGGCAGTTGGAGGAGCAGGAGTTCACGATTTAACAAAAAGAAATGAAGCCTTTGGTGGAAAATTAATTTTGCAAATGTACAGTAAACCCCAGTCTACATGGTGCAAGATTATGCAGCAGAAATATTTGGACAATAATGATCCTACAAAAGTCTTATCTATTGCGGACCCTCCAAAAGGCTCTGTAATATGGGATTTTATGATGTCCTCATGAGATATTGTTCTAAAATATGTTACTTGGGAAATTAATAATGGTAATATGGTAAATTTCTAGAGGGACTCATGGAATGGTCAACCTCCTCTATCAAAAAGTAAAATTTCTCAAGACATCATTATTGTCTCAGAAAACTATTAGGGTACACATCTCAATCACTATGTAGCTAATGTTTGCACAATTTCAGGCAAAGTTACTTGGAAAAACCCGGATGAGTTACCATTGTCAAATCAGGACATAATTCAATTCAAAGAAATTCTAGCCTCTAAACAAGTAGTTATTTCCAGGTCTATAGATAAGTTACTTTGGGCACCAGCTAAGGATGGAAAGTATACAGTTAAAGAGGGATATAAAATATTGCAGCAAGTTGGGATAGATAAAGTACCATGTAGAGCATTCTCATTTTGTTGGAATCATGTTGTGTTACCAAAGGTAGGTTGTTTTGCATGGCTTGCAATAAAGCATAGGATTTTGACGAGTGACAGATTGAGCAGATTGCACATTGCCCCATCATTTAATTACTTATTTTGTAATGCATGTGAAGAGACAGTGAATCATCTTCTTCTACCCTGTCCATTTTCTAACCAATGTTGTAGCTTCATTTTGAGAAAGTTAAACTATAGTAGACCATTTCAAGATAATATTTGGGATTTTTTTCAGGCATGGCCAGTTCTTTACTCAAATTCACTATTTGTGAATCTTTGGAAGTGTGCCCCAACATTAGTTGTATGGGCCATTTGGTGGGAAAGAAATAAGCGTATTTTCAGAAAAGAGTCATCTAGTATTCACAAAGTCTTGGAGGGTATTGGTAGGTCTATATTAGAAGTGACTAATGTGAGTCTGAGAAGTTGCAAATATAATCGTATTGTTACTTCATGGGATTCTAAAGTGATTCAAGAATGGAGATAGTTAATCATTCCAAATGGTTGGCAGAGTAATAAGATTGTGTCTTCATCAGTATCTCAGTCGGATGTGCATTGGAGACCTCCATCTGAGGGATTCGTGAAGCTTAATTTTGATGGGGCTTCCAGAGGAAACCTAGGAATATCAGGTTTGGGGAAGCATATTTGGGACATTCAAGGCATAGTAGTTGCTATTACCACATCCCCTTTGCCTGCTGGTACTAATAACATGGTGGAAGTTCAAGCTCTACTTCCAGGCCTCATTCTAGCTAAGCAAGGTAATTATCGATCACTGCATATTGAAGATGATTCATCAGTTATTACAAATGCCTATATATATAGAAAATCATACTCATGGAAATTAAAATATATTGTAAGTCAAGTTTGGAGGCTTTTAGATGAGTGTCAGGATGTGTGTATTTCACACACATTGTGGGAAGGTAACCAAGTTGCAGACTATCTTTCAAACTTGGGATGTGATGGGTTGGTTTTTTCATCATTAAGCCCAACACCTATGATTGAAAAGTATGGAGATCTTAAAAGGTTAATTGAAATAGACAAGGTTTCCTGTCATCATTTAAATCATTAATTTGAGCATGATTAGGAAATGATAGCATCTTCCGCATGAATTTAAAAAAAAAAATAGGGTTCTTATTTGGCTATTGTCATTATCTCATGTGAAATATTTTGGCACTAATGTGTGGGATTGTAAGTACATTATGCAGGCAAATGGCAAGACATTTTCCATACACTATTCACATGGCTTTCCAGGTGCGAAAGTAAATGAATATTGCCACTTCACTATGGGTATATACGGATGGGGATTTTCCATATCCGCTCATAATTATAAATCACTAAGAGTATTTCTTCAGGCTATATATCAGGTTCAGCTTTCATTTTCAACTCAGGTTGTGAAAATGTCAAAGGTGATAGATGTCTCTATCCTATGTGAATCTTGTCACAAGAAGCATCGTGCGATTTTGCCAAAGAATTATTGCATCTGGATTCCACTGAGTATTGATGACATTGTGTTGCTGATTAAACAAAATAATTTATCATTGGATATGATGTTTATCATACATTCTCCTACAATTCAGCGGGCTATCAGGCAAGTAATAGGTGAGGAATTACTAGTTTCTTCCACATTGCATTTCCTGTATCCTTCGAATATGGTCTCCATTTTCCTCTTGAACACTATGGACATTATGTAATCTCCTCTACTCCTTTAGTCATTGGCTTATAAGGTAATATGGCCGCAATTTATTGTGGATAATAAACTAACCATGTTTATGAAGAATTATGATCTTTGGAGAGGGATGGTACTGGTGGGGGGCTTGTTTTCTCACTCGTGCAACTGCTTCAAAAACATAAAGTTTTGGTCACATATGAAGCCCTAAAAAAAGCAATCGATAAACGTAGCCCTTCTCACATGAAAGTTGTGCTTCAGGTCACTGCTCGTGCTCTAGGTTTTCAGTTGGAGGATAGAGCAAGGAAAATTAGGTATGCATTATTAGACTTGCTAAGATTTTCAAACTTGCTTCAAACTCAGGGTTCGCATCAGGTGCCAACAACTCATCTGATTGCAAGGGGGCTGAGTGGAATGCTTGGCTATCTCTTTCCTCTTCACAATTACAGTCCCCTCATGATGCTGAACAAGTCGGGTTGGGGTGGTCTCCCAAAAAATCAATGGATGAGTGTGTTGGTTGGGGCTCGGTGATGGCTTCTCAGTGTGATCGTGGTTTGGATAGGGCTTCAGAACATTGCTAGATTTCAAGTGATTAGGGTGTCATAGAAGATGGGCATCTCAAAGATAGGACTGAAGTTAATTGTAAGTCATGTAGTGGTTCTCGAGGTTGTGATGTCATGGAGGAGTGAGCAGTGGTTTGGAATTTTTTTAGTTTTTTTTTATGTTTTGATAATTTGATAATCCGGTGATAATCCATTTTCATAACTAATTTTGTAAATCAGATGCGTAGTCATGGGAGGTAGCTTATACTCCATAATGTATTCATGATGTGTAGTTATTCTCATTCAAAATTGTAATTACTCAAAATTATGACTTTTTATTAAAGGGACGATTATGGGTTTTCTTCCTGATTCTTTCCCGATTGACCTATTTTTGAATCAATTTTTATTTATAATATATTATAGTGGCTTGCCACTTTTGCCTTAAAAAAAATTAAATTTATTTTTAAAAATATTAGAAAATATTGCACTACTTAAAGAAATTGCTAAAATATTAGAAACTTGTGCATTTTGATTACTAAAGCTTACTAAAAAAATATTGTTCTTAAAAAAATTAGAAATTACTAAAAACAAATTAGAAAATTACACATTGCTTCAAGGAATTGTCACAACATTAGAAACTTGCACATTTTGATTACCTTCTATATTTGAAAAGGTCATTTAAAACTAGGATTCTGAGGTTGAAGTTTCTAATTTTTTAATTCAAACAATCTATATGATAAAAATCTTGTTATATAAAAGGTTGAGCTCTACCAATAAATTTATAAAATTTCAATTTACAATCAGTTTTATAGACTATGGATCAAAAAAGAAGTACAATTCTTATAAGTTATTTGGGAGTCCTAGTTGAGGTTAGTAATATTGAAATTTTTCATCTAACACTAAATGTTTTTCTTTTTCTATTGCAGATTTTTCTATTGAAATAACAAAATTTCTATTGCAAATTTTTTTTTTGGTGTTTAGGACTGGACAATATGGCATGAGGGAGAAAGTCTGGTTGTGGTGCGAAATAAAGGGGCTCTAAAGTACCTCAACATGCAGAAGATGGTACAAAAAATCAAAAGATATTTCATTTGAAATCACTCAATCAGTTTCTTCTTCAACAAATGACCAATATGAGGGAAGAAAACAATGTTTTTTTTTAAAATGGTAAGGAACAAGAGGAAGTGATTTCTGATGCACATGTAAATAACTGAAAATGTTTGAGGAAAATGTAAGGGAATTTATTGGAAGGAAAGAAGAGGAATGAAATTCAAAAGGGAAGAATTTGGAGAGCAGTATTGCACAGTTGAAGGAAGAGATGAAAGAATCAAGGCCCCATTTGGTTAATGGAATTGGGGCAGAATTGGGTGCGGAACTTCCTCTTTTTCGCCAAATCCACCATCTGGGAAACTAAACTAAAATTTGGGTTTCAAATATAAAAATCTAGATTAGGCACCAAAATCAGTGGCACTATCTTCCCACCGAATAGGTGGAATTTGAAATCATCTTCTGGGTTTTGGGATTTTGTGAACCCTATTTAATTGCAGAACTTTCTCTAACAATGAATTGAGTGGAGGGCATGCATTCAAAGAAATGGTTGAAGAGATTGTTGTTGTGGTCGACATGTTTTACATCGATGATTTAACTCCTCTCAATTGGCTTGAATTACAAGGATTTCATCATCGCATGCAAGTCGTTCACCAAATATTCGACAGATTCGTTGAAAATGTAATCGATGAGAACATTCCTTGTCAATTAGAAAAAGGAAAAACAAACGAAGAAAATTATGTAAACGACATGGTAGACACATTTCTCAGAAAGGTAGAAATGGAGAGCCAGAGAATCCCATGAAACCACATCAAAGATGTGATTTTGGTAAGTCTAAGAATACAGGTCATCTTTTCGTTTACAAATCTCAATCCAAATTATTTTATACTATTTTTCTTTCGACTATTGGTGGAGTAAATGTGTATAACCTTTAGGAAATGTATTCTATGTAGAGGATATGCTAATCATGGGAAAGGAAACATTCCAAACTATCTTTGAATACACAAAACTGAAAATTTCAAAATCTTATTTTGAGATAATCAGGTTTTGAATCAAATTCTAATTCCTCAACCAAATGGGGCCCAAATGAAGCTTGGGTTTTTGAAACGGTAGGGATGCTTTCAAAGATGCATGAAGTAAGAGAAGAATTAAATTCCCTTTGTTATGATAAATATAAGGCTCGCCTACTGGGTGACCCCACAATAGTGGGTTAAACTTTTTTAGACATGTTGATTTTTGCTAAAATAACACATTTTAATCAAATATGATGATTTAAGCCTTGAGAGGTTCTATTTGAAGAAATTAATTACAAATGGTTATCTCAAAGCCTCTTAGACCAAAAAAACATTGATATAAATCTATACTCCTCATTCATACATACAATGGAGTCTCCTTCACACCTATTAAAATGCTGACAAAAATCACTTTGACTTTATGGGTAAGTGTAAGAAGTTGGGTGCCAATTCACTAGAAGTCTTGTAGAATTGAAAGATGTCGCTCGAAATGGGCACCCATTTTCAAAAAATGGGCACCTGCTTTAGGTTCAGGTGCCTGATCCAAAGTTCAAAAAATGGGTACCCATTTCTAAATTATTTTTTAAATTTTTTAAATTTTTTTATGACTAAAAATACATTTTAACACTTCAATTTTTTTTTAAGAAACAAATGCTTTTTTTTTAAATTTTAACTAATGAGTACCAATTTCTTAACACATGAGCGGGAACCACACATCTGCCTCAAATTTTATTTCAAAATAGGTTTGGTTTAGGCTTGTTGGAGCCAAGCCTATGCCTTGACCTCGAAAACTTTGGTTAAGGCATTGGAATGGTAGATTTCTACCTCGCCGTAATTTTTGAGGGCCTTCTTGATCGTATTTTTTTATGAAACAAAAACCCATTAGATTTATCACTGTCTAGATGTCAAAAATGTAAATTTCATAGTGATGTGATTATTTTTACTACTTTTCATTATTTATTAGTTAAAAGTGGTAGCTAAATGTTAAATTGTGAGGCTCACTAAAACTTTAATAACTTTTTTGTTTTTAAGTTTTTTGGAAAATAAATTATATGTCATCAATCCACATACAATTCTCTTGAAGATGAAAAAATAATTTTGAAAAAATATGAAATTTTCAACAAATTATGGTGGTCGTACACTAGAGGTTTTGAAAATGTGTTTTATAGTCAATTAAAAATTAATTAAAAAATATAATCAATAAAAAAATAATAAAAAATATGTTCATCAATATTTTGTGTCTTAGGTATATTTCCCCAAAAGGGTTTGCAAAAATTCATTTATTTAGCTCAAAATATGGTGGTCATACATGGCTATGGTATGGTCCTAAAAGAGGCATTTTGAAAACATTATTTTTAAACATTCCTACTAAAAAGAAATTTATACCATGTGGGTATTTAAATAAATTACATATTTGAAAAGTAGGCTCTGAGAACTACATTTTATATTACTAAATTTTTTTGGGATTCAATCACTAAGTGCCTCAAATTTAGACATCAATTGACAATAAATTTGAAAAAAAGGGAAAACACTTCCACTTTTTGCCCAAAAGTGGGACTCAACTTCTTGCAGTGACCCTTATCTTTTGGAAGATCAAATGACTACATTTGAAAAACCTATCTATGTAGTAATGTACTACTAAGAAAAATATTTCTATTGATTAGAATGTTAATATATATTAACTTTATTATGACTTTGTATTTTTATTTTATTAAACATAGATATTTCACCATGTGTCTACCTATATGGTTGATGCTTAAATGGAAAAATAGTAAATGAGAGAAAATAAATTAGAAAAATAATCTATGCCCTAGGTATTTAATTTATCTTTCTATAAAAAATAAAATAAAAATGAAATTTGACAAATACATGACAAGTTATAAGTTATGTAGTCAAGGTATGTCAAAATTATGGTTTAGTCAACTTCAAATGTTAATTAAATATGTAATAATCATGATATTACAAAAGGGTAGTAGTATTTATATTTTTAAGAAACTATATTGATATGATAAGTTTTTCTTATAGATTATTTTAATTTATAGAGGCTAAACTTAGAAATATCCTTATAATGAACAAAAAACTCTAAAAGTTACTACAACTTATAATATTTTGTCACGTGTGACTAAAACTATAGTTGTTTACAAGTTTAAATTATATATTATTTCAATTTGTAGATACAAGACTTAGAAACTGTTAGGAATAATAGTCCACCAATACAACTTTGAGGGGGGGGGGGGGGGGGGGGGGGGCGTTGAATCAGTTATATGATAGATTATTAAACTTTAAACTTTAAGTAGTAGCTACGCCAATTCAAATGATAATACAATAAATATTGACACAATAACACAATATCTTTTCATCGAGGAATCCCTGTTAAAGGTAAAACCCCGGTGGGAATTAGCACCCACAAATGTTGTACTGAGAGTATAGTATCTCTGCTAAAAGATCTAGCCCTGTTAGGAGCTTGTTAAAATATTATAGTACAAAGTCCCTGTTAAAGGACAAACCCTATTAGGAGTAAAAATAAATGTAGGCTAACTACCCAAAGAAGGTCATGTCCACCTCCAGAACTCACTATTCACAACACAAGTGTATATAAAGGAAATACACAATCCTTGTGAACTATCTGATAGAACCTATCTTTTCTTGATCAGTTCCAATGAAGTATAAACTATCCTCTTCTCTACATTCAGCAGATACAAGCTCACAACTTCCACAATCCTCTTTTACATTCCATTCATACTACTTATCTTTTCATAAGAAAATATCTTACATATATACCTTATTACAATAAATGATCAGGTCAGCCAATTAGGCTTTCCTAATATACAAATAATTACATAACCCCTTGCTAAGATACACACAGTATCTAAGACAAGTATACAAGAGTTACAATTCAATAATTAAGGTCCAATATCTGTAATCCATTCTCGCTATCTATAATACACACTACGACTATGAAGCCAGCCGCATGTATGTCTCCTCCAGAAAACATGCCACATCTAACATCATCATGATTCCCACAACTTGCTAAGATCAATGAACATTTCAAAGTATGCTATCAGGCATCCCTTAAGATCACATACACTGAATCCATATCACTTGTAAGATATACTCAAAACATAGAGACTTAATCTACCAAATTCTACTACCACAGTCTAGAAACCAGTCTTCACCAAATCTTCTATTAACTCAACCAATATGAAATATTACAACATGCGATCTTAGATATAAGATTACAACACCTCCCTGTACACAAACCTGTGTTCTCTCATTCTGAATTAACCGTACTATATCCATACACTGTAATAACCAGTGTGTTCTCTTCATAGAAATCTATGTTGACATCTATGATAAAACATGAATGATGATAGTATTAATTCCAACAACACTCAGTCAAGACACTGATTTTTTGTAGTGATTAAACATATTAAATTCATCAGCAACATCCAACAATCTCCCCCTTTTGTATTGATGGAAACATATGGAAAAATTCATCAATAAATACTCTGAATACAACTTTAAAATACTCTCAATACAACTTTCTCATTATCCTCAAATAGTGAACTCTTCCCCATAGTGAACCCTTCCCCGTAGAATCTCTCCCCATACAGTAAGGGTTTTCTCATATTATCTCTCCCCCTTTCACAACAATGGAAAAGGGTTCCATAAGTCATCAACTACCTTATGTTTAGTCTTCATTAACCAGGTTCTGAATCACCCAAATGTATTTTGTAAGTTTCCAAGGATCACTCCCCCTAAGGAGTAGATCCATACATCAAGTCTAGAAACTGATAGAGCTTTGAAAACCTTTGGACTGATGCATCCTTGCATCATTTAATTCTCACTTGGAGGAACTTGCACCCCAAGCATACCTCTAAGATACTCAAAGGCATGTTTTGGCAGTGACTTTGTAAAGATGTCTACTATCTATTCCTTTGTACTAATGTATTTCAACCTTATTTATTTCTTGACCACCTTGTCTCTCAAAAATTAATACTTAATATAAATATGCTTAGTTTTATAATACATCACCAGATTCTTTGACATATTCACAGTACTAGTGTTGTCACAAAGGCTAACCATAGGTTTAACAAATGTTATTCCAATATCTTTTAGCATTTATTTCATCCAAACAATTTGAGTGCAATTAATAACAGCAACAACATACTCAGATTCAATAATAGATTGAGCTATACAATCTTGTTTTTTACTTAACCATGAAACCAACCTTTTCCCAAGGAAAAGTGAACCTCCACTAATACTCTTCCTAACCTAATTGTCCCCTACCCAATCAGCCTCAGTATAAGCATTTAGTTAAAAGTCATCATTTTTATCATACCATAAGCCATATTCCATTATTCCTTTTAGGTATCTAAATATCCTTTTTACAACATCCATGTGTGTATGTTGAGGATCTGCCTAATATCTAGCCACAATTCCAACAACATTTCCAATATCTGGTCTAGTGTGAGTCAAATATCGTAATCCTCTAATCATTGATCTATACTTTGTCTGAAGAACATTCTTGGTCTCATAAGTATTTGTTAGTTTATGGCCAGTCACCATGGGTGTACCAACAGGTTTATAGTCTTCCATTTCAAACCTTTTCAGCATTTCTTTAAGATACTTAGTCTAAGAAATAAAAATTTCATTCTTGATCTGATTTATTTGCAGTCCAATAAAGAATTTAATTTCCCTAATCATGGACATCTTAAATTTATTCTCCCTTTCTTTAGAAAACTTCTCACACATCTCATCATTGCCTCCAAAAATGATATCATTAATAAAAACTTCTCTTATCAAAATTACATCTTGATTAGTTCTTAAGTACAACTTGTTTTTAGCATTACCTTTGTTGAATCCAAGGTTAAGTGAGTACTTGTTTAGTCTTGCGTACCAAGCCCTTGGTACTTGTTTCATTTCATAGAGTGCCTTCTTCAACTTTCAAACCATGTCTTCATCTTCTGTCAACAAAAATCTATCAGGTTGTTCTATGTATACCTCCTCTTCAAGATCCCCATTTAGAAATTCATATTTTACATCCATCTAATATACCTTGAAGTTTTTATGTGCAACATAAGCTAGCAATAATCTTACAGCTTCCAACCTAGCAACATGATAAAATGTCTCTTCAAAATATATGTCTTCTTGTTGTGAGTAGCCTTTTCAAACCAATCTTGCTTTGTTTCTTAGAATACTTCCTTCTTCATTCATTTTGTTTCTGAAAACCCACTTAGTTCCTATTATATTTTTGTCTTTAGGTCTAGGAACTAATTCCCAAGTGTTATTTTTCTTTATCTGATCTAATTCTTCCTTCATATCTTTGATCCAAGATTCATCTTTACAAGCTTCATTAGTAGTGTTTGGTTCAACTTGAGAAATCAAACAAATTTCTTTCCTTATCTTTGATCTAGCCAGTATTCCTTCACTTGCATTACCAATAATTTGATTTTTAGGATAGTTTTTCTTAACATACCTCAAAGTCTTAGGAGTCTCAGTAACTTCATTTGAGTCATCATCACAAATCTCATTCTCACAGCTAGTCTCAATATGTTCTTTTTCTTCTATAGTAGAAACTTCCCTTATTTATGTATTATGATTACAATCATACATTCTCTCTTGTATCTAAAACTTTTCATCTATCTTCACATTATTACTTTCAATCATCTTTCTCAATCTCAGGTTCAAACATTCATAAGACTTTCTTTTAGTATAATAACCAAGAAAAATTCCTTCATCACTTCTAGCATCAAATTTCCCTATTTCATCATCTCTTTTGATATAGCATTTACTTTCAAAAATTCTGAAGTATTTTATAGTAGGAGTATGATTAAATCACAATTCATAAGAAGTCTTATTTGTACCTTCTCTGATTTGTATTATGTTCAATTTGTATACTTTTGTCCCAACAACTTCTCTCCAATGTACATGAGATACATTTCCTTCTAGCAACATTGTCCTAGAGGCATCCAATTGTTGGATATTGATAATGCATGGGGTGGAGATTCATACATTTTAAATGTTTAATCACTATGTTACTGAATGGGCATGCATACTATTTTCATTTTTTGTTTATCACTAATGTCAATATATATTTTTGTGAAGCATACAGGTTGATTATGACAGTGTATGGTCACTGTATGGATGTTTCAAAATGTGAAAAGATAGATGAAAGTACAAGAATATGTTGTGATCTTATATACAAGATTGCATCATGTAATGTTTCATATTGGATGAGTTACAAATGTTTTGTTGAATACTGGTTACTGGACAGTGACAGTGGAAGCTAACAGAGTGAGTCTATGTGTTTCTGGTATATCTTACAAAAGATATGGATTAGGTGTATGCAAGCTTAAGAGATGAAATAAAAAGTACTGAAGGATGTTTTTTGGTTAGCACAAGGTAAAAAATGTTGAATGACATTAGTTGTGGTGTATGATTTAGAGCAGACTTATTTGGGAGATGACTTCAGAGGTGTAACATGCATTTTGTTTGGAAAATGTAAATTAAAGATGTTGGTCCTTAATTATTGTAATGGAATCATTGTATACTTGTTTTAGAAACCATGTGCATCTTAGCAAGAGTTTATGTAAATTTTTATGTAATTAGGAAAGCCTAATTGGCTGACCTAATCAAGTAGAATGTAATTGGGTATATATGTAAGTTCTTTTCTTTGGGAAAGATATGGTGAGAATGTATGTGATGTAAAGAAGATTGTGAATGTTGTGAGCTTATGTCTATTGAATGTAGAGAATATAATTACCAGTGTACTTCATTGGAACTTATCAAGCAAAGATAGTTCAAAATATTTTGTATTTCTTCATATACACTTGTGTTGTGAACAGTGAGTTCTGAAGGTAGTTTTAACCTTCTTTGGGTAGTGAGCCCACTCTTCTTTCTTGACTCCTAATAGGGTTTGTCCTCTAACAAGAACTGTGTACTGTAATGTTTCAATAAGCTACTAACAGGACTAAATCTTCTAACAATGATACTATACTCTTAGTACATAATTTGTGGGTGCTAATTCTCACCCAGGTTTTTACCTTTAATAGGGCTTCCCTGAGACTAAAATATTGTGTTATTGTATTGGGATTCATTGTGCTCATTGGATTTGATATTGTTGTTATTCAAAGTTTAAAGTTTAATATTCTATCATACAACTGATTCACCCCCCTCTCAGTTGTATTATGGACTTTTATTCCTAAAAATTGGTATTAGAGCTACTAGTCCTTAGAGAGAAAGCTTAACAGATTGAGGTGATCTTGGTGATGGTGTTATATAGGAAGGATGGTCCAAAATTTGATCCTGAAAACTTTGATAGTTGGAAGAACAAGATGCGAACTCATTTTCTATGTTTGAGCATTGCCTATTGGTTGATCACTAAGAATAAGGTGACTATAAAGACTAAGAATGACTTACCATTGGCTACTGATGATGAGAAGAAGGTATTCTCTTACAACATGGTTGCAAGAGAAGCATTGATCAGTGCACTCTCTGAAGGAGAATTTACTAAAGTTAAAGACTTGGAGTCAGTACACCAGATTTGGAAAAGATTAGAAGCACTATATGAAGGAGACAAGTATACCAATTAAGAAAAGTTATAGAACTTGAAAAAAAAGATGGAGAAGCTACAAATGAATGATGATGAAATCATTAGGGCATATGTTCAAAGGGTTACAAAACTTGTGGTTAGAATCAAAAACTATGGAGGCACTTATGATGAAGAATTCATTGTGAAGATCCTTAGATCATTGAATCCTACTTACAAGTTTAAGGCTCTATCTATTCAAGAGACAATACCTTTGACTCTAAACTTTAGCAGAGAGATTTTGATTGCAAAGATAACTACTTTTGAAGCTATAGAAATGGGAGACTTTGTACCTAAAGTTGAATCTACATTTAAGGCATCTGCACACAAGAAGATAATGTCTGCACTTCTGAGCACTAGCAGTGAGAGCCTAAAAGAAGAGCTTGGAGAATATTCCAAGGAACGGGAACAGATAATGGTTGAAGAAAGAAAGATGGATGAACTTGTTGCACTTATCGCTAGAAGAGAAAAGAGAGGTAAGGGTAAATTTGAAGGAAAATTACCTTTGAAATGTTTTTCAATCAATAAGGTTGGTCATTTTGCATTTGGATGTCCTACAAGAGTTCCTAAGTACAAGCCTAAGTTTTTCAAGTCTAAGAAGGATAAGGAATGTTATTATGCTAGTGAAGGTATTTCTGATGATGATCATTTAGATTATGAGGAGATTAGATTTTTTGCTATTAGAGATGAACAAGTAAATGAGGAAAAGGATTTAGTGTCACATGTTGATAAGAAAAATGAATGGATTATAGACAGTGGTAGTTCACATCATATGAATGGATTCAAAACAAGTTTGTTAAATTATAGAATTATGATGGTGGTGTTGTAAGGTTTGGAGATAATCTTCCTAAACCTATCATAGGAGTAGGATCTACTACTCTGGATGGAAAGACTAATACTAATAATGTACTACTTGTCGATGGACTTAGGCATAACTTGTTGAGTGTTGGACATTTGATGGACAAAGAGTTTCAATTACAATTCAATAAGGGCAAATGTCTTATTAGAAGTAAGGAAGGAAATCTAATTGCAACTGATGCTAAATCTAGAGGTAATGTATTTAAATTAAATACATCTAGAGCCTCTTGTTTTGTTACGAAGGTAGATGAAAGTTGGTTATTGTAATACCCCAAAAATGGGCTATAGGTTCATTAACCTCCCATATCAACACATCGAAAGAAATTGAGATCAAAGTCCTAACCTAAGGCACATCTAAACATCATTGAATCCTAATTGATTATCCTAAATTCTGCATCGGGGAATATTCCTTATTCCTCTTTATCCTAATTATCTTTAATTTAAGAATTATTTGGCGATAAATCCTATTTATCCTAAAGTTTGATTAATTGAATATTCTAAATATTTAATTAATTAGATTTAATACTGCCACTTAATTATTTAATTAAATGTAATTATATTTATTCCTAATTATTATTATTATTTAAATTTGATAATAAATCAAAATTCCTATCATTAATTGATTAAATTCTTATTTAATTAATTAAAGCAAGTTGTCATATTTAATAATATAGTTTTTGGAATAAAATTTTGATTAAAAAATTGATTAACCCATAAATCAATTATTTTATTTTTAAATCAGTTAAGTTCAGAATAAATCACTTTATTTATTTATTTAATTCATAAATATTATGCACATTCAAAAAGCAGTTAAACTTGAAATCAGAAAATCAATTCAAGTTGTTTTAAAAATAAACTCAACTTTGATTTGAGTTAAAAATCTATTTTTGCATGATTTTGTGAATTAATTATCTTTTATTCTTTGATAACTCAAAAATCAGCCTGAGTTTATCTGAGTGATTTATGGCTTTTTTCCATGCATCCCCAAAGCCCTGGATTTCTATAAAATCAAGGCTCAGCTCTTCAATCTCATATCTTATAATTTTCAAACTTATGCTAGCAAATTGGTATCTGAAGAATTGAAGCTTCTTTGCGAATCAACAACTTTTGTGAGATCATTCATATTTATCATATCATTGTTAGATTAATTGTATTGCATATCAGTTTTTCATATAGATTAGATTTCATATCATTTTTTATCTTATTGCACAGAAAAACCCAAAAATATAGATTAATTTGCATCTAATTCATATCTATATTTTGCATTCAAATCCTTCGTTTAGGTGTCGTCAAGGTCACTGATCTCAGTATAATCTGAGAATACATACTCGCATCTACTAGAAGGTAGTAAATCACCTGGTTAGATTAGTTTTCAATTACTTGCACGATTTTGATTTTAAGCTAACCTCTAATGTTTTACTGAAGTGTTGTGTCTACAGCTAGGTACAAAATTCACACATATTTTTGGCGCCCACCGCGGGGCCTTGAAATGGGTTTCCATTCAATTTCTATCAATTTCTATCATCTTCTTGTCATTTTTTGTTCGAAGCTATGATTTTTAATTTTTGTCTGTACAATTTTCATACAAGTTTTGTTAGAAATTCATACGAGGAGATACCCACTGTCGTACAATAGTTTATTTGATCAAGAATCATATCATCAAAATTACAGTGTCATTTGGAATCTCTATTGTCATATGATCTAGTACCCAGTGTCGTACAAGTTTCTAGACTGTCATCTGGGAGGTAACCCACTGTCGTACGAGTTTCAGTGCTAGGTTTCAATTGTCATTTCACTTTTTCAGGTAGTTTTCTAGATTTATTTTCCTAATTTGGACTAATAGCTAACATTAACAATTGAAATTTGTTGTTTCTGATTGATTTTTGTTGATTTTGATTGGGAAAAAGCATGAGAATTGCTAAAAATAGGTAAGAATCCACTAAGCGCATTGTGAGGAATTCAGGTAATCTTCTCAGCTGATAACATTTTGATTTGGATTAAAAAGAACTCTTGCGTGTCAAGCTTGTGTGACCTTTATTACTTTCATATCACAGATTTCATTTTGGGTTATAAAAATGAACATAGATTTGCTTTTCGGCATCTTTGTTACACATAGTAAATAGGCCCTATGAACACTATTTGTGGTTCTCGAGAGACTAGGTTTCCAGTGAAACTCTTCTCAATGAAGGAACCATTGTAAGTAGGGAGGATACTGAGGGAGTCTCATGTTCTACTAGATTTGTGTGTCTTCAGCTTCTGATTGATACATTCTTTGTCCAGAGAGGTTGATAGATCATGAGTGGTTGACATCATAGATCTTTATGAGACAATCTTGGTCTTAGCGTGTCAGATTAATCTATCTACTTTGTTTGGGTTAAAAGTGAAAAGGCTAGAGGATTATGCTCTACTCCCTTTTTGGGTAGTACCAGAAACTTAGATCCTTGAAACTGGAACCAGTCTCCATGTGGTATATTTTGTGAGTCACCTTTATAGAGGGTTAACCATAGTGGATATTCCCTTAATTGGGTCAACCATGTTGATGGAACATCAAGTGGTAATAGCCATTTTCATCATGGTAGTGACAACCGCTATATAAATGTCCTTGTGGAGGAAATCTTCATAGGTGTGGTCTCTTGTTGGGCTGTTAGATCTCCCTAGTAGATCCTGAAGATTAAGTTCTCGAATTGTGTCAAAACCTTGGTGTGCTTGGATTGGAGTTCACCCTCTTGAGATCACAAAATTTGTAGAGTCAAACCATTACTAAAAACCCTAGTGAGGCCAAATTTTTTTTTTCTAGGAATATGTGTGTTATTGCAAAACTTTTTGGAACATACACTATTAGCACTCCTAGGGATTAGCACAATTCAATCACTTGATTGTTCATGCACAAGGTTGCTTTGTCCCCTGTTCATTGTTTTCAGACATGCTTGAAATTACTTGCTTGCTATTTTGTGTGCTTGTTTATCTATCTGGTTACTAAGAACAAATCAATCCGCTACAATCTTCAAATCTGGACAGACAATTTTGTGAACAATCTAAAACTGAACATCTCAAAAATTGCAAAATCTGATGTCAAACACCTTTCTGGAGTCAATAGTGTAAAGTTAGAAAGTTGTATGACTTTTAGCTATTGTCGTTTCAGAACCCCCAGATTGTCATATGGTATATGGTACATTGTCATATGAGTTTTGTTACCAGTCAAATCAAAAAAGTCAAAAACCTTGCTATCAACTATCGTGCGAGTTTTGCAATAGTCATACAAGTTTTTCAATTGTCATTTCATGCTATACCCACTCTCGTATGAGCCTGTAGAAAGTCATTTGAAATTTTTTGAAAAATTGCCAGAAAGTTGTCAGAACGGTCAAAGACCCAGCTTTTCCAGCCTATTTCTAGGGTCTGTCAAGAAAATAACTGTGTTAGGAATAGAGTAGCAACTACTGAGAATCAAATCATTTTCCTAAAGTGGCCTCTTGAATTTGATTTATCCTTTTGTTTAATTTATTTAAGTCTTTATCATCTTGTGTCAAAACCTTGTCATAACTATCAATTTTCAATCCATCTCCAAAATGGCTAAGTGTTGTGAACTCGTGTCTGCTATATTTTGGGAATCTACCCATACATCCAGGGCATAGTCTCCTTCATTTACATCTAATCCAAGCTTCAATCAATCAAACCTTGACAAGGTTGCATCATTTGGTCTTATTGAATCAATTCATTCTTCAGTTGTCTTCATCTTGTTCTTTTACTTCACCCAAGGTTAATGGTGGAAACTAGAGCTTCCTCTCACAAGAAATCTAGAGAAGCATCCCATACCTTACCTATAACCACTGTTAAGGGTCCAACTCTTAAGAAACTCTACAATTCTAGTCTTTACAAAGATGATGGTCTTGGTAACTTTTGATTAAAAACTGGTTACATTCCTCCTTCATCAACTCATGGAGGTAATCAACAAACTCCTCCTTGATCTATCTTAGGGAGAACTCCTACCATGTCTCGAGAAAGGACAAACTTTGGCTCTCAAAGAGCTCAATCTCAACATGGTGCTGATCAGGAACCCACACCTGAAGAAATTGCTCAATATCAAAATGATGATAACTTCAAGAGAATGATGAAGAATTTCTTGAAAGAAGACAGAGAGGCATACTTTTTACAATTAGCTCATCAAGGAGCTAAACTTCCTCCCAACTTTAATGTTGAAGATATCATTACACATGAGGAAGAAACTCCACTCATAGCTATGATGAAATGGATGCATGCCATGCAAGTCAAACTTAATAAACTTGAGAAAGAAAAGGAACCCAAGGAGTTCTACATGGAGTCCCTATGTCCTTTTCCATTTGACAAAGACTTGTACATGCCACCATTCCCAAAAAGAGTGGAGATGCCTAAATATGATAATTATGATGGACACTCAGATCCTCAAGATCATGTCAGAGAATTCTGTACACAATCTATGGATTTCATGCATGAACCAACCTATCTGATGCATCTCTTTCCTCAATCTCTAGGGGGAGCAGCCATTCATTGGTTCTCTAGATTGCCTTCTACTATAAAAAATTTTCAGGAGTTGATTAAATTGTTCTATCAGCAATACTCCTACAACATTCAACATCTAGTGACCATGATCGATATCTGCAATCTCAAACAATATCCAGGAGAACCATTCCTAACGTTTCTCAAGAGATGGAGGAAGAAATTCTCTTTATATGCTAGGCCTATTCCAGAAACTGAGAAACTGGAAATCTTCATCAATAATCTTGTTCCAGAGATCAACTACCCTTTACAAATGCAAGATCATATATCTTTTGATAAGATGGTAGACAATGCGATCAAAATTGAAAAATTACTTGTGAAAAAAGGAGACATCACACTTCAAAAGGACAAGTACGAATCAGGATCCAGTTGTAAAGACAAGAACAAAAACTAGAACAAGAATAAAGGCATCATCATAGATCGCATTGTTGATATTATTCATGCCCCATCAAAGACACCAGCTTTTAATCTAACTATTGGCACCCAAGCCATCAAAGCCTCGAAGAAAAAGGTGTCCAAACCATCTCAAAAGAAGTCAGAATACAAATCTTGGTCCACTGATAACAAATGAAAGTTCACTCCTCTTGGAGAATCGTTGGAATTAGCCATGAGAACTCTTTTGGCTAATAACATCATCTCTTTTCCTGAGATCTGACAATCTGATCCTGACCCTAAACCAAAATGGTAGAGAGAGAATGAATTCTGTGATTTCCATTGGGGTAAAGGTCACAAAACTAATAACTGCTTACGCTTGAAACATACTATTCAATATTTGATTGATAAAAGAGACATCATGATTGACAATCATAAGAGCAATAATGATCATACAACATTCACAAAACCATTTCCAAAACATGGTCAAGAAGTTTCATCTTCTCAGCCTAATGTGGGGGCAAAGGTCAATTATGCTTACCCTGGAAATAATGTTGTTATCAATATGGTTGAACCTTGTCTCTTTGAGAATTGCGATGTCATTACAATTGTGCGAAGAGATAGAGATCATAATTTAGCTAACATAGTTACTCGATCACAATCTCAAGCACATCTGAATGGACAAATCCCAGATTCATCAAATGTCCCTAAGATGCCTTTCAATCTTTCTTCTGCTTCCAAATAGAAGGCTTCTTCTAAATCTTCCAATCCTAAAGATACGAGGCCAACATCTTATAGCATTGTTCAAAAACTCCAACACACTAATGCAAAAATCTCCATGTTTGAGTTGCTTTAGATATCTCCATCTCATAGAGCTATTTTAGACTAAGCTTTGCTTGGATCCAATGTTCCAGATGACCTTGATTTAGATAGGTTCTAGACTATGGTTGGACATCTCACATCTCCACAATATATCTCCTTCTCAGAGGAAGATGACAACTCCTTGAGTCACCTGCATAACCAGCCCTTGCATATAGGAGTCTTGATCCAGAATCATAGAGTCAAACATGTGTTGATAGATGGGGGCACTGGCCTAAATATTTGTTCTTACAACTTGGTCACAAAATTGGGATTTTCAGAATTGGCTATTGATCCTAGAAAGAAAATAACTATAAAAGCCTATGATGAATAAGAAAGATCTTCTAAAGGCACCATTGTCTTACCTATCAGAGTAGGTTCGGTTATCAGAGATACTATGTGTCAAGTTCTTGATCTACCTTTGGCTTACAACATTCTTCTAGGGAGACCATGGATACATGAGATGAAGACTATTCCTTCTACATTCCACCAATGCTTGAAATTTCCTTATGAAGGAGTAGAGGTCACTATTCTAGTAGACATATCCACCACTTGCAATACATTGAAAGAAAGTGCGGATAAACTTGTGCCTAATAATAGAGAATCTTCCATTAAGCCAACAAAAGAAGCATCCACACCTAAAATGGAAGATGTTGGAAAAGAGGTCAATATCAAAGAAAATGGTATGGGAGAATATACTATAGAGCCAGTCTTATCTTTGACATCTCTACCTATCTCATCTAAGTCTTATGGACAATCTTTAAAACAGTCCAAACCAGACTCTAAAGAACCTCTTGAGGCATATAAAAAGAATTTTGTAGCAGAACAAGTCTCCAAGAAAGAATTTGAAGAGGATGAAGTTTTGTTTGCATGGCTATACAAAGATGAGCCTGAATCTCAAGCTGTTCCAAGTAGTGACTCTACAGTATCCAAAATCCCTTCTAAGGCATATGGTCCAAGAGATAAATTGATAGCTAAGATGGGATATTCAGGTAAAGGACCTCTAGGAGTTAGAGGAGAAGGTCTTATAACACCTATTTCACATACTAGTAGGGTAAACAAAGATACTATTGGCTTAGGCTTTAAAAAGAAACCCTTCCACCTCAAAGGTAATTATTCTCATGTCATAGAGTAGATCGCACCAAGTGAACCCCTTCTTAAGAAGGAAGAAACTGAACCATCAGATAGTGATTCAGACAGCTCAGAACTTATCCCTTATGAGCATTTGCCTAAAGAAATCAAAGACCTTCTTGATGCTAAAGATGATCCAATCAAAAGAATTAATGTAGTAGAAACACATGAACCTACTATCAATCAAGAGATAGTTGCAACACAAGAACCAGCTAATCTTGAAGACAATAAAAAAGAGGAAGGTTGTAGTTATTTTGAGATAGACTCCCATGAGTATGAATTCAAATTAGAATTTGAGGGTAACCCTTTTTGGGGTATTCATCCTGACTTTACTCATGTTCTTAGATTTCCTAGAGCCATAGATGAAGAATCTAATGACTATGAATGGGGAGCCATTCTAGAAGAAGATGAGCTTATTATAGAGAAACATGTTGATGTTATTCACCAATATGCACCCACACCCAACATAAGTCTAGAGAGAAGTAATGAACTTATCGAGTCTAATCCACCAATGGTTGAAGTGGACTCCCATAATGACATTGAGCCTACTCATGAATTGAATGTCTTAAGTTGTAATATCATCTTCGAACTTGAGCATCAGGTTAGGACCAATGATGACTGATCCATATCCATAAACACTATCTCCCAATCTTTCCCCATTTTGACTATCCAACATCTTGAACTTCTTAATCAAAACTCCACAAATCTGAGCCATGGTATTTATACCTTCCCAAATGACTATGCCCTTTCTTGGTACCTCAATGTAGTTGAGCCTATGAGGACTTCCATCAGTGAACCAAGCATTAGCATGACGGAGTCAACATCAAGTATCTTATTCAAAAAAATAAGAATAAGAATAAAAAGAAAAGGAGTTCTGAGGGTGAAAACAAATTTGTGGCAGTCTCAGAACCAACAAAAGTAAAAATAAAAGATGTATCCAAAGGTGAAAACCTCTCTGAGGCACCTGAGGATGAGATATTTGATGTTCTTCCAAGTCATTTACAGGATAGATCTCCGGTTCTAATTGAGCCCACTCAATCCATCAACTTGGGAACAACAGAAGAACCACAGTTGATCCATGTAGCACAATCTTTATCAGAAGAAGAGAAATAAAAATTTACAACATTCCTAATAGAGAAGAAGATCAACTTTGCATAGAAATATTCAGATATGCCAGGGTTGGATCCTAATCTTATAATGCATCATTTGTCTATAGCTCCAAATGTCAAACCTATTAAGCAAAAATTGAGAAAGATGCATCCTCATGTTGCACTTTTGGTAAAAGCTAAATTAGAGAAGCTACTAAAAGCTGGATTCATCTGAGTTATTGACTATGTAGAGTGGATCTCTAATATTGTACCTATTTCAAAACCAAATAAATCAATCAGAGTGTGCACACATTTTAGAGATGTAAACAGAGCGTGCCCTAAGGATGATTTTCCATTACCTAACATTGATATGATAGTGGACATGACAATGGGCTTTGCAATGTATTCTTTAATGGATGGTTTTTTTTAGATATAATCAAATAAAAATTGCTCCAAAGGATCAAGAGAAAACTTCTTTCACATGTGCATGGGGCACCTTCTGTTGGAATGTCATGCCATTTGGGCTTAAGAATGCTAGTGCTACATATCAGAGAGCTATGACTTCTATTTTTCATGACATGATGCATAGGACTATGGAGGATTATGTTGATGATACTTTAGCAAAATCTATGATTAGAGCTAAACATCTAAATGACTTGAGCAAGATACTAGACAGAATGGAAAAATTTAGTCTCAGACTAAATCCTACAAAGTGTGCTTTTGGTGTCACTTCTGGAAAGCTCTTAGGATACATAGTTTAAAAGAAGGGCATTGAAGTTGATCCAACTAAAGTGAAGGCTATAATGGAGATGCAATCTCTAAAGAATATTAGTCAAATGAGGACATTGTAAGGAAGAGTTCAATCTATCCAAAGATTTATATCATAGCTAGTAGACATATCACAACCTTTTACAAAGACATTACATAAAGGTGTGATCTTTGCATGGAATGAAGAATGTGAGAATAAATTTAACCATATCAAGAAGTATCTATCAAATCCTCCTATATTAATGCCTCCTATTTGAGGGAAACCTTTGATCTTATATGTCTCCACTACAGATACATCATTGGGGGCATTGCTAGCACAACATGATGAGAATAAAAAGGAACGATCTATATACTACATCAGTAGAACATTGGTTGCATATGAAAAGAACTATTCAATGATTGAGAAAGCTTGTCTAGCTGTGATCTTTACATCATAGAAACTGAGACATTATATGTTAGCTCATACCACACATTTGGTAGCTAAGATTGATCCACTAAAGTACCTACTAAGCAAAGCTACCCTCATAGGCAGATTAGCCAAATGGGTCATGCTCTTAAGTGAATTTGACATTGGATATGTGGAATGAAAATCTATAAAAGCATAGGTTATTGCTGATCAATTAGAAGATGCACCTATGATTGATGATACACCAATGCAAATGGAATTTCCAGATTCCTCTATCATGACTCTTTCTTCTAGAGAATGGAAATTATTCTTTGATGGCTCCTACACATAGAATGGATCAGGAGCAGGCATATTATTTATAACTCCTCAAGGGTACTCAATCCCAAAAGCATTCAGATTAAAGTTCCCTTGCACAAACAATAGTGTAGAATATGAAGCCCTTCTTAATGGTATGTGTTGGGAGTTCCCTTTGATCTTCAACTTGTAGATTTATACTTTGATGGATAACTTTAATGATACTTTGACTCTATCACCACTCCAAAGTCTACAAGGAAGAGGGCCAATTAACAAGGATCAACAATGAGATCCTCCAACACTTTGAGCCTTAATTCTCAGGTGGGTGTACCCTTGACTCACTTCCCCAAAGGAGTCTCAAAACAATATACAACTATACCCCTTACTAATTGATTAAAGATTTTATCATATAAATGTGTGTGTGATTGATGATGATGGACTACCTCCAAGGAATAGATCAGCACCTTAACCCAAGGCAAAGAGTCACTTGATAACATATATCAACTAAAACCTTAACTCAAACACACATGAACTCAGAGTAAGTGCTTTGCCTATTACTCCCCTCACTCCCAAACCTGATCATCAAATTCCAATCCAACAATGAACCCATTGAAATCACCCTAAAAGGCTTTAATCCCAACTTTGTTAGGAACTCCAAGCTGATCTCACAATACTCTTTGTTTACCATATGCTAATCCACCTTATGACATTAACATATATGAGATCACAATCAAAACAAGAAGACAATCATCAATTTGAGATAGGAATTTAGGTGTATTCTTATTAACTTCAAAATCAAAACATTACCAAAATGAAAAGTGCTAGGAACAAAACACAAAATCCAAGCTCTCCTTGTTCAATATAATACCATCAACGACTACAAAAAACTACTTTCTTCAATATATATCACCACTAGTCATCTTGGAATCCCCAAAATAGGATGCAACAAGCTTCAGATGACTAGGGTTAGGGTTTCAACCATTAAAACAACCAAATCAATCAAAAATTAAATGCAGGGGAAGAAACCTAGGCAACTAGGAGAAAATAGATCTCAGAGTGATCCTCAATCATGACAATACCACTGAGAAAGTACTGAGAACCATGAAAATGCCCAATTTGTCAACCTATTCAGCCACTCGCAACATGCCTCGAGCACAAAGAACATAGTACAGACCCCTGCAAACAATCATAGAACACCCTAGACCACACTGCAACAATTTGAAAATCATTTACACCAACCCCAGCTACTTAAACATTGAATTTTAGTCCTTCTGGTTGCAGGAAACCCTTTACAAATTTGAATTTGAATTTAAATAGCTAGTTTATGGTGCCAGTAGTGAATTGGTGGTCAACATTTGAATCTAAACTTGGTTTATATCATGACCGTTAGATGCTTTTCCTTTTCCTAAGTTATGTTTTTACTTTATAAGAATATGGCAAATACACAACTGAAAGAACCTCACCCATTCGTGAGAACTTTGACAGCACCGCTAAATTATTTGGCTACTACATGAACACTATTCACCAAATCGCTAAGTCTTTAGACCCTTCGCCAAAACATCATGCGAACTAGTGAACCAAGCAAGCATTTGTCAGAACCACCAAAACTTATCCAAACCACCAAAAGGACTGAGAAATTTTTACTGGGCCTACATCAAGAAGATCGACGGTTGTCACATCTTCGCATGTGTCAGAAAAAACCCTTCAGATCTTGCACCGACCGTCGATGCTCTGCAAGTGTCAAAACTACTGAACCTAAAAAAACCTAGCCCCACTGACATAATCCATTCATTCACCAGTAGACCTATTAGCACATGCCAAAAATTTCATGGCTCTAGCTCTCTTCCCCTGGTCTTTGCAATGTTTTTCATGTCTCGAGCTAAACCCTAAGCCAAAAAATTTCAAAATCTAGCCGTTGGGTCCTTAAATTTAAAATACCCTGGCCCTGTTCTAATGTTGCATTACCTTTTTGCGGGTCACTTAAAACCTTATATCCACATATGCTAATTAAAATGACCAACTTTATTGTGTTCACGGTTAGGTTTCATGTGTCGACGGGTCCCCTTTAAATATTTCCTAAGTCACCGGTTAATCTTTCCTAAGTTCCCAGCACCTTGCAAGTTTTAAATTTTCCTAAGTCCTAAGCTTTAATTTTTCCTATGTTTTGGCCTTAGTGTTTTTTGGGCCCGGTCTTCTGACAGCATTTCCATCTGACGGTCAGTGTAAGTTCTCATAGACTGTGTCAGACGCTTGAGATCTTACGCTGATTGTTGATTTTTCTTGATGATGCAGTCTTTCTTTTCAAGCGGGTCCACTACCATGTTGGCACAGTTGGTGTTCTCTCATTGGTCAGTGTGTTGCTGAGAGGGATCCTATCAGTGGGGCTTGTAGTGAAGGCTTTTTAATCTACGTTCGGTGCATGATCTTAAGGAATATTCTTCCCCTTTGAGATCATGCACCATCCATTGATTTCGAATCCAACTTAGCATGTGTCAGTGGGACTTGATTTTCTGGTGGGTCCAAGGGTCCTAACATCTGTAATCCATCCAATGACGAGCGTAAGTTCTCATGGAATCTGTCAAAGGCTTGAGATCTTATGCCAGTCGTTGATCTCATTTGTCTCAAATGTATCTTTGGCAGTGGTCCCAATGTCTGGTGGAGCTGATTTGGAGGTTTTTTATTGGTCCATGTAGTATGAGGTGGAATTGTGTCAGTGGGTCCTGATCCTATTAGTGAATCGACGAACGACGTATAATCTTATGGGTTTTGTCAGAGGCTTAAGATCTTGCAAAGGCCATTGATTTTGTTTCCTATTAGATGGTTGTCAAAGATGGGAGGAGATTCTCAATCTAATGGTGGGTGTGTAATCTTATAGAATCTCAGATGGGTATGTGAAGATGAGATGACCGTCGATTTTCTTGTAAGTGGGCCCAACTTTTGGTCTAAAGGTATAGTAGTCCTAACAAAATGTTTAGCAGCCTGATAAATTTTCAAAATGGTTTGCTCATTCGCTTGATAAAATGGTGATGTTCTAAAAGTCTTGGCGATTGTACGAACAAGGTCGTGTAATCACTAAATCATTTGGTGAAAGTAAAAAGTGTTTCACGAACTGGCGGAAACCTTTGTCGCTAGTTCGCTAAATTTGACTGGGTCCCTTTTAAGAGATAAGTCATAAAGACCGTGAAAAAGAGAGATCTAACAGTCAAGTTATAAAGTTGATCACAAATTGAATTTCAACCACTGATTTTCTACAGGCGTCGTAAAGTAGCCGTTTGATTTCAAATTTGAATTTGCAGAGGGTTTCCAGCGATGGGAAGTACCAAAATTTATGGTTTTAACAACTGATTTTGATTGGTTTGGTGGCACTTGCTGTTGCAGTATGGTCCAAGGTGTTGAGTGATCATCTACAAGGTTTGTACTACATGGTTTTGTGATCAAGGCATGTTGCAAGGTTGACATTTTGAGCATTGTTCATGATTCTTACTACCTTCATAGAGAATTTTTCATGATTGAGGATCATTCCAGGATTTTCTTTCTCCTAGTTGCCTAGGTTTCCATCCCTGTAATAACTTTATGACCATTTCTAGTTGGTTGGGAGGTTGAAACCCTAACCCTAAGTCATCTGTAGCTTGTTGCATTCTCTTTGAGAGTTCCAAGATGACTAGGGAGTATAAGTTACAAAATTTTGACTGAGTAGGGGTTCCAAAAAAATTTTGGTCCGAGGCTGGTTGTCCATGGTGTTTTACTCATAGAGGAGCTAGATTTTGTGTCTTTTCCTATCCTTGTGTTGTTCTGATTGTGTATTGATTTTGAATATATTAATGAGGATGTTATTGAGTTCCAATCTTACATTTGTGCATGTCTTCTTATTTTGGTTCTAAGCTTATATATGTTAATGTCACAAAGTGTATTAGCATATGGTAAACAAAGAGTATTGTGAAGTCATCTCTGAGTTCTTAACAAAGTTAGGATTAAAGTCTTTTAGGTGGGTTCAGTGAGTTTGCAACCAAGTAGGAATCTGATGTCCTTGTGTTTGAGGGATAGGGGTAATAGGCAAAGCACTTATCCTAGATTCAATTGTGTTTGAATTAAGGTATTCAGCTGATGTATGTAATTGGGTGACTCTTTTCCCTAGGTTAAGGCACTAGTCAATCCTCTGGAGGCATTTTATTGTCATCAACCACACACACAAACATTCAAATGATAAAATCTTAAAGCAGTTAGTAAAGAGTATATAGTTGTATATCATTTAGTGATTCCTTTCAAGAAGTGAATCAAGGGTACACCCACCTGAGCAATAAGGCTCGAAGTGTAGGAAGATCTCTCTTGATCCTTGTTAATTGGCCCTCTTCCTTGTAGACCTTGTAGTGGTGATAGAGTCAAAGTTATATTAAAGGTATCCATCAAAGTATAAATCTGCAAGTTGAAGATCAAAGGGAACTCCCAACAAATGGTGACTCTACTAGGTAGGACAACAATGAAGCAGTATATCTGTTAGGACTTCTAGTTGGGACAACATTGTAAAGTCAAAATCTTTTGTTGACCAAATAGATATAAAAGTTGTAAGTGCACTCCTATTTTCCTATTGTATTCAGTTAAAAGGTTTTCCCATCTAGGTGGGTGGTGACTCAAAAGGTTAGAACCAGTGCTATATATTGTAAATTATGGACAAGAGGAGGAATACTAGGTCCTTTGCTAGAAATAATCTGGAGGTCACTTTGGAGAAATTTCCTAGAAAGGAGAAGAAGAGTTGGATTAGAAGGAATGGTGAGTCTACTAGTGCTCCCACAAGAGAACAATGAAATACTAGAGGTAGAGCACCACATGTCTCCTCAAGTGAGGAAGGTTCACAAGATAGAGTTCCTAGATTAGATGGTGGTCCCTCTGAAGATATATTTTATGATACCCCAGAAGCTATATTTTAGGACAAAGGTCCATTGCCTGCAAGTCAAGATGAACAAGCTAGAGAGATGTGTTTGGAGATTGATTTGGATCTTGATGAGGACAATTTCAGAAGAGAACCCATGAGACCAAGGCAAGTCCACTTCCCATATCAAAATCTTCCTAATATGGATGTGTCATCAGGTTTTGATGATATTATGGTAGATCCTAATGATTTAAATGCATTAAGGTTATAGTTGGCAAAGCAGGATGCCATTCATAAGAGGTTACAAGAGGAGAGAGAGGCTGAAAAGGTGAATGCTTTGATAGATAGATAGTCTCTCCTTAGAAAGATTAATGAAATGAAAGAGAGAAACAAGATGCTTGCTTCTACTCCTAAAGCTTTGTAGCATGATGTCTTTGGAGATCTTGATGCCTTGAGGAATGAGCAAGAGTGTTTACTACAAGATCAGGAATTTGATAAGTAGGGCCCTATGGTTAGACAAGTGCAAAGTTATGTTCCTTTTCCTAAAGATAAAGATGGGCGTGAGATCACTAGGCCTGATGTTTCCACTGGTGAGAAAGGAAAGTAAAAGATGGTGGGACATCAAACAAGTAAATCATTGACAATACTCGAGGTCCCACCACCCAATTTAAATAAGGACACAGAAATGGAGAGAAGAAGAAAAGAAGATGAAGACCTTGCAAGAGAATTAGAGAAGGCTGAAATTGAAGCTTCCATTGCAGAAAAGAGAAGAAAGATCCAGTTCTTAAAGGCTTCATCAGCTAAGGCTCTTGGCCCATCTGCTACTGAACTAGGTATGCCATCTATGACTACTACTATTCCACTTAGTAATGCTACTAGTTCAATTCCTTCTTCATCTGCTAGGATAGGTGCTGATCCTAGGTAGTAGTCAAATGCACAAGTAGATAAAAATATAGATGCTAATGTTGATCCTAGGGTTAACACTAGTTCAAGTTTTCAAAGAAGACCTATGCAATTAGAAGGCTATAGTCAAATTAGTTTTGATGGAATTCCTGGCTACCCAAATGCTTTTCCAAATGATATTAGAGATAAGTTACCTAATTTTGCTGGTAATAATGCTATTAGTTATGAGGAAAATCTTAGGTTATTTGTTGATATGCTTAATGATTATGAGGTAGAGCATGAGGATGTGGTCATGAAGTTATTTGTTCAATCTCTAATGGAGGATGCTAGAGATTGGTTTAAGAGACTTCCTGACAAATGTATTGATACTTGGGACTCTTTTGAGAGATGTTTTAAAGAGAAATATGGTGATAGGCCTAATGCTAGTTTCATGTTGAATGAATTCAATACCATAAGGAAAAATCAGAATGAGACTACAGCTGAATTCAACATGAGATTTCAGAATGGTATGCATAAGTTGTTCCAAGTTATGCGGTTAGATGACAATGTCTGTCTGACCACATACATCAATGCATTTGATGGAAAGATGGGATATTTGTTGAGGGACAAAGAACCAAGAACTCTTAGGGATGCTTTTAGGATTATTGTCAATATTGAGAACAATATGAAAATATCAGGAAAATTGGGGGGAAACAGAGATGACCCAAAGTTGTTTGGGGACAAGAAATACAAAAAGGAAAATGATAAGAATGTTGGAGCTAGAAGGAAAGAGGAAGATAAATTGGATAAGGTGCTTAATGCATTGAAGGATTTGAAGGCACCTACAAATAGGAACATTAGTGCTCCTACCAATGAGAGGCCTCAGTTCAACAACAATTTTAATAAGTAGAATAGATTGCAGAACTACCCCTACAACACACAATGGAAGGATGGCAAGCCTATTGTCCCTGATGTAAGAGGAAACAATGATAGAGGTTTCCCTGACCCTCTACAAAAGGCTTCAATAAATTTCATGGAGGACATACCTTGGGGTGTTGCATGCTAGTCCCCTCATTCTACAGAGCATTGTGTAGTTGCACATTCTATGGCTGCAAATCAAGATTGTGGCAATGAGGATATAGATCAAGAAGAAGATCAAGATGATGCTGGATGCAACATGGCTTCTTCATATCTAGGATATGAAGATGAATCTAATTTTGATGAAGAGGCAGATGTAAATGTAAAGAGACACAATCAGGCCCTTTTTCATCAAGAAGTTTTTTCTGATAGTGAAGACATTGATAGGAAGACATGTAATATGAAATCTTCTTTTGAGCCAGTAAATTTGAGAAGACCTTCTAGAGAAAAGTTGGATAGGATTACTGTAGAAATGATTGCCCAAGTGAAAACTAGAGACATGGTGGGAAGGAGTACAAATGAGAAAGTTGTAGGAATGTTTATAAAGAGTACCAACTCTGGCGAACCTAATGAGAATGAATCAAAAGGTGATCACATGGTGAAATTCAAGAATGTAAAAGGTAAGAATTGTGAGCCTAAGGGAGTTGGAATGGAAAAGATTTCTAGTGAGATTGAGAGGCCAGTTAACACAATGGCTAAGATTGAAAAAATGAGTGTGGCCAATACACCTAATGTGTCACATAAGAAAAAGGACATTAAGCCAGTGCAGATTGAGATTCCTTCTTCTGCTCCTATTGATATGTTATCTATATTGTCCCAAATTACAGTTAAGGTTCCATTGTCAGAATTGTTGAGGATCCCTGAACACAAGGATAGAGCTATTGCATGGGTAGCTAATGTTCATAAAAATGATATTGCATGCAATGGATCTCATGATAAGGCTTTGAAAGGTGTTCCTGCTCAGGGAATTGTGTCTCAAATTCCTCCAATATACTTTGATAGTTCTGTTAATTCCAGCCTTGAAAATATTGATCCATTCTTTCTAAGTATTCTTGTGAATGGAATGAAGTTGAGAAATTGTATGATTGATAGTGGTGCCTCTAATACTATCATGCCTTTTAAAATCATGGAGAAGTTGGGCCTTAAAGTTGATACAGTGCAATGTAGATAGTGTGCAATGGATCAGAGGGAGGTACCAGTTATTGGGACTATCAATGCAATGCCATATAGGTTGACAGCATATCTAGAGAAAGAGCTAACAATGAGTGTTTTGGTGGTGGATATCCCTCCACATTATGGGATGTTTCTATCTAGAAGGTGGAGTACTACCATGGGTGGAAGTTTATAGTGTGATCTGTCCTATGCCACTTTCAAGATTGATGATCAGTTTGTCAAGATTGAATGAGAGCCAAGAGTATGCCACATGATTGAGAGAAATATTGATAATGAAACTACATGTTTTGTGGATACTGATATTAATGCTTTTAGGGCAGAGATCCCTGTATTTGAAGAGGAACCTATTTTGTCACCTATCTTTGTTGAGGTAAGTGTTAATTCTATGAAGGGCAATTTGTGGGTAATGTACTTTGATGGTGCAAATTGCAAAGATGGTGCAGGAGCAGGTATTTTACTTATTTCTCCTGATGGAAACACCTACAAGTTTTCTTTCACATTGAATTTCTTTTGTACCAACAATATAGCAGAATATGAGGCTTTGTTGTTAGGATTGAGTTTGGCACAAAAGCATGGTATTAAATGTTTAAGTGTTGTTGGTGATTCTGAGTTGGTGGTGTCCCAAGTTAGGTCAGTATATGCTTCCAAGAACAAGAGGTTAAAATAATATAGGAATGCAGTTTTGGATTTGATTGAACATTTTGATGCCTTCAATATTGAGTGGAAGGATAGGAGTAACAATAAGATGGCTGACTTGTTAGCCAATATTGCAATCAATCCCAATGATATTACATTTTTTGGTATCTCTAAAGTTGAAATTTAGGCTAGGCCTAGCATACCAAATAATATTGAGAATTGGAAAGTTTTTGATGATGATAATGATATCTTGAAGTTTATGGGTTGTGAGGATCAATATCATGGTCAGGAATTTGATTGTTCAGCCTTGGTTGAGTCAGCAGAAGGAAGGGAGGTTGTCTTTGGCAATGAGGTCATTCAGCTTAGAACTAACAAGGTGCCCAAGGGGCTTGTTGATTTGGAGACTATCTTTGATAGGTAGGATAGAGTTCAAAAGAATATCAAAAGAGAAGATCATGCTGATCTAGAGGAGATAAATCTTGGAACACATGAGGCACCTAAGAAGGTATACATTGGTAGAGATATATCTCAAAAGGTAAAGAAATATTTGATTGAATTATTGAGAAAATTCAGCATGTTTTTGCATGGTCATATGATGACCTGAAGGTTTATAGAGAAGATTTGTTTCAGCATATTATTCCATTAAAAGAAGATGCTAAACCTTTCTGGCAAAAACAAAATCCTATTAATCCCACTTTGGCACCCAAGATGCAAGAAGAGTTAATGAAGATGAGAGATGTTGGAATTATCAAGCCTATAAGGCATTCTTCTTGGGTGTCAAACCTTGTTCTTGTGAGAAAAAAGAATGGTGACATTAGGCTTTGTGTGGACTTCAGGAATCTGAACATCAGCTCATTAAAGGATAATTATTATCTGCCCAATATGGAGGCTATGTTGCAGAGAGTAACCAGATCAGAATTGATGTCTATGATGGATAGTTTCTCTGGCTACAATCAAGTCATTATCAAGGAATCAAAGCAATTCAAGACAACTTTCACAACACCTTGGGGGACATATGTTTATGTGAGAATGCCTTTTGGCCTCACAAATGCTGCTACTTTTCAAAGGGCAATGGATGTTTCCTTTTAAGATTTCATAAATGATTTCCTTGTTGTATATCAAGATGATCTAACTACCTATTCCAAGGAGGAAGAAGATCATTACACTCATTTAGAAAGAATATTTGTGAGGGCCTTGGAATTTTCCATTTCTGTGAACCCAAGGAAATGTGCTTTTGGTGTCATTGAAGGTAAGTTGCTTGGACACTTAGTTGGGAAGCAAGGAGTGAGAATTGACCCTAAGAGGGTAGTAGCCATTGATAAAATTCAGAGACCAAAGAATGTTAAAGGAATCCAGTCCTTCTTTGGTCAAGTCAATTTCTTAAGGAGGTTTGTGAAAAATTTTGCAGAGGTTACTAGACCTATTTCTAAGATGTTGAAGAAGGGATCTGCAATCAATTGGGATGGTGAGCCTAATGAGGCTTTCAAAAGTATCAAGTAGGCTATCAAAGATTCACCGGTGCTTAAGGCCCCTGATTATAATGTCCCAATGCATATCTTTTCCTTTGCATCTTTTCACACTATTGCTACAGTTTTGTTACAAAAGAATAAGGATGGTTTTGATCAACCTATTGCATTTTTCAGTAAATCTTTGTAGGCTGTTGAATTGAAGTATGACATAAATCAGAAATGGGCTTATGCACTTGTGAAGGAAATCAAGGCTTTTAGGTGTTACTTGATGGGAGTAGTTGTGATTGCTTTTGTGCCAAGTGCAACTATGAAGGATATTTTCTTAGAGTAGAAGGTCTCTGGAAGAAGATGCAGATGGATCAATAGGATCCAAGAATTCAATGTTGAGGTCCAGATTACTAAGTTGATTAGAGGACAAGGATTGGAAAAACTGATGGCTCAATCCAATCTTGATGCAAATCAAATAAATCATTCTGAAATTGATTACACATGTGATATGGATGATTATATTTGGTATCAGGATATCATTTATTACTTGAGAAGTATGAGATGTCTAGATAATATGAATGATAATCAGAAAAGGACATTAAAATTACAGGCCATCAAGTATGTAATTGTGAGGTGTAAATTGTATAGGAAGAAATTGGATTGCATATTTTTGAAGTGTGTAGATGAAGATCAGGCTAATAAGTTGTTGAAAGAAATGCATGAGGGAGTTTGTGGTGGGCATTATATGGGTAAAACAACTACTCATAAGATTTGAGAGAAGGATTCTAGTGGCCCACAATCTGCAAGGATGTAGAACAGTTGGTGAGGAGGTGTGATGCTTGTCAAAGGTTCTCTGGTAAGCTTAAATTTTTAGGAAATGTGCCATTAAAACCAGTAGAAGTTTAGGCTCCTATCCAACAATGGGGAATTGATTTCATAGGGGAGATACCAAACAAGTCAAGTGGAGGACACTCATGGATCTTAATTACCACTGATTACTTTACAAAGTGGGTAGAAGTTGTACCTACAAGAAACACAACTAGTAAGGTGGTAATTGATTTTATGATGAATAATATTGTTACAAGGTTTGGGTGCCCTGAGAGAATAGTAAGTGATAATGCCATGTGCTTCAGGTCTGTTGAATATAAGGACATTTGCAAAGGTTTGGGAATTTAGATTTATAATTCCTCACCTTATCACCCACAAGGAAATGGTTAGGCTGAATCTACTAATAAGAGTTTGATTAAAATCTTAAAGAGAATTCTTGAAAAGAATAAGAGGGAATGGAATTCAAAGCTTCCATTAGCTCTATGGGCTGATAGGGTAACTATGAAGAGGCCAATTGGTTATGCACCATTTGACCTAGTATATGGAATTCATGCAAGAATGCCTCAGAATAACTTATTGGAAATGTATAAATTTGTTCAGCTATATGATGATGACATAGATGATGAGATGTAGTTGATAATTGAGGACCTCATTAGGTTGGATGAGACTAGAAGAGAATCAGTTGCAAGGAATGCCAAATTGCAGTTGTAAGTTAAGAATTTATATGATAAGAGGACTATTGATAGAAAGTTTGAACCTGGTGATTTGGTGTTAGTTTGGAATGCCAGAATGGAGGATAAGGGGAAACATGGTAAATTTGATCCCATCTAGCTAGGGCCATATGTAATTCATGAGAAATGGGGCCAAGATTCATACATTATCAAAGAATTAAATGGTGGTATTCAAGAATTGCCAGTTCAAGGACAATTCTTGAAGAAATACTTCAATTGAGGTATTCTGTTTTCCATGAATAGTAGTCAAGTTTGTACATTTTGTAATTTCTATAAATAAGTTGCTTGCCCCTGCCCTATTTTGTCCTGGTCTGTCAGTTTTGGGTCCTGTTGCCTATTCTGCCTAGCTTGTTCCCTGTTGTCTACATTTTTTCCAGTGGGATGGTCTTCTTTAAACCAATGATTCTAAGTCCTTGCTATGCTTGCAAGAGGCATACATCCCTAGACAAAGCCACAGTTAGCACATGGCAAAAATTTCATGGCTCTAGCTCTCTTCTCCTGGTCTCTGCAATGTTTTTCATGTCTCCGGCTAAACCCTAATGCAAAAAATTTCAAAATCTAGTCATTGGGTCCTTAAATTTAAAATACCCTAGCCCTATTCTAATTGTGTATTACCTTTTCATGGGTCACTTAAAATCTTATATCCGCATATGCTAATTAAAATGACCAACTTTACTGTGTTCGCGGTTAGGTTTCATGTGTCGGTGGGTCCCCTTTAAATATTTCCTAAGTCACCGGTTAATCATTCCTAAGTTCCCAACGCCCTACAAGTTTTAAATTTTCCTCAGTCCTGAGCTTTAATTTTTCCTATGTTTCAGCCTTAGTGTTTTCTAGGCTCGGTCTTCTGACAACATTTCCATCCGATGGTCAGCGTAAGTTCTCATAGACTGTGTCAGATGCTTGAGATCTTATGCCAATCATTGATTTTTCCTGATGACATAGTCTTTCTTTTCAAGTGGGTCCACTATCATGTTGGCATAGTTGGCATTCTCTCATTGGTTAGTGTGTTGCTAAGAGGGATCCTGTCAGTGGGGCCTATAGTGAAGGATTTTCAATCTATGATCAGCGCATAATCTAAAGGAATATTCTTCCCCTTTGAGATCATGCGCCATCCATTGATTTCAAATCCAAATCCACATGTGTCAATGGGACCTGATTTTCTGATGGGTCCAAGGGTCCTGACATCTGTAATCCATCCAATGATGGGCATAAGTTCTCACAGAATCTGTCAGAGGCTTGAGATCTTACGCCAGCCATTCATCTAATTTGTCTCAAATGTATCTTTGGCGATGGTCCTAGTGTCGAGTGGAGTTGATTTGGAGGTTTTATATTGGTCCACATAGTATGAGGTGGAATTATGTTAGTGGGTCCTGATCCTATCAGTGAATCGACGAATGATGTATAATCTTATGGGTTTTTGTCAGAGGCTTAAGATCTTGCGATGGCCATTGATTTTGTTTCGTGTCAGATGGTTGTCAGAGATGGGAGGAGATTCTTGATCTAACAGTGGGTGTATAATCTGATAGAATCTCAGATGGGTATGTGAAGATGAGACGACCGTCGATTCTCTTGTAAGAAGGCCCAGGTTTTGGTCTAAAGGTATAGCGGTCCTAAAAAAAATTTTAGCGGCCTGATAAATTTTCAAAATGGTTTGCTCATTCGCATGATAAAATGGTGATGTTCTAAAAGTCTTGGCAATTCTGTGAACAAGGTTGTGTAATCGCTAAATCATTTGGCAGAAGTAAAAAGTGTTTCACGAACTCGCAGAAACCTTTGTCACCAGTTTGCTAAATTTGACTAGGGCCCTTTTAAGAGATAAGTCATAAAGACCACGAAAAAGAGAGATCTAACGGTCAGGTTATAAAGTTGATCTCAAATTGAATTTCAATCGCTGATTTGCTACAAGCTCCATAAAGTAGCCATTTGATTTCAAATTTGAATTTGCAGAGGGTTTCTAGTGATAGGAAGTACCAAAATTTATGGTTTTAACAGCTGATTTCGATTGGTTTGGTGGTGCTTGCTGTTGCAGTGTGGTCCAGGGTGTTGAGTGATCATTTGTAGGGTTTGTACTATGTGGTTTTGTGCTCAAGGTGTGTTACAGGGTTGACATTTTGAGCATTGTTCATGATTCTTAGTACCTTCACAGAGAATTTTTCATGATTGAGGATCATTCTAGGATTTTCTTTCTCCTGGTTGCCTACGTTTCCATCCCTATAATAACTTTATGACCATTTCCAGTTGGTTGGGTGGTTGAAACCCTAACCCTAAGTCATCTATAGCTTATTGCATTCTCTTTGAGAATTCCAAGATGACTAGGGAGTATAAGTTACAAAATTTTGACTGAGTAGGGATTCCAAAACTTTTTTGGTCCCAGGCTAGTTTTCCATGTCGTTTTACTAATAAAGGAGCTAGATTTTGTGTCTCTTCCTATCCTTGTGTTGTTTTGATTGTGTATTGATTCTGAATATATTAATGAGGATGTTATTGAGTTCCAATCTTGCATTTGTGCATGTCTTCTTGTTTTGGTTCTAACCTTATATATGTTAATGTCACAAAGTGTATTAGCATATGGTAAACAAAGAGTATTGTGAAGTCATCTCTGAGTTCTTAACAAAGTTAGGATTAAAGTCTTTTAGGTGGGTTCAGTGAGTTTGCAACCAAGCAGGATCTGATGTCCTTGTGTCTGAGGGAGAGGGGTAATAGGCAAAGAACTTATCCTGGATTCAATTGTGTTTGAATTAAGGTATTCAGCTGATGTATGTAATTAGGTGACTCTTTGCCCTAGGTTAAGGAATTGGTCCATCCTCTGGAGGCATTTTATTGTCATCAACCACACACACAAACATTCAAATGATAAAATCTTAAAGCAGTTAGTAAAGAGTATATAGTTGTATATCATTTAGTGATTCCTTTCAAGAAGTGAATCATGGGTACACCCGCCTGAGCAATAAGGCTCAAAGTGTAGGAGGATCTCTCTTGATCCTTGTTAATTGGTACTCTTCCTTGTAGACTTTGGAGTGGTGATAGAGTCAAAGTTATATTAAAGTTATCCATCAAAGTATAAATCTTCAAGTTTAAGATCAAAGGGAACTCCCAACAAGACCAATCATAGCTTGCCATTTGTAATTATGTCTCACTTTGGACCCACCTATTTGAAGCATCATGTCATAAAGAGAATCGATGGCTATTTAAGATCGCATAGCTCTGACACATCTCATGATAACTTAAACCAATTGTTAGATTGAGATGGTGTCAGAGTTAGTCCCAGGAAAGAATGAAGGCCGAAAACATTAGAAAAATATTAAGGCACTGACTTAGGAAAAATTAAAACATCGCTAGGCTCCAAACTTAGGAAAAATTAACCTGGGAGACTTAGGCAAATTGGCAAATATTAAAAGGGGCCCAAAAATAAAACCTTTAGTCGCTAGATCGCATAACATCAAAAAGGTTCATGCGATCATGCGACAAAGAGGTTAACAATTTAGCACATGCGTTTTAGAGTTTTAAGTGGCCTGAATAAAGTAACACAAAATTAGAACAAGGCCAAGACATTTTTAGGGCTTTTTCAATACAACGGCTATATTTTTGAATTTTCTAAGCTTAGGGCTCAAGGTAGATACCAAAATAATTACAGAGACCAAGGAGAAAAATGCTACAGCCACAAAAATTTTTACAGGCACTAATAGTGGCTCTGTCTGGGGATGTGTGGCTCCTATAGGCATAGTAAGAATCTAGAATCATTGGTTAAAGCAGACCACCCACAGGTAAAAATTTGTACACAACAGGGAACAAGCAAGGCAAAACAGGCAACTTAGACAAAACAGGACCAGGGACCAGACAAAATTACAAAATTTACAAGGCTATACATATATACACAACCTAACTACTGCTCATTGAAGACATAATACTTCAAAAGAAGTATTTTTTCAAGAATTGTCCATGAACAGACAATTATTGAACATTACCATTCAGTTCTTTTACAACATAAGAATCCTAGCCCCATTATTCATGAATTTGATATGGCCCTAGCCAGATGGGATCAAATTTACCATGTTTTCCTTTATCTTCAATTCTGGCATTCCAAATTAGTACCAAATCACCAGGTTCAAACCTTCTTTCAATAGTTTTCTTATCATACAAATTCTTAACCTACAACTACAATTTGGCATTTCTTACAACTGATTCTCTTCTGATTTCATCTAGCTTGATGAGATCCTCAATTCTCAACTACATCTCATCATCTATATCATCATCATATAACTCAAAAAAATTATACATTTCCAATAAATTATTCTGAGGCATTCCTGCATGTATTCCATATACTAGGTCAAATGGCGCACAAACAATTTCTCTCTTCACAGTTACCCTATCAGCCCATACAGCTAATGACAACTTTGAATTCCATGCCTTCTTATTCTTTTCAAGAATCCTCTTTAGGATCTTCATCAAACTCTTATTAGTAGATTCTGCCTGACCATTTCCTTATGGATGATAAGGTGAGGAATAAGAAATTTGAATTTCTAAACCTTTGCAAAAGTCCTTATATTCAGTAGACTTGAAGCACATCACATTGTCACTAACTCTACTCTCAAGGAAACCAAACCTTGTAACAATGTTGTTCAACAAGAAATCAATTACCACCCTACTAGTTGCATTTCTTGTAGGTATAGCCTCTACCCACTTAGTAAAGTAATCAGTGGCAACTTGTATCCATGAGTGTCCTCCACTTGACTTGTTTGGTATCTCCCCTATGAAATCAATTCCCCATTTTTGGAAAGGAGCCTATACCTCTACTAGTTTTAATGGCACATTGCCTGAAAATTTAAGCTTACCAGAGAACCTTTGACAAGCATCACACCTCCTTACCAACTGTTCTGCATCCTTGAAGACTATGGGCCACCAGAATCCTACTCTCAAGATTTTATGAGTAGTTGTTTTACCCATGTAATGCCCACCACAAACTCCCTCATGCATTTCCTTTAACAACTTGTTAGCCTGATCCTCATCAATGCACTTCAAAAGTATGCAATCTAAATTCTTTTTATACCATTTACATTTCACAATTACAAACTTGATGGCCTATAATTTTAATGTCCTCTTCTTATTGTCATCCATGTCTGCTAGACACTTCATGTTCCTTAAGTAATAGATAATATCTTGATACCAAACACAATCATCCATATCACATGTATAATCAATTTCAGAATGATTTACCTGATTAGCATCAAGATTGGATTGAGCCATCAGTTTTTCCAATCCTTGTCCTCTAACCAATTTAGTAATCTGGACTCAACATTGAATTCTTGGATCCTATTGATCCATTTGCATCTTCTTCCAGACACCTCCTGCTGTGAGAAAATATCCTTCACAGCTGCACTTGGCACAAAAGCAATCACAACTGCCCCCATCAAGTAACACCTAAAAGCCTTGACTGCCTTCACAAGTGCATATGCTTGTTTCTCATTTATGTCATACTTCAATTAAGTAGCCTACAAAGATTTACTAAAGAATGCAATAGGCTACTCATAACCTTCCTTATTTTTCTGCAACAACACTACAACAATAGTGTGAAAAAATGCAAAGGAAAATATATGCATTGTGACATTATAATCATGTGCCTTAAGCACTAGTGCATCTTTGATAGCCTGCTTGATATTTTTTAAAGCCTCATCAGGCTCACCCTCCCATGTAATAGTAGATCCTTTCTTCAACATCTTAGAAATAGGTATAGTAACCTCTACAAAATTTGTTACAAACCTCCTTAATAAATTAACCTAACCAAAGAAGGACTAAATCCCTTTAACATTCTTTGGTCTCTGAATTTTATCAATAGCTGCTACCCTCTCAATGTTAATTCTCACTCCTTGCTTCCCAACTAACTGGCCAAGCAACTCACCTTTAGTGACATGAAATGCACATTTCCTTGGATTTAGTGAAATTCCATATTCCAAAGCCCTTACAAATATTTTCTCTAAATGAGTACAATGGTCTTCTTCCTTCTTGGAATAGGTAGTTAAATCATCTTGATAAATAACAAGGAAATCATCAATAAAATCTAAAAAGGCAACATCCATTGCTCTTTGAAAAGTTGCACCAGCATTTGTGAGATGAAAAGGCATTCTCAAGTAAACATATGTCCCCCAAGGTGTAGTGAAATTTGTCTTGAATTGTTTTGATTCTTTTACAATTACCTGATTATAACTAGAGAAACCATCCATCATAGACATCAATTCTGATCAGGTCACTCTTTGCAACATAGCTTCCATATTGGGCAGACAATAGTTACCCTTTAATGAGCTAATGTTCAAATTCCTAAAGTCCACACAAAGTCTCATGTCACCATTCTTCTTTCTAATAGGGACAAGATTTGAAACCCAAGAAGAGTGCCTAATGGGCTTGATAATTCCAACATCTCTTAACTTCATCAAATCTTCTTGCATCTTAGGTGCCAAAGTGGGATTTATAGGCCTTTATTTTTTCCTGAAAGGTTTAGCATCTTCTTTCAAAGGAGTAATATGCTGAAATAAGTCTTCTCTATAAACCTTTAGGTCATCATATGACCATGCAAAAACATGTCTAAATTTTCTCAATAATTCAATCAAAGATTTTTTTCACATTGTGATACATGTCCCTACTAATGTATACCTTCTTAGGTGCCTCATTTGTTCCAAGATTTATCTCCTCTAGATTATCATGATCTTCTCTTTTGATATTGGTTATGTGCAAGATCATGAGGGGCCAAACTATGCCCTTAAGTGGCAATGAAAAATCAGCAAATCAGGGTTAGTCAACTTGATGTGAAAATTTTAACTAGCTATGAACCTAATATCAAAAGATTGTAAGAATAGAATCTATAGAAAATTGAATGAAGTTTCTAAAATACTAGGCCTTTTTTGAGAAAAAGTTAGTACGATTGGTGAAAAGTATAGATTTCAATGGAGGAGTATAAAAATTTTAGGAAAAAAATAAGTAGGTGTATGTCTGACCACCTTAATCATAATCAAATGATAATATTTTATTATAAGATTTTATATATAAGTAGTAGACTCATGCCCGAATGTAATGCATATTTTTTTGTAATTTTATTCCAAAAAAATAATTAATTATGAATTTTTTGCTACAATATTTTTAGAATAAAAAAAATCTCATGTCTGACCACCTTAACTCATTCAAAACTTTACAAAATTCAATTTTATTTTTTTTCCTTATAGTAGGTGAAGCATAGAATGTGTCGCATTTTTCAGATTTCAAAAATGTTATACCATCTGAAAGTTATAGTCATTTTTCAATCAGTATATAAATTAGTACTTTAGAGGTGGCTCAATTAGAAAATAATTAATAATTACTTACCAAATTCAAAATTTGGTAGCAATTATATCGATAGAAAGCTGATAATCTCCTTAAGATACCCTTTTCATTTTATCAAATTCGGGTGAAAAAAAAGTTGTCAACTACATTGTCAAAGTTTTGAACAAACATTGCCACTTTTTGGCCCCTCATGATCTTGCACATACCCTATTCCTTTGAACTCTATCCTAGTTATCAAACACAATCTCCAAAACAACAAGCCCCTTGGGCACCTTGTTAGTTTTGAGCTGAATAACTTCATTGCCAAAGACAACCTCTTTTCCTTCTTTTGACTCAACCAAGGCTGAACAATCAAATTCCTCACCATGATACTGATCTTCACAACTCATAAACTTCAAGATATCATTATCATCATCAAAAACTTGCCAATTTTCAACATTGTCTGGTACACTAGGCCTAGCCTGAATTTCAATTTTAGAGATACCTGTAAATGTAATATCACTGGGATTGATTGCTATATTGGCTAACAAATCAGCCATCTTATTATTACTCCTATCCTTCCACTCAATATTGAAGGCATCAAAACAATCAATTAAGTCCCACACAACATTCCTATATTGTTTCAACCTCTTCTTCTTGGAAGCATATACTGACCTGACTTGAGATACTACTAATTCAAAGTCTCCAATAACCTTTATGCATTTAATTCCATGTTTTTGTGCCAACCTCAGTCCTAACAACAATGCCTCATATTCTGCTATATTGTTGGTACAAAAGAAATTCAATCTGAAAGAAAATTTGTAGGTGTTTCCATTAGGAGAAATAAGTAAAATACCTTCTCTTGCTCCATCCTTGAAATTTGCACCATCAAAGTACATTACCCACAAATCACCCTTCACAGAATTAACACTTACGTCAATAGAGATAGGTGACAAAATAGGTTCCTTCTCAAGTACAAGGATCTCTGCCATAAAAGCATTAATATCAGTATCCACAAAACATGTAGTTTCATTATCAATACATCTCTCAATCATGTGGCATACTCTTGGTTCTCGCTCAATCTTGACAAACTGATCATCAATCTTGAAAGTGGAATAGGAAAGATCACACTGTAAACTTCCACCCATGGCAGCACTCCACCTTCTATATAGCAGCATCCCATAATGAGGAGGGATGTCCACCACCAAAACACTCATTGTCAAGTCTTTATTTGGATATATGCTGCTAGCCTATATGGCATTGCATTGATAGTCCCAATAACTGGTTCCTCCCTCTGATCCATTGCACAACATCTACCTTGAACTATATCAACTTTAAGGCCCAATTTTTCCATAATCTTAAAAGGTGTAACAGTATTAGAGGCACCACTATCAATCATACAATTTCTTAGTTTATTTCAATTCACAACGACACTTAAAAAGAATGGATCAATGTTTTCAAGGCTAGCATTGACAAAACTATCCAAATATATAGGAGGAATTTGATTTACAATTCCCTGAGCAGAAACACCTTTCAAAGCTTTATCCTAAGATCCATTGCATACAACATCATTGTTATGAACATTATCTACCCATGCCATAGCTCTGTCCTTGTGTTCAGGGATCCTCAACAATTCTGACAATGGAACCTTAACTATAATTTGGGACAATATAGATAACATATCAATAGGAGCAGAGGAAGGAATCTCAATCTGCACTGCTTTAGTATCTCTTTGTTTATCTGATACATTAGGTGTATTGGCCACCCTCATTTTTTCAATCTTAGCCATTGTGTTAACTAGCTTCTCAATCTCACTAGAAAATCTTTCAACTCCAACTCCCTTAGGCTCACAATTCTTAACTTTTACATTCTTGAATTTCACCATGTGATCACCTTATGATTTGTTCTCATTAGGTTCTCCAGAGTAGGTACTCTTTATAAACATTCATGAAACTTTTCCATTTGTATCTCTTTCCACCATTCCCCTAGTTTGCACTTGGGCAATAATTTTTGTAGTAATCCTATCCATCTCTTCTCTAGAAGGTCTCCTTAAGTTTACCGGCTCAGAAGAAGAGTTCATGTTACATGTCTTCTTATCAATGTCTTCACTATCAGAAAAAACCTCTTGATGAAAAAGGGCCTGAATGTGTCTCTTCACATTTAGATCTACTTCTTCATCAAAATCAGAATCATCTTCATATCCTAGATATGAAGTATCCATGTTGCATCCAACATCATCTTGATCTTCTTCTTGATCTATCTCCTCATTGCCACAATCATGATTTGTAGCCATAGAATATGCAACCACACAATACTCTGTAGAATGAGGGGACTAGCATGCAACACACCAAGGTATGTCCTCCATGACATTTATTGAATCTTTTTGTAGAGGGTCAGGGACACCTTTGTCATTGTTTCCTCTTGCAATAGGGACAACAGGCTTTCCATCCTTCCATTGGGTATTGTAGGGGTAGTTCTGCAATCTATTCTGCTTATTGAAATTATTTTTGAACTAAGGCCTTTCATTGGTAGGAGAACTGGTGTTCTTTTTTGCAAGTGCCTTCAAATCCTTCAATGAATTGAGCAACTTATCCAATTTATCTTCTTCTTGCCTCCTAGCTCCAACATTCCTATCATTTTCTTTTTTATATTTCTTGTCCCCAAACAACTTAGGGTCATCTCTCTTCCCACCCAATTTCCCTAATATTTTTATATTGTTCTCAATATTGCTAGCAATCCTAAAAGAATTCCTAAGAGTTCTTGGTTCCTTGTCCCTCAACAAATAACCCATCTTTCCATCAAATGCATTAAGCATATCAAAAAATAACCTAAGATGCTCCGCACAACTAATAGCATTATTACCAACAAACTTAGGTACCTTATCTCTTATATCATTTGGAAAAGCATTTGGGTGGCCTGGTATCCCATCAAAACTAATTTGCCTATAGCCTTCTAATTTCATAGGTCTTCTTTGAAATCTTAAACTAGTGTTCCCACTAGAATTATTATTTTTATCAACATTTCCACCCACTTGCACATTTGACTGTCTATTAGGATCAACAAATCATTTGGTAGATACATTAGGAATTAGATTACTAGTAGTAGCATTGCTAAGTGGAACAGTAGTGTTCATAGATGGCATACCTAGTTCTATGGTAGAAGGGCCATGAACATTAGCTGATGAAGCCTTTAAGAACTAGATCTTTCTTCTTTTCTCTGCAATAGCAGAATCAACTTCAACTCTTTCCAACTCTTGAGCAAGAGCTTCATCCTCTTTTCTTTTTCTTTCTATCTCTATCTCCCTATTTGACTTAGGTGGTGGGATCCTTGGTATTGTCATTGGTTTGCTTATTTGGACACCCACCATCATCATGTTGCAACACCCTAGGAGTAGAAGCAAGCATCTTTTTTCTCTCCTTCATTTCATTATTTTTTCTTAAAAGAGACTGCCTCTCCATTAGAGTGTTTACCTTTTTAGCCTCTCTCTCCTCTTGTAACCTTTTTTTATGGCATCCTGCTTTTCCAACTGCAACCTAAGTGCATTTAGGTCATGTGGATCTATCATGTTGTCTTCAGAGCTTCATGATACTTCCACATCAGTAGGATGCTGATATGGGAAATGCACTTGTCATGGTCTCATGGGCTCCCTTCTGAAATTATACTCATCAAGATCTAAATCAATCTCAAAACCCATCTCTTTGGCTTGTTCATCCTGACCTTCTGGTAATGAACCCTTGTCTTGAAATATAGTCTCTGGGGTATCATAAAATTTATCTTCAGAGCGACCACCATCAGATCTAGAAACTCTATCTTGTGAACCTTCCTCACTTGAGGAAACATGTGGTGCTCTACCTCTGGTATTTCTTTGTTCTCTTATGGGAGCACTAGTAGACTCACCATTCCTCTTGATCCAACTCTTCTTCTCCTGTCTAGGTAATTGTTCCAGAGTGACCTCCAGATTTTTTCTCACAAAGGACCTAGTATTCCTTCTTTTGTCCATGATTTACAATATGACACTGGTTTTAACCCTTTGAGTCACCACCCACCAAAGTGGGAAATCTTTAACTAAATACAATAGGAAAACAAGAGTTCACTTTGCAAACTTTTATTTCTAGACTCTCCCCATTAGAGTCACCATTTTGTTGGGAGTTCCCTTTGATCTTCAACTTGTAGATTTGTACTTTGATGGATAACTTTAATGATACATTGACTCTATCACCACTCCAAAGTCTACAAGGAAGAGGGCCAATTAACAAGGATAAACAATGATATCCTCCAACACTTTGATCCTTAATGCTCAGGTGGGTGTAACCTTGACTCACTTCTCCAAAGGAGGCTCAAAACAATATACAACTATACCCCTTACTAATTGATTAAAGATTTTATCATTTAAATGTGTGTGTGATTGATAATGATGGACTGCTTCCAAAGAATAGATTAGTGCCTTAACCTAGGGCAAAGAGTCACTTGATAACATATATCAACTTAAACCTTAACTCAAACACACAATGAACTCAGAGTAAGTGATTTGCCTATTACTCCCCTCACTCCCAAACCTGATCATCAAATTCCAATCCAATAATGAACCCACTGAAATCACCCTAAAAGGCTCTAATCCAAACTTTTTTAGGAACTCCAAGCTGATCTCACAATACTCTTTGTTTACCATATGCTAATCCACCTTATGACATTAACATATATGAGTTCACAATCAAAAAAAGAAGACAATCATCAATTTGAGACAAGAATTCAGGTGTATTCTTATTAACTTCAAAATCAAAACATTACCAAAATGACAAGTGCTAGGAACAAAACACAAAATCCAAGCTCTCCTTGTTCAGTATAATACCATTAACAATGACTACAAAAAACTACTTTCTTCAATATATATCACCACTAATCATCTTGGAATCCCCACAATAGGATGCAACAAGCTTTGGATGACTATGGTTAGGGTTTCAACCACTGAAACAACCAAATCAGTCAAAAATTAAATGTAGGGGAAGAAACCCAGGCAACCAGGAGAAAATAGATCCCAGAGTGATCCTCAATCATGACAATACCACTGAGAAAGTACTAAGAACCACAAAAATGCCCAATTTGTCAACCTGTTTGGCCACTTGCAACATACCTCAAGCACAAAGAACACAGTACAGACCCTTGTAAACAATCATAGAACACCCTGGACCACACTGCAATAGTTTGAAAATCATTTCCACCAACCCCAGCTCCTTAAACATTGAATTTTAGTCCTTCTGGTCACAGGAAACCCTTGACAAATTTGAATTTGAATTTAAACAGCTATTTTATGGCACCAAAAGTGAATCGACAGTCAACATTTGAATCTGAACTTTGTTTATATCATGACCGTTAGATGCTTTTCCTTTTCCTAAGTTATGTTTTTACTTTATAAGAATCTGGTGAATACGCGACTGAAAGAACCTTGCCCATTTGGGAGAACTTTGAGAGCACCGCTAAATTATTTGGCTACTACGTGAACACTATTCACCAAATCACTAAGTCTTTAGACCCTTCACCAAAACATCACGCAAACCATTGAGCCAAGAAAGCATTTGTCAGAACCGCCAAAACTTATCCAAACCGCCAAAAGGACTGAGAAAATTTTACTGGGCCCACATCAAGAAGATCGATGGTTGTCGCATCTTCGCATGTGTCAGAAAAAACCCTTCAGATCTTGCACCGACCGTTGATGCTCTACGAGTCTTAGAACTACTGAACCTCAAAAAACTTGGCCCCACTAACATAATCTAGTCATTCACCCTTGGACCAATCACAGATTGCCATTTGTACTTATGTGACACTTTGGACCCACCTGTTTGAAGTGTTGTGTCATAAAGAGAATCAATAGTTGTCTTAAGATCACATAGCTCTGACACATCTCATGAGAACTTATGCCAATCGTTAGATCAAGATGGTGTCAGAGCTGGGCCCAGGAAAGAATGAAGGCCAAAAACATTAGAAAAATATGAAGGCACTGACTTAGGAAAAATTAAAACACCGCCGTGCTCCAAACTTAGGAAAAATTAACCTGGGAGACTTAGGCAAATCGAAAAATATTAAAAGGGGCCCAAAAATAAAACCTTTAGTCACAAGATAACATAACATGAAAAAGGTTCATGCGATCATGTGACAAAGAGGTTAACAATTTAGTACGTGCATTTTAGAGTTTTAAGTGGCCTGAATAAAGTAACACAAAATTAGAACAAGGCCAGGGAATTTTTAGGGCTTTTTCACTACAACGACTATATTTTTGAATTTTCTAAGCTTAGGGCTCAAGGCAGATACCAAAATAATTGTAGAGACTAGAGGGAAAAATGCTACAGCCATGAATTTTTTTGCAGGAACTAACAGTATGAAAATAGCAATTGAGTGGAGAGTAACAAAATTACACATTCATGGAGACTCATAACTTTTTATCCATCAAGTCAATGATGTGTACCAAACTAAAGATGAAAAGCTCATTCCTTATAAGAGAATGGTAGATGATTTAAAGAAGTATTTCTTATCTATCACATTTGAGAAAATACCTAGAACAAAGAACAAGGCTACCGATGCAATGGCAACACTATCTACACTATTACAGTAGCCTGAACATGAGCTACACTATGAGTTCCTAGTGGAAGCACTATCTTATTCTACATATGATTCCCCCAAAACTCGCATGATCTGCACTATTGTTAGTCGTGATTCATCCAAATACAAAATCTTATTTTCCTATCTCCAAGACCAAATCATTCCTGATACCTTCAACTGCCATGAAAAGAGATACCTTATCTATAATGCATCCTAATATGTCATCATTGGTCATGATCTATACAAATGAGGTCTAGATGGTACACTACTTAGATTTTTAGAATGGGAAGAGTCTCAATGTGTGTTAGAGGAAGTCCATGATGGTATTTGTGGGTCACACTCGAATGGTTTAACACTAGCTTGAAAACTTATTAGGGCTGGGTACTATTGGCCTGAAATGGGGAGAGAGTCTACAAATTTGCTAAGAACTGTCAAAAGTGCCAAGTGCATGGCAACTTAATTCATGCTCTAGGGAGAGATCTAATTCCCTTTACTACACAATAGCCTTTTCATCAATGGGCCTTTGATCTTATAGGAGCTATACATCCTCATTCTTCTAATGGACATACCCATATAATCATAGCTACAGATTATTTTACAAAATGGGTAGAATTAGTCCCTTTGACACAAGCAACTAGAAAGCAAATATCTATGTTCATATTGAACTATATCATATGTAGATATGGGATACCTCATTCCATAATCACAAATAATGGTGGACAATTCAAGAACAAAGATCTAGATGATCTATGTGCTAAATTCAAGATTACACAACATTGGTCATCTATCTACTATCATCAAGGGAATGGACATGCAGAGGCTTCTAACAAGAACCTATTGAAAATCTTGCACCTTACAGTTAATAAAATAGGAAGAGACTGGCATCTCATGATCAATCCAACTCTCTAGGCCTACAAAACAAGTCTCAGAATGCCTACTAGGGCTACACCTTTCACTTTGGTTTATGAGTCTAAAGCAGTACTGCCTATTGAGGTTGAAATCCCATCACTAAGAATCAGAATGCTTGGTCTAGTAACTGATGATGACTATAGAGTGTCTAGGTTGCAAGAACTTGAACTACTAGATGAGTGCAGACAAGAAGTGTATGATCATCTCAGAGTATATCAGAAGATAATGTCTAGAGGCTACAACAAGAAAGTCAGACATAGAATTTCAGGTTGGTGATCTAGTCTTGAGAGAGAATCCTAAAAATCAATCACATCAAGAATGCAAGGGGAAGTTGGAACCCAACTGGCTAGGTCCCTTTGTTATCACTGCTACTTTTGGCTATGGTGCCTATCAACTCTCAATGACTGAAGGAGAATAGCTCTGAGAACCAATCAACATTCTCCATCTAAAGAAATTCTACGCCTAAGACATTCAGTCTATGGTAAACTGTCCTGAAAAAATCTTTAAAATTTGAAAAAGTCCTGAAAAAATGAACATCTTGGTGAAAACCTAGCAATAGGCACCTTGATGCTTCACAAAAAAAGTAAAAAATATGAAAAGTACAAAAAAATTGAAAAAATAAAAAATACAAAAAAATTAGAAAAAGAAAAAGTGCCTTGGTGAAAACTTGGAAACAGGCGCCTTGGTAGCAAAAATAGAATCTCTGCCAAGATGGTTAAAACTCAGCAAATGGGTGCCACTTGTCTCAAAACACTCCATCTATCAGTGCAATCTTGGTCTTTCCTAGCTTTCAATCTCGATTTAGTTTGTACATACCTCTCGGTTTGTTTCTGCTTTCCTATTTTCAATAAGTCAGTCTGTACACCAATCAGCTCAAGCACATATATCCTATCAATGTTCAAACTTGGGGGCAATCAAAGTCATATCCTATGACCTCCAATGTAAAATAGACATATCATATCCAGTTAGAGTCCTTTGAAGCTTCATCCAAGTTAGTCAGTTAGTCTTGTCTCCAAAAAGTATTTTGCATCTACAACAATGCAATCAAACATCAAACACAAAATGAAAATAATCTGTTCTTCATGCTTTTATCTCCTTGTATGCTTACCGATTTGCATTGAGATTTTTGCATATTGTGTCCCTTTGAGCTCTTCGATGATGTCATTTATAGGATTTAGAGAGTGATGATTGGGGGCATAATCTTTTCTTTGTCTTCTTCTTGTATGTGAAAATCTATCAACTTTGGAAATTATGGATTGAAATGGTGTCCATCTGTAAGAGCCTCTATCTCAAATTAGATGGCCATGCATACCTCAACCATTGATACCCAAAAAATCCAAGGAATTTTGATCTAACTATTATCTTTTTTAGTGAGTGAGTTCTCCTATTATGAAACATGATCTTACGTAAGGATGTGAACAATAAAGGGTCACTACGGGTAATTAACATTGGATTTAGAATGATCTCTTCAACTGTTTGATGTATTTGTAATATAAGGCATATTCTGGTCATCATGATGTTTATGTTTTGATTCTTATACAAATTGCTATATCAAAATGGACATGATATTCAGGTCATCCTGGCATTTATGCCTTGGTGCTTATATCTAATCTGACATTCTGAAAACAAAATCAATATTCATATATCCATGGTTTCCTAATCAGTGGGTGTTGTATTGATTCCTACGCATACAAATCAATATTCATATGTCTATGGTTTCATAAGTAGTGGGCATTGTATTAATTTATCTAGTTACCTAAAAATTCAATGATGAGAATGACCGACACATGATCAGTGACTAGGTCCTAGGTCTTAGGTTGCATTTCATTCTGCATGTTTCTTTCCATTTTGCATGTTTTCATGATCGCACATTGGCTAAAAAAACTTCAATGCTTAAACAATTCTTCAAACGTCTCTTCAAATCTAACAAGAGATGAAACCTACCTCAAAGGTCTCTTCATAGACTCGCAAGCAGTTCTCCTCCTAGGTTAAACATCCTTTTGACATAAGACTGAGTACTTGTCTTCATCAATACATGTAAAACATATCATGTGTATCATTGCATTTACATATCATAATCATCTATTGCATTACAATTCATCCATGTGCATAAGCATAAATCATACATACATCTTTCCATAATCAAATACATTTGCATAACATCCATACATATGAAAGAAATCATTGCATTGCATATATCCATACATACATTCTACACTATTCATAGCATAAACATCACATGATATCATCATAAATCAAAACATGACAAGTACACATGAAGTCACAACCAAAATATTGATCTCATATATATCAAAAATCTCAAACTAGTTAGGGGTGCACTACTGGCACAGGGTACAAGAGAATACGCTCATGTGAGCTATAAAAGTCAAAATAGTATATCAATGATCAAAAAGAGTATAGTATATCAGTGTATCAAAAAAAATCAACTATCAACATGATCCTCTGCATCTGGTGGATGAGGAGGTGGTGCATCGTGAACTGCCTCTATGCTGGGTGCTCTGGCTCCCTCTGATGCCATCATGTACTGTGAATAGGAGGGAACTCTTTGTGCAAAAGGAACAACTGTATAATATGTGGACACATTAGTAAGCTGCCCATGAGGTCTAATGAATCACCTCTACCTATAATCTTTGCACCTCCACACACAGCTCAGTCTGCTATCTATCTGCCTCTATGTATCAATCCTCCCATTGAGCACTGTGCACCTTTAGGTCCTTGACCTGTGCACTGAGCCATCTGATAGTCTCCTATGGAGTAGAAGGAATAGTAGGATCAACGTATGGTAGCTCAGTATCTGGGGGAGCCTGCTCAGTGGTCTCTGCTCTCTACACCTTATGACGTCTGATCTTAGCACCTAAATCAAATCTCGTATCATCCTGAAAGGGATTAGTATCTCCACCTACCACCTACTCGGCTGCTAGTACCTCATCAACTGAACCAGCTCCACCTAATGTACCACCCTCTCCCCTAGTCCATCTGTGAGAACCAAAAGATCTGTCTGCTATAGAACTAGTGGGATGAGTGGGCCTCATCTATCCTGATGGTCTCTGTGGTGGAGCCATTGCTTTGGGTCTTGAAGGTGTGGGATGTATCATGGGAGCCTATGTAGGTCTGGGACCCTATCCCATCGGAGCACCTATAACATCCATCGCCTCCTCCATGGAGGGTATCAACTCGGTCATATTAGAAAATATATGAATGAGATGGTCAACAAGCCATGAGATAAATCCATCAGTAACACCAGCATTGAGTACATCTGGTCTGCACTCTGTTGGGATTTCCCTTTGATCTTCAACTTGTAGATTTATACTTTTATGGATAACTTTAATATAACTTTGACTCTATCACCACTCTAAAGTCTACAAGGAAGAGGGCCAATTAACAAGGATCAATAATGAGATCCTCCTACACTTTGAGCCTTAATGCTCAGGTGGGTGTACCCTTGATTCACTTCTTCAAAGGAATCCAAAATATTATACAACTATAACCCTTACTAACTGACTGAAAAATATTATCAATTAATTTGTGTATGTGTGATTGATGATGATGGACTGCCTCTAGAGAAGAGATCAATGCCTTAACCTAGGGCATATATTCACCTAATAGCATGCATGAGCTGAAAGTCCTAACTCAAACACACTTGAATTCAGGATAAGTGCTTTGCCTATTATCCCTCTCACTCACCTATCAGGACATCAAATTCTTATCTAGCCATGAAATCACTGAAACTACCTCAAAGACTTTAATGCTAACTTTGTTAGGAACTTAAAGATAATTTCAAAATACTCTTTGTTTACCATATGCTAACCCACTTTGTGAAATTAACATATATGAGCTCAAGAACAAAACAAGAAGACTTGCACAAATATGAGATTGGAATCCAAATGTGTTCTCATTAAAATTTGCAAAATCAATACATTATCAAACAATAAAATGCCAAAGAAACAGACCCAAAATCCAAGCTCTCCTTTCTCAGTATAATACCATCAACAACAACCCTTACAAAATACTACTTTCTTCAATATATACCACCACTAGTCATCTTGGAATCCCCAAAATAGGATGCAACAAGCTTTGGCTGACTAGGGTTAGGGCTTCAACCACTGAAACAACCAAATCAGTCAAAAAATTAAATACAAGGGAGGAAACCTAGGTAACCAGGAGAAAATAGATCCTAGAGTGATCCTCAATCATGACAATAGCATTGAGAAAGTACTGAGAGCCATGAAAAATGCCCAATTTGTCAAAATGTTTGGCCACCTGCAACACACCTCGAGCATAAAGAACATAGTACAAACACCCTGCAAATGGTCACTTAACACCCTCTACCACACTGTAATCAGTCGACAAAACCAATTCTACTAGATCCAGCTGCATGATCAATAAATTTTAGTCCTTCCTGTCACTGGAAATCCTCAAAAATTTGAATTTGAATCTAAATGGCTAGTTTCATAGCCCCAGTAGCACATTGGTGGTCAATATTTGAAATTAGGTAAACTTTAAGTCCTGATCGTTAGATCCTTTTATTTCGTGGGCCTTTTGTCTTAACTTAATAGATATCCCTGGGTTAACACTTAGCGAACACACAATAATGGTTTTTTCTATTCACTGAATAAAATCTTAACCCATCATCTAACTCAGTGACTTAGTGATCAAAGGGAAACAACTAACCCCAGTCCTTATTTAGTGAACTAGCAACTAAAGGTCTTTTCGCCAGCTTGCAGAATACCTTAAATCACCAGTAGAATTTTTAGCAATCACGCAACCTTCCTTCACTAAATCGCCAATCATTTTGGAGCACCGCCATTTTATTACGCAAATGAACGAACCCCTTTGAACATTTGTCAGGTGCCAAATTTTTTTTCAACACTAACAGACCTTAGACCCCTGCCCAGGCCCACTTTATGCCACATGTCACTACATCATTCACTGTCACTGCTCGGTCACCAGTGACATAGGACCCACTCTCTGTAAGCCTTCAAATTGGATGGCAGGTGCAAGATCTCATGGCTCTGAAACCACCCATGAGAACTTACGCCAACCATGGATCTTGTCCTTGTCACTAACCCTTCTGACAATGATCCCACCTTGCTGATTCCTCATGTCAATGAATAGAATTTGAATAACTTTGCACCATGTAGCAATTGGTCCCACTACATCATCATCCTTTTCCCCAATGAAAATCATTCACATCAGCTCCAAATGTTAGAGGACCCACCTACATCAGTCACTTGAGGAAAAGTAAAATTGATGGTTGTTTGAAGATCTCATGTGTCTGACACATTCCTTAAGAACTTACACCCACCATCGATTCTCTACAAATGTCAGGACCCTCTGACAAGTTGAAAACTTAGGTCCCACTGATAGGTGCCAAGTCATTACCTTGTGGACCAATAAGAGACTACCAACTGGGCTGACATGGTAATTTGGACCCACTGAGAACATTATATCACTTGGAAGATCAGATGGCTGGTGCATGATCTCATAAGCCTGAAATATTCCATGCACTTATATGCCAGCCATCGATCCTAAATCTTCTAATTGAGATACCGGGCCCGCTTGACAACATGTCCACCTCACTATTATGTAGACCAATCAAAGGCCACCATTTATGTACATGTAGCAGTGGACCTGCCTATCTGAAGTGTTACATCATGAAAGAGAATCAATGATCATCGTAAGATTGCAAGCCTCTGACAAAACCCTTACAAACTTATGACAACCATAGGATTAAGATGGTGTGAGAGAGTCGGGCCTAGGAAAATATTAAGCCAAAACATAGGAAATAATTGAAATGCTGGACTTAGGAAAAATTAAACCCACCAAACTTTAGGCTTAAGAAAATATTAAGTGCCAGGGACTTAGGAAAAATCAAAGGCATGACGTTGCGGGGTGACAAAATATTAAAGCACATGCGCTAAAGGGCTTTTAAGTGGCCCGAAAAAGTAACATAAAACTAGAACAAGGCCAGGGCAGACTTAGGGTTTTTTCCTTGTAACGGCTAGATTTTCAAAAATTTGAACTAAGGGTTTATTCCAGAGACCTAAAAGCAACTGCAGAGACTAGAATCAAGGTGCTAATAGTGGGTCTATTTGGGGATGTGTGCCTCTTGCAGGCATAGCAAGGACTTAGAATCATTGATTAAAGCAGACCATCCCACTGGAAAAATGAACAACAGAGAGCAACATGACCAAAACCCTATAGACTAGGACAAAATAGGATAGGGGCAAACAAATTTACAAAATTTACAGAATGTACAGACCTAACTACTGTTCATGGAAATAAAATACCTTCAATTGAAGTATTTCTTCAAGAATTGTCCATGAACTGGCAATTCTTGAACTTCGCCATTTAACTCTTTCACAATGTATGAATCCTGGCCCCATTTCTCATGAATTAGATATGGCCCTAACTAGAGTGAATCAAATTTACCATGTTTTCCTTTATCCTCCAATCTAGCATTCCAAATTAACACCAAATCACCAGGCTGAAACAATCTATCAACAATCTTCTTGTCATACAGGTTCTTGATTTGCAATTGCAACTTGACATTCCTTGCAGCTGACTCTCTCCTGGTTTCATCTAGCCTGATGAGATCCTCAATCCTCAATTGCATCTCATCACCTATGTCATCATCATATAACTGCATAAATCTATACATTTCCAGTAGATTATTTTGAGGCATTCTTGCATGTATTCCATATACTAGGTCAAATGGTGCACAACCAATTGCCCTCTTTACAGTCACCCTATTAGCCCATAAAACTAATGGCAGTTTTGAATTCCATGCCTTCTTATTCCTTTCAAGAATCCTCTTTAGGATTTTAATCAAACTCTTATTAGTAGATTATGCCTGACCATTTCCTTGTGGATGATAAGGTGAGGAATAAGAAATTTGAATTCCTAAACCTTTTCAAAAGTCCTTATATTCAACAGACCTGAAACACATTGCATTATCACTAACTATTCTCTCAGGGAAACCAAACCTTGTAACAATGTTGTTCAACAAGAAATCAGTAACCACCTTGCTGGTTGCATTTCTTGTAGGTATAGCCTCTACCCACTTTGTAAAGTAATCAGTGGCAACTAAGATCCATGAGTGTCCACTTGGCTTGTTTGGTATCTCCCCTATGAAATCAATTCCCCATTGTTGAAAAGGAGCTTGTACTTCTACTGGTTTTAATGGCATGTTACCTGAAAATTTAAGCTTACCAGAGAAGCTTTGACAAGCATCACACCTCCTTACCAATTGTTCTGCATCCTTGAAGATTGTGGACCACCAGAATCCTACTCTCAAGATTTTATGAGTAGTAGTCTTACCCATATAATGTCCACCACAAAATCCCTCATGCATTTCCTTTAACAACTTGTTAACCTGATCTTCATCAACACATTTCAGAAGTATGCAATCTAAATTCTTTCTATACAATTTGCATTTCACAATTACATACTTGATGGCCTATAATTTCAATGTCCTCCTCTGATTATCATTCATGTCACCTGGACACCTCATATTTCTTAAGTAATAGATGATATCTTGATACCAAACACAATCATCCATATCACATGTATAATCAATTTCAGCTTGATTTATCTGATTTGCATCAAGATTGGATTGAGCCATAAATTTTGCCAATCCTTGTCCTCTAACCAATTTAGTAATTTGGATATCAATGTTGAATTCTTGGATCCTATTGATCCATCTGCACCTTCTCCTAGACACCTGTTGTTTGAGAAAATATCTTTCACAGTTGCACTTGGCACAAAGGTGATCACAACTACTCCCATCAAATAACATCTAAAAGCCTTGACTGCCTTCACAAGTGCATATGCTTTTTTCTCATTTATGTCATACTTCAATTTAGTAGCTTGCAAATATTTACTAAAGAATGCAATAGGCTACTCAAAACCATCCTTATTTTTTTGCAACAACACTGCAGCAATAGTGTGAAAAGATGCAAAGGAAAAGATGTGCATTGGGATACTATAATCAGGTGCCTTAAGCACTGGTGCATCTTTGATAGCCTGCTTAATATTTTTGAAAGCCTCATCAGGCTCACCCTCCCAATTGATTGCAGATCCCTTCTTCAAGATCTTAGAAATAGGTCTAGTAACCTCTGCAAAGTTTGTGACAAACCTCCTTAAGAAATTGACCTGACCAAAGAAGGACTAAATCCCTTTAACATTTTTTGGCCTTTGAATATTGTCAATGGCTACTACCCTTTCAGGATCAATTCTAACTCCTTGCTTGCCAACCAAGTGGCCAAGCAACTTATCTTCAGTGACACCAAATGCACATTTCCTTGGGTTTAATGAAATGCCATATTCCAAAGACCTCACAAATATCTTCTCTAAATGAGTACAATGGTCTTCTTCCCTCTTGGAATAAGTAGTTAAATCATCTTGATAAACAAAAAGGAAGTCATCAATAAAATCTGAAAAGGCAACATCCATTGCCCTCTGAAAAGTAGCACCAGCATTTGTGAGACCAAAAGGCATTCTCACATAAACATATGTCCCCCAAGGCATAGTGAAAGCTATCTTAAATTTCTCTGATTCTTTGATAGTTACCTGATTGTAACCAGAGGAACCATCCATCATAGACATCAATTTAGATCCAGTCACTCTCTACAACATAGCTTCCATATTGGGTAGATAATAGTTATCCTTTAATGAGCTGATATTCAAATTCTTGAAGTCCACACAAAGTCTGATGTCACCATTTTTCTTCCTCGCAGGAACAAGGTTTGAAACCCAAGAAGAGTGCCTTATAGGCTTGATAATTCTAGCATCTCTTAGCTTCATTAACTCTTGTTGCATCTTGGGTGCTAAAGTAGGATTAATAGGCCTTTGTTTTTGCCTGAATGTTCTAGCATCTTCTTTCAAAGGAATGATGTGCTGAAACAAGTCTTCTCTATAAACCTTTAGGTCATCATATGACCATGCAAAGACATGCCTGAATTTTCTTAGTAATTCAATCAGATATTTTCTCACATTGTGAGACATTTCCCTACCAATGTATACCTTCTTAGGTGCCTCATGTGTTCCAATATTTATCTCATCTAGATCATCATGATCATCTCTTTTGATATTCTTTTGAATTCTATCCTAGTTATCAAAGATAGTCTCCAAAACAACAAGCCCCTTGGGCACCTTGTTAGTTCTAAGTTGAATGACCTCATTGCCAAAGACAACCTCTTTTCCTTCTATAGTCTCAACCGAGGCTAAACAATCAAATTCCTAACCATGATACTAACCTTCACAACTCATAAACTTCAAAATATCATTATCATCATCAAAAACTTGCCAATTTTCAATATTGTCTGGTACACTAGGCCTAGTCTGAACTTCAACTTTAGAGAGACCAGAAAAAGTAATATCAGTGGGATTAATTTCTATATTGGTTAAAAAATTATCCATCTTACTGTTACTCCTATCCTTCCACTCAATATTGAAGGCATCAAAATGTTCAATCAAATCCCACACTGCATTCCTATATTATTTTAACCTTTTGTTCTTGGAAGCATATACTAACCTGACTTGGGACACCAACAACACTTAAGAACTTAATTCCATGTTTTTGTGCCAACCTCAGTCATAACAACAATGCCTCATATTCTGCTATATTGTTGGTACAAAAGAAATTCAATGTGAAAGAAAATTTGTAGGTGTTTCCATCAGGAGAAATAAGTAAAATGCCTGCTCCTGCTCCATCTTTGCAATTTGCACCATCAAAGTACATTACCCACAAATCACCCTTCATAGAATTAACACTTACCTCAATAGAGGTAGGTGACAAAATAGGTTCCTTCTCAAGTATAGGGATCTCTACCCTAAAAGCATTAATATCAGTATCCACAAAACATGTAGTCTCATTGTCAATATTCCCTTCAATGATGTGGCATACTCTTGGCTCTCGATCAATCTTGACAAACTGATCATCAATCTTGAAAGTGGCATAGGACAGATCACACTGTAAACTTCCACCCATGGAAGCACTCCATCTTCTAGATAGTAGTATCTCATAATGAGGAGGGATGTCCACCACCAAAACACTCATTGTTAACTCTTTCTCTGGATATGCTACCACCCTATATGGCATTTCATTGATAGTCCCAATGACTGGTACCTCCCTCTGATCCATTGCACAACATCTACCATAAACTGTATCAACTTTAAGGCCCAACTTTTCCATAGTCTTCAAAGGCACAATAGTATTAGAGGCACCACTATCAATCATACAATTTGTTAGTTTCATTCCATTCACAAGGACACTTAAAAGGAATGGATCAATGTTTTCAAGGCTAGCATTGATAGAACTATCCAAGTATATAGGAGGCATTTGAGATACAATTCCCTGAGTAGCAACACCTTTCAAAGCTTTATCCTAAGATACATTGCATGCAACATCATTGTTATCAACATTATCTACCCATGCAATAGCTCTATCTTTGTGTTCAAGGATCCTCAACAATTCTGACAATTGAACCTTAACTGTAATTTGGGACAATACAACTAACATATCACTAGGAGCAAAGGAAGGAATCTCAATCTGCACTACCTTAGTATCCTTTTTCTAGTCTAATACATTAGGTGTATTGGCCACCCTCATTTTTTCAATCTTAGCCATTATGTTAATTGGCTTCTCAATCTCACTAGAAAATCTTTCAACTCCAACTCCCTTAGGCTCACAATTCTTACCTTTTACATTCTTGAATTTCACCATGTGATCACCTTTTGATTTGTTGTCATTAGGCTCTCGAGAGTTGGTACTCTTTATAAACATTCCTGTAGCTTTTCCATTTGTATCCCTTGCCACCATGCCCCTAGTTTTCTCTTGGGCATTCATTTCTATGGTAATCATATCCATCTCTTCGCTAGAAGGTTTTCTTAAATTTACTGGCTTAGAAGAAGAGTTCATGTTACATGTCTTCTTACCAATATCTTCACTATCAGAAAAAACCTCTTGATGAAAAAGGCCTAAGTGTGTCTCTTCACATTTACATCTTCTTCTTCATCAAAATCATAATCATCTTCATATCCTAGATATGAAGTAGCCATGTTGCATCCAACATTATCTTGATCTTCTTCTTGACCCATCTCCTCATTTCCACAATCTTGATTTGTAGGCATAGAATGTGCAACAACACAATGCTCTACAGAATGAGGGACTGGCATGCAACACACCAAGGTATGTCATCCATGACATTTATTGAATCCTTTTGTAGAGGGTCAGGGACACCTCTATCATTATTATTTCTTGCAGCAGGGACAACAGGCTTGCCATCCTGCCATTGGGTGTTGTAGGGGTAGTTCTGCAATCTATTCTGCTTATTGAAATTGTTGTTGAACTGAGGCCTTTCATTGGTAGGAGCACTGATGTTCCTATTTGTAGGTTCTTTCAAATCCTTCAATGCATTGAGCACCTTATCCAATTTATCTTCTTCTTGCCTCCTAGTTCCAACATTCCTATCATTTTCTTTTTTGTATTTCTTTTCTCCAAACAACTTTGGATCATCTCTCTTCCCACCCAATTTCCCTGATATTTTCATATTGTTCTCAATATTGATAGCAATCCTAAAATAATCTCTAAAATTTATTGGTTCCTTGTCCCTCAACAAATATCCCATCTTTCCATCGAATGCATTGAATTATGTATTTAGACAAACATTGTCATCTAACCGCATAACTTGGAACAACTTATGCATACCCTTCTGAAATCTCATGTTGAATTTAGCTGCTGACTCATTCTAATTTTTCCTAATGGTATTGAATTCATTCAACATGAAACTAGCATTAGGCCTATCACCATACTGCTCTTTAAAAAATCTCTCAAAGGAATCCCAAGTATCAATACATTTATCTGGAAGTCTCTTAAACCAATCTCTAGCATCCTCCATTACAGATTGAACAAACAGTTTCATGACTACATCCTTATGCTCCACCTCATAATCATTAAGCATATCAACAAATAGCCTAAGACGCTCCTCACAAATAATAGCATTATTACCAGAAAACTTAGGTACCTTATCTCCTATATCATTTGGAAAAGCATTTGGGTAACCAGGAATCCCATGAAAACTAATTTGCCTATAGCCTTCTAATTGCATAGGTCTTCTTTGAAATCCTAAACTAGTGTTCCCACTAGAGTTATTATTTTTATCTACATTCACACCTACTTGCACATTTGATTGTCTATTAGGATCAACAAATCATTTGGTAGATACATTAGGAATTAGATTACTAGTAGTAGCATTGCTAAGTGGAACAGTAGTGTTCATAGATGACATACCTAGTTTAGTAGCAGAAGGGCCATGAACATTAGCTGATGAAGCCTTCAAGACCTAGATCTTTCTTCTCTTCTCTACAATAGTAGCATCAAATTCAGCTCTTTCCAACTCTTGAGCAAGAGCTTCATCCTCTTTTCTTTTTCTTTCTATCTCTATCTCCCTATTTGATTTAGGTGGTGGGATCCCTAGTATTGTCACTGATTTTCTTATTTGGACACCCACCATCTTTTGCTTTCCTTTTTCATTAATAACTATAGTAGGCCTAGTGATCTCATGTCCATTCTTACCCTTAGCCAAAGGAGCATAACTTTGCACTTGTCTGATCATAGGGCCTTCTTCATCAAACTCATGGTCTTGCAACAAGCATTCCTGCTCACTTCTTAGAGCCTCAAGATCACCAAAAACATCACCATGCAACACCCTAGGAGAAGAAGCAAGCATCTTGTTTCTCTCCTTCATTTCATTAATTTTTCTAAGAAGAGCATGCCTCTCTAGTAGAACATTTACTTTTTCAGCCTCTCTCTCCTCTTGTAACCTTTTGTATATGGCATCCTACTTTGGCAACTGCAACCTAAGTGTATTTAGGTCCTGTGGATCTATCATGTTGTCTTCAAAGCTTGATGACACTTCCACATCAATAGGATGCTGATATGGGAAATGCACTTGCTGTGGTCTCATGGGCTCCATTCTAAAATTATCCTCATTAAGATCTAAATCAATCTCAAAACCCATCTCTCTGGCTTATTCATCCTGACCTTTAGGCAATGCACCCTTGTCTTGAAATACAGCCTTTAGGGTATCATAAAATTTATCTTCAGAGTGACCACCATCTGATCTAGAAACTCTATCATGTGAACCTTCCTCACTTGAGGAAACATGTGGTACTCTACCTCTGGTATTTCTTTGTTCTCTTATGAGACCACTAGTAGATTCACCATTCCTCCTAATTCAACTCTTCTTCTCCTGTCTAGGTAACTACTCCAGAGTGACATCCAGATTTTTCTTAACAAAGGACCTAGTATTCATGCTTTTGTCCATCTTTTATAGTTTATAGTACTAGTACTAACCTTTTTGAGTCGCCACCCACCAAAGTGGGAAATCTTTAACTAAATACAACAAGAAAACAAGAGTGCACTTTGCAAACTTTAATCACTAGACTCTCTGCAGTAGAGTCACCATTTTGTTGGAATTTCCCTTTGATCTTCAACTTGTAGATTTATACTTTGATGGATAACTTTAATATAACTTTGACTCTATCAACACTCCAAAGTCTAGAAGGAAGAGGGCCAATTAACAAGCATCAACAATGAGATCCTCCTACACTTTGAGCCTTAATGCTCAGGCGGGTGTACCCTTGATTCACTTCTTCAAAGGAATCCAAAATATTATACAACTATACCCCTTACTAACTGACTAAAAAATATTATCAATTAATTTGTGTGTGTGATTGATGATGATGGACTACCTCTATAGAAGAGATTAGTGCCTTAACCCAGGGCATAGAGTCACCTAATAGCATACATCAACTGAAAGTCCTAACTCAAACACACTTGAATTTAGGATAAGTGCTTTGCCTATTATCCCTCACACCCACCTATCAGGACATCAAATTCTTATCTAGCCTTGAACTCACTGAAACTACCTCAAAGACTTTAATCCTAACTTTGTTAGGAACTTAAAGATAATTTCAAAATACTCTTTGTTTACCATATGGTAACCCACTTTGTGAAATTAACATATATGAGCTCAAGAACAAAACAAGAAGACATGCACAAATATGAGATTGGAAGCCAAATGTGTTCTCATTAAAATTTGCAAAATCAATACATTATCAAACAACAAAATGCCAAAGAAACAGACCCAAAATCCAGGCTCTCCTTGCTCAGTATAATACCATCAACAACAACCCTTACAAAATACTACTTTCTTTAATATATACCACCAAATCAGTCAAAAAATTAAATGCAGGGGAGGAAACCCAGGTAACCAGGAGAAAATAGATCCTGGAGCGATCCTCAATCATGAAAATACCACTAAGAAAGTACTGAGAACCATGAAAATGCCCAATTTGTCAACCTGTTCGGCCACCTACAACACTCCTTGAGCATAAAGAATAGAGTACAAACACCCTACAAATGGTCACTTAACACCCTCGACCACACTGCATTCAGTCGACAAAACCAATTCTACCAAATCTGACTGCATGATCAATAAATTTTAGTCCTTCTTGTGATTGGAAACCCTCAAAAATTTGAATTTAAATCTAAACGGCTAGTTTCATAGCACGAGTAGCACATCAGCAGTCGATATTTGAAATTAAGTCAACTTTAAGTCCTAACCGTCAGATCCTTTTATTTCATGGCCTTTTGTCTTAACTCAATAGATATCCCTAGGTTAACACTTAGTGAACACATGATAATGGTTTTTTCTATTCGCATAATAAAATCTTAACCCATCATCTAACTCAATGACTTAGCGATCAAAGGGAAACAACTAACCTCGGTCCTTATTTAGCAAACTAGTGACTAAAGGTCTTTTCACCAGTTCACAGAATACCTTAAGTCACCGCTAGAATTTTTATCGATCGTGCAACCTTCCTTTGCTGAATCACCAATCATTTTGGAGCACCACCATTTTATTACATGAATGAATGAACCCCTTTGAACATTTGTCATCCCACCAAATTTTTTGTCAGAACTAGCAGACCTTAGACCCCTGTCTGGGCCCACTTTATGCCACATGTCACTACATCATTCACTGTCGCTGCTTGGTCACCACTAACATAGGCCCCACTCTCTGTAAGCCTTCAAATTGGATGATGGGTGCAAGATCTCATGGCTCTAACACCACCCATGAGAACTTACACTGATCCTGGATCTTGTCCTCATCACTGACCCTTCTAAAAATGACCCCACCTTGCTGATTCCTCTTGTCAACCAATAGAATTTGAACAACTTTGCACCACCTAGAAATTGGTCCCACTGCATTGTCATCCTTTCCCCCAATGAAAATCCTTCACATCAGCTCCAAATGTCAGAGGAATCACCTACGTTAGTCACCTGAAGAAAAGTAAAATCAATGGTTGTCTGAAGATCTCATGCGTCTGACACATTCCTTAAGAAATTATGCCCACCGTCGATTCTCTGTAGATGTCAGGACCCTCTGACAAACTGGAAACTTAGGTCCCACTAATAGGCACCAAGTCATTACCTTGTCAACCAATAAGAGACTACCAACTAGGATTACATGGCAATTTGGACCCACCAAGAACATTATACCACCTGGAAGATCAGATGGCTAGTGCATGATCTCATAAGCCTGAAAGATTCCATGCACTTATACACCAACCGTCAATCCTGAATCTTTTGATTGAGATATCGGGCCTGCCTAACAACATGTCCAGCTCACTATTATGTGGACCAATCAAAGGATACCATTTGTGTACACATAGCAGTGGACTTGCCTATCTGAAGCATTACATCATGAATCAGAATCAACGATCGTCGTAAGATCGCAAGCCTGTAACAAAACCCTTGCGAACTTATGACAACCATAGGATTAAGATGGTGTCAGAGAGCTAGGCCTAAGAAAATATTAAGCTAGAACATAGGAAAGAATTGAAATGCTGGACTTAGGGAAAAATTAAACCCGCCAAACTTTAGGCTTAAGGAAATATTAAGCACCAGGGACTTAGGAAAAATCAAAGGCATGACCCCGCGGGGTGACAAAATAGTAAAGTGCATGCGCTAAAGGGGTTTTAAGTGGCCTGAAAAAGTAACATAAAATTAGAACAAGGCCAGGGAAAACTTAGGGTTTTTTCCTTGTAACGACTAGATTTTCAAAAATCTGAACTAAGGGTTTATGCCAAAGACCTAAAAGCAATTGCAGAGACTAGAAGAAAAGGGCTAGAGCCATGAAATTTTTTCAATGTGCTAACATACTCCTAGTCCCTACCAACAATAGCACTGTACTCCTATGAACACAAAGCATAAGAGAGCCTATCTATCCATCCAAGTCCAATATCATGCCCTATCCATGGATATGTAGCATAATCCTCAGGGGCATCCTATACTCACCCATACTGCTGCCAGACCCTGGTAATCAAGAATCTCGCTATATTGGAGGATGACCTCCCAATCAGTACATGGCTCTAGAAAAAGAAACTAAACTACTCTTGAGCAGTAGGCCAAGGCTCAATGGCTACATATGGTCTCCAACACACAAATGTCATGTCATCAAGGCATCACCTCCAGTACTCAGTGTGGCCCATCTGTCCCTGTATAACATATCTAACATATATAAATGATAGGCTCCTGAGGCTTCCGCTATGAAGTACATATAGGTCTCAACACTAGGATATGCTCCCACACCCATATCTATAAAACTAGAGCTCCTGTAGCAAAAGACTTTCTCTCCTCATACACTACCTTGTGCATCTCGGAGAACATGTGAGCTAATAGACACTGACCCCATGCCAAATCAGAAGGTGTAGCCATCAACCATGCTACCATAGGGGCCCAGCCCATCAAAAGACCATTCTACTGATGGTCAGACATGATAATACCACCAATCATCCTCACAATGATGCACTCCAGCTGGTGCATCTATCCATATCTTTGCACTAAGGTCTCCCAAGAAATGGAAGTAGTCATCTGAGTATCATCTCCAAAGAGATGTTTGCAAGCTAATAAACCTGAGTTCCCCGATCTCACATACTCTGGCCATCAGCCTGCATGAAAAGGAATGCATAGTATATGATACACATCCTCAGGGGTAACAATGATCTCCCCCATCAGTAGGTGGAATGTCTGGGTCTCTAAGTGAAATCTCTCAATCAGAGCAATCAAAAGTCCATGATTTACCCTAATCTTAGGTAAATGTATCAAGTGCTCAAATCTACAAGAAGCAAGGTGGACCCTCACAGGGTCTGGTAATGATAGACATAATCTTTGCATAGCAAGATGCGAGATCCACACATGTACATCTTGATATATTACCTACACAGTATAGAAACAGGGAATCCTATCAATAATTTGGTCACAACATAGGTTGCAAAGGTAGAAATGGGGCAATTCAATACTTCAGAAGGTAGGTTGACAAGTCAACAATCAGGCTAAGAGATCCAAAAATTCTAAAATTTGACCTAATACTGAGTTCTAAGCTCACTGTTTTCCATACGACACTTCAGACTAGCATGAAAATTCATACAACTTTCTACATCATACCATACGACAAAGCATAGTGACATGACATTACATCCCTCATCAAACGAGTTATGAGGGACCCGACAAAATGTCATATGACTCACGGGTCCCTCTGATACGAGTCATGGGGTCTTTTGAGAACACAATCTAGCTACAACTGAAAATTCGTACGAGTCCTGCTGGGGAGTCATATGAGTTTCCATGCATGCAAAATTCAAAAATGGAAAAATGTATGAAACATTGCTAAAATCCTATAAAAGATGGAAAATTTGACATTTTAGCAAAGCACAGAGGTCCACCTATCGGATGTCCGTACTGCCAAGGTCTTTGGTGTCTTCGGCTATGCTCAAATCGATGTGAACTCACAGGTACCTTTGGTTTTGCCATTTTCTCGCTCAGAGGGCTCCACAAGTTTATAAAGTCAAAAGGTTGAAATGAATTGAAAATGACCCTTCTAGCCTTTATATAGCTTTTGACCTAATTTTCAAAAGTGCTCTGTTTTTCATGAAAATTGCACCCCTGGCTAATTTCGATGTTCTGAACCCATTTTTGGGATCAAAATCAAAATCTAAGATCATTTACTATGTCAAAATCATGATTTAAAATTTTTGGACCCAGGACGGTCTACTACTTGCATAATCGACCTTCAATCATCACAGAAATCCAGTATTCAACTTAACTGATTATCTTCCATCAAACTATCAAAAATTTCAACTTGGTCAACTATGGTCAACTCATGGTTTAACCTAGTTAAACTTGGTCTTTTGGACCTCTAAATAATGTAGAATTCATTCTCGAACATGAATAAACACTTCTCAAATCAATTAACTTTCTACTAAACCATTTAACACTAACTTTTCTTGTCAAATTTCAATTTTTATCCTGAAGGGGGCATGGTATTGCACATCATTCAAAGTCTGTAATCTAAATTTGAAATCATATCTTTCCTCAGTAATCAAGACAAAAACCATGTCTAATTTTTGATTCATCAAAAAGACCTCATCGCTTGGGGCAAATCAATCATTGCTCGACGCATATCATTTTCATCAAAATCCATATCAATCTATTATTCTCTTAATCTTGTAAATTGTATCAGTTTTTGTAACTATTGGTTCAATTGTGTTATTTCCTTGGTTCTTCAAAAACTAAAGCGTTCAAATGTGATACCGATGTGATTCTTATCGGCAATCGGGTCTGGAATCGGTCACTCACTTCTTTGCAATCATAAGGTTCTAAATCAGGCGTTTTGACACTTTTTCGTAATCATCGGTTCATTTGTTGTTGTAGTTAACATTATCTTTGGTCATTCAGGACCTATTATCTTCATATCAATTTCAATCAATTTTTGTTTCTGAATAGAGGTAAAATGGATTCACCACTATTCAGATGTAGAAGGGGAAATATGAGATCTATTCTCAAAACCCAAATTCCCTAAAGAAGAGATTCGATTTGATCAACCTAGAGGTTAATACACAATCGAATCAATTTGTGGATGAATCTGGAAGAGAGAGAGAGAGAGAGAGAGAGAGAGAGAGAGAGAGAGAGAGAGAGAGAGAGAGAGAGAGAGAGAGAGAGAGAGAGAGAGAGAGAGAGAGAGTAAATCCAATATTTCCCTATATGGAGGAGGATTATGTTTGGAAATCTGAAATAATAAATACTAACCTCAAATTAGGGCAGATCTGGAAATTGTTGAATTCTGATGTCTGTGTACATTGTCAAGAAAATCTGAAACTTGTCCTAGACTAGAAATGTCGAGATAGAGAAAACCCATAAATCTTTCCTCAAGATGGCTCAGCTTGAGTTTGACCCTCATAAAAGGTCAAATACCACATTCTTTATTTGAAGTCCGATTCGAATTCTGTTCGCAAATATCAAAAGTTTGTCGAATAGGGTATCCAAATTTGCTCTTAGATCTAAAATTTTGCACCTGTACCTACAAGAAAATGAGGGTTTTATTTGTATGGGGGGTTTGCCTTGGTCAAACCCCAGTTTGGAATCAACCTTAATATTGAAATTGAAATGGAGAATGCTAGCACATAGTAGAAAATGATCTAACAATGAAGCTATGCAACTGTATTTGAAATGTAAACAAGTATATTGATATGAAAGCTTCAACACAACAATAAATGTAAATCAAACCTTCATGGTTGTATGCTTGGAATTTACCTTGGTAAGAGAATGAAATGGATCTTGAAGATGAACAAAGGATCTTGAAGGTCGAAGATCACACCATCATGATGGCTAGATCTAGGGTTTGAATGATAAATCTTGAATGCTTGAACCAAATCCCTTCAATGGCTTGAATGCTTGAATCCTTAATCTTCAATGGAGACCTTGGATGGAGAAGAAGACTTGAATGCTTTAATGAATTCTTGCTTTATCACCTTCAGAGCTTGAGATAAATTTCTTGAGGATGAGATATGAAAACTTGATTGTGGATGTTGTCACAAAACTTGATGATGAAAATGAGAGAGGAAGGCCTCCTTTTATAGTGATCTAGGGCACACTCCTCTAGATGAGCCACCTTGGAGAATTAAATCCCAATTAGGTCCTCAACTTTAGAAAATATACCTAGATTAAATGAAATTAAAAGATTTAGCATCCTGAAACTCGAAATGGCCGACCCGGAAGTAGGAAAATAAATCTCCCGAAATCCCAAAGCCCAAAGATTCTGGAAATTAGAATTTTGAAAGAAGGGGTCAAAGTCAAGGTTGAGCCTGACCTAGTCAGGGTTGACCTCAACACTGACGTAGTCAAGTTCTAACTTGATCCTAACCCTGGTCCCAAGTTGACTTAGAACCAAGTCAGGAGGTCCTGGGATGCCCAAAAACCTAGAACTGATGCCAGAACATAATAGAATGTCAGTGATAGACATAAAATCCTATGATTATCATGATGAAGGCTAGGAGGATCCATTTCTAAATCCTACCTAGAAATAGAGCTATGAAAGAGGGAAATTCAGGAGAATCCTTAAGATCCTAACCCTAATTTCACCTAGAATGAAGCAGAAAAGAAGTGGAAAGTGGGGAGAAAGCTAGATCAAAGAAAAGATCAATTCAAGGCATCCAATATGACCCCAAACCACCTAGTCAGAGGGATAAATTCTGTTAACATGGAAGTGCTTCCATTTTAAGATGATACATTAAGCCCCCACTTTAGCAAGAGTATGGATTTGATGCAAACTCTTGGTAAAAGAGAAGAAAGAGGAGATCCAAGTGGATTCAGAAAGAGATAAAATAACACATAGCTAAAGGCACGAGCCCCTAGACTAAAGATTCTAACTCAACATACACACACAAGGGTGCGAAACAATAAAACCAAAAGAACAAGGGTTAGCACTAAATAAACCAAATCAATTAGCATAAGAAACCTCACTAAGAAATATTCCTCATGCTAATATCATATCTGGAAAGCTATCATAAAAGCATAACTATTTACATAAGAAAGACAAGAGAAACACTATAAATAACATAACTTCATGATCATGTCCTACTAGCATGAAAGCAGAAAAGAGAGAAAGGATAAAGTGATTACCTTGCCTAGTAAGATTCCCACCTTACTGTGAATCACCCTAGAGGGAGATCCCAACAGGTTCACCCAAAAACTGTGCTTGTAATTGTAATGCATCTTTTGACAGCTTTTGGAATACCCATAGATCCACCTTCTTGTATCACTATGAATATGAAATGCATGTCTCCTCAGGATTTAGCAACTTATGTGCATTACCATCGGAAGATTTAGCATATAGGTGCAAGTCTTTTCAAGATTTAGCAACTTATGTGCATTACCCTCCAAGATTTAGCATATTTGAAATTGGAAATGCATATCCCTTTAGGATTTAGCAACTTATGTGTGTTACCTTCAATGGATTTAGCATATTGAAAGATTTGAAAAATGTGTGTCTCCTCAGGATTTAGCAACTTATGTGCATTACCATCAGAAGATTTATCATATAAATGCATGTCTTTTTAGGATTTGGCAACTTATGTGTGTTACCTTCCAAGATTTAGCATGTAAAAATTAAAAAACTATAGTCCAAGGGAGGCCCTATATATGCCCCCCTCCTTAATATGGAAAAAACATACTATTTTGTCATGTTAAGGAAAGAAAAAGAACAAGGATAAAGCCTTCCTTCAACATCAAGACAATATCCACAAACAACACTCAGTCCAAGCCCAAAAGGTCATAGCTCCTATGAAGTCATGGAAGAGATGAATGTAAAGAGATATCATGCAAGAAGTGAAAAGAAAGTAACCCTTATGAGGGATAGCACACTGTTCAATTTCCAAGGTGAGAGATATATCAACTATGGAAACCCAATGTCAAACAAAAAAAGAGGCTCTTATCAAGGACATAGATCCTTAATGCAAACCATAATTTTTATGTATGATTGAATGTCACATAATAGATAAATACTGCTTACCCAAGGAAAGCGTTGAATCCCAAAAAGATAGAAGGAAATGAAATCCTTGCCCCCAACCTAGGACAAAGATTGAAGAGGATACCTACTTCACAATGCAAGGAGATATCATGTTTACAATAATGTACACCATATTCTTAGCGAGGGATATTGACCCCTACATCCAAGAGTAGAGATAATCATGAAAAGGATAAGTTACTCATGGAAAAAGGATCCTCAAATGAAAGAGATCTTATCAACAAGACCCCCACCAAAGAGGAGTGCTTTCGATAAAATGTCAACATTCAAAAAGGAGGGAACAAAGATTTAAGCATCAAGCCCCCTATAAGGAAGAGGAAGAGGAATCTGTGAAATGAAGGAAACAACTCTAACACCAAAGCAAGGGTGAAAGTGTATAAAGAACATAATTTGCAACATAGAGAAGAGGTGACAACCTAGGACAACAACTTCTCATATAAGAATATTATCCATAGTCAAAACATTTATCAATATGATGAAATAATATTGCAATATAAACAAATACCACTAAGCTAAGGAAAGCTGCTCCCTAGAGAAAGACAAAGAAAGAGGTACCTTGCCCCCCTAGAGATAGAGACAAGGGATACCTTTGTAAAACACATGTCTTAGAAAAGATATCTTGAGAAGAAAGGATAGATTCCATGGATGATTAAAAACATAATGCAAATCCATAGAAAGAGAGAAGAGAAAGAATACCAATTAAGCCCCAATAAAAGACCTAATGGATCCTAGGAGACTGGATGAAGATGCACCTCTTGTCCCCCAGTCATGAGACAAGAGGAGAAGAACATTTACATTGTATCTAAATGAGGGGAATCCCCTATATCAAAATTATGAATAAATTGTAAAACTACACGAGAGTGAGATATAATTCCTAAAGAAGCTCTTTCTCTAACATATGCCTTGAAATGTTTACAATCAGCTAGTAAGTGTTTGTTACTATAATGAAAAGGACATTTATATTTGTATAGAGCATCTATCGGCATAGTTCTAAAGATTTCTTTCTTGGAACTCATTAGCTCAACATATACCTTCTTAGCAATTTCTTGTCAAGTATTAGGGTTATCTAGGATAGGTGTGGGGAGAGGAGTATGATGTTTAGCATCACCTACCTTGACTTGAGATTTTGAACACCTAACACCATACATATTTGGTTTAGTGGGTAGATGAACAGGAAACCTAATACCATGCTCATTAACTCCTAGCCCTAAACCTTTATAACCTTGTTTAGTCACCATATTATATCCAGTAGTATACATATTATATAAAGCTTCTATAGGAGGGGATTGTTTATCATGCTCATGAGTAAAGGTTGTATAAGGTGGGATAATAGGTTTGGTAGAAGTGTCTATACCCTTTCCTTTAATATCATCTTGAATAAGAGGAGAAGGTAAATCAAATAAATCTTGCACATCTGCATCCTGAACGATAGCTTGAATCCCATCATAAGTACAAGAAGAGTGAGGATTAACAGATGGAGAAGTAGGTATCAGAATAGGAAGATTAGGATTAAGATTAGGATTGATAGGATTAGGATTAGGATTGATAGGATGAGGATTAGGAAGATTAAGAGATGGTGTGTCATCTACCCAATTCTTCACATAATCCAAAAGATGAATAAGGCTACCACATAAATCTCTAACAAAATTTTTAAATGTAGGCACACTAGTGTCAGTCAACTTTACAAAAGCATAGGCAAGAGCAAAGTGAAGGGTCATCAACATAATGAAGTGAATAATACTTTCATAAACATCATAGGTATGATAAAGAGATGCTAAAAGAAGAGTAATGAAGAACATAACCATACACCAAAACATCTTAACAATCTCCATAATAAATGAAATGCAAGAAATATTTTTGGATTTTATTGAATATATAATTATTTTTTGGATTTTTGAATGTAAAATGCAAGAGCATAAACTAGATCTAATCTAAATTCAAGAAAAGATCTAAAATCTAACACAATAGGGAATCTAATTCCACAAGAGAAAAGGAGAGTAAGTATGTCAGGTTCACCAAAATGAATAGAGGTAAAATGGATTCACCACTATTTAGATGTAGAAGGGGAAATATGAGATCTATTCTCAAAACCGAAATTCCCCAAAGAAGAGATTCGATTTGATCAACTTAGAGGTTAATACACAATCAAAACAATTTGTGGATGAATATGGAAGAGTGAGAGAGAGAGAGAGAGAGAGTAAATCCAATATTTCCCTATATGGAGAAGGATTATGTTTGGAAATCTAAAATAATAAATACTAACCTGAAATTAGGGCAAATCTGGAAAATGTTGAATTTTGATGTCTATGTACACTTTCAGGAAAATTTGAAACTTGTCTTGGACTGGAAATGCTGAGGTAGAGAAAACCAAAAAATCTTTCCTCAAGATGGCTCAGCTTGGATTTGACCCTCATAAAAGGTCAAATACCACATTCTTTATTTGAAGTTCGATTCAAATTCTATTCACAAATCTCAGAAGTTTTCCGAAAAGGGTATCCAAATTCTCTCTCAGATCCGAAATTCCACACCTGTACCTACAAGAAAATGGGGTTTTTTGTTGTATGGGAGGTTTTCCTTGGTCAAACCCTAGTTTGGAATCAACCTTAATATTGAAATTGAAATGGAGAATGCTAGCAAGTAGTAGAAAAGGATCTAACAATGAAGCTATGCAATTCAATAGATATGCAATTGTATTTGAAATGTAAACAAGTATGTTGATATGAAAGCTTGAACACAACAATAAATTTAAATTAAACCTCCATGGTTGTATGCTTGGAATTCACCTTGGTAAGAGAATGAAATGGATCTTGAAGATGAACATTAAAGGATCTTGAAGGAAGATCACACCATCATGATGGCTAGATCTAGGGTTTGAATGATAAATCTTGAATGCTTGAACCAAATCCCTTCAATGGCTTGAATGGTTGAATCTTTGATCTTCAATGGAGAACTTGGATGGAGAAGAAGACTCAAATTCTTGAATGAATTCTTGCTTTATCACCTTGAGAGCTTGAGATAAATTTCTTGAGGATGAGATATGAAAACTTGATTGTGGATGTTCTCACAAAACTTGATGATGAAATTGAGAGGAAGGCCTCCTTTTATAGTGATCTAGGGCACACTGCTCTAGATGGACTATTCACAATTTGGCTGAAGTGAGTATATAGATTTTGTCATTATGGCAACATATGATCCTCATGAAGATTGCACAAGTTAGAGAGCAAGTATAGCAAAGCGCATCAAAAATTTGTCTAATTGTGAGACAGTGTTTTCACAGTGTACCAGGACATAGTTTTTGTTTACGACATTGACTGGAGTGATTTCAGTGCTTGTGCACTTAAAAATAGACTCTATGATGGCTAATGATGACCCATCTCAAAGCACAAGTTAGTATGGAATGTACGGAATTAGTTATGACAATTTTACCGAAGATAGTGTGAAGCCGATAGGACAGATTATGAAGGCAGAATTGGTAAAGAGTTAAGGGATTATTTTGTTTATCAAAATAATGACTTAACAATATAAAGGGATGACATCCTATATGTTAACTCTTATATAATGATATATGGAAGTCAACCATGTAAAGTTATTAGCCTTAATAACTTGTATATATATGCAATTGTAATTGAAAAGAAAAGACATGAAGAGAAGAAAAAGTGATGTGATAAATGTAACTGTGAAGCAAATGTAATAGTGATAATGTGAAGATAAGAGTAGAAAAGGAATATTGATACAATTAGAAAAAGGTTATGTACCTTGACCTATTTTGTATACATTGTATATTACTTGTTTGGGCAGTGGGCTCATCTAGTAATCAGATTTTGTATTGACAACTCCTAACAGTGTTGAAGCTTCTAACAAGGCCTATAGTCCCCTAATCAGGACTGATACACTATATGCTTGTAATAGACTCCTAACAGGGTCAATATCCTTAACAAGAAACTTTTGATTAGTGAATCTTTGTGGGTACCATCCCCACTGGGGTTTTCCCTTGGCCAGGGTTTCCTCAAGAACAAACAATGTGTTATGAGTTCTTTGATGTTATTGCTATGCATGTTATTTAGTTTCTTATGTTATGCATATGTGAAGATAATCTTTTATATCCATATTTGGGAAAAAGATAAAGTTTGTAGAATACTGATTCACCCCACCCTCTTAGTATTCCCTATTTCTAACATGGTCCATCTTGGAAAATTAAATCCCAATTAGGTCCTCACCTTTAGAAAATATAACTAGATTAAATGCAATTAAAGGATTTACCATCCCGAAACCTGAAATGGCCGACTTGGAAGCAGGAAAATAAATCTCCCCAAAGCCTGAAGCCTGGAGATTCTAGAAATTAGAATTTTGAAAGAAGGGGTCAAAGTCGAGATTGACCCTAACCTAGTCAAGGTCAACCTCAACCCTGACCTAGTTAGGTTCTAACTCGATCTTGACCCTGGTCCCAAGTTGACTCAGAACCAAGTCAGGAGGTCCCGGGGATGCCCAAAAACCTAGAATTGATACCAAAACAAAATAGAATGTCAATGATAGACATAAAATCCTATTATTATCATGATGAAGGCTAGGAGGATACATTTCTCAATCCTACCTTGAAATAGAGCTATGAAAGAGGGAAATTCAGGAGAATCCTTAAGATCCTAACCCTAATTTCACATAGAATGAAGCAAAAAAGAAGTGGAAAGTGGGGAGAAAGCCAGATCAAAGAAAAGATCAATTCAAGGCATCTAATATGACCCCAAACCACCTACTCAGAGGGCTAATTGCTCTTAACATGGAAGTGCTTCCATTTTAAGACGATACAGTTTCATATCAAACATCAGTTTGAACATCATACATAGACTGTATTTGAACCACTGCGCTTCGCATAGCAATTTAAAGAGGGGCAAAATGTAATACCCCAAAAATGGGCTATAGGTTCATTAACCTCCCATATCGACACGTCAAAATAAATTGACATCAAAGTCCTAACCTAAGGCACATATAAACATCATCGAATCCTAATTGATTATCCTAAATTCTACATCAGGGAATATTCCTTCTTCCTATTTATCCTATTTATCTTTAATTTAATAATTATTTGGCAATAAATCCTATTTATCCTAAAGTTTGATTAATTGAATATTTTGAATATTTAGATTTAATACTGCCACTTAATTATTTAATTGAATTTGATTATATTTATTCCTAATTATTATTATTTAAATTTAACAATAAATCAAAATTCCTATCATTAATTTATTAAATTCTTATTTAATTAATTAAATCAAGTTGTCATAGTTAATAATATAGTTTTTGGAATAAAAGTTTGATTAAATAATTGATTAACCCATAAATCAATTATTTTATTTTTAAATCAGTTAAGTTGAGAATAAATCACTTTATTTATTTATTTATTTAATTCATAAATATTATGCACATTCAAAAAGCAGTTAAACTTGAAATTAGAAAATCAATTCAAGTTGTTTTAAAAATAAACTCAACTCTGATTTGAGTTTAAAAGTTGTTTTTGCATGATTTTGCATGATTTTGTGAATTAATTATCTTTTATTCTTTGATAACTCAAAAATCAGCTTGAGTTTATCCGAGTGATTTATGGCTTTTTTCCATGCATCCCCAAAGCCTTGGACTTCTATAAAATCAAGGCTCAGCTCTTCAATATCATATCTTATAATTTGCAAACTTATGCTGGTGAATTGGTATCTGAAGAATTGAAGCTTCTTTGTGAATCAACAACTTTTGTGAGATCATTCATATTTAGCATATCATTGTTAGATTAATTGTATTGCATATCAGTTTTTCATATAGATTAGATTTCATATCATTTTTCATCTTATTGCACAAAAAACCCCAAAAATATAGATTAATTTGCATCTAATTCATATCTAGATTTTGCATTCAAATCCTTCGTTTAGGTGTTGTCAAGGTCACTGATCTCAGTATAATCTAAGAATACATACTTGCATCTACTAAAAGGCAGTAAATCACCTGGTTAGATTAGTTTTCAATTACTTGCATGATTTTGATTTTAAGCTAACCTCTAATGTTTTACTAAAGTGTTGTGTCTACAGCTAGGTACAAAATTCACACACACAGTTATGCCACATAATATTTTGTCATATTAATTTTGATAACATTGTGAGGAAAGTTTGACTAATCCAATAAGATATCTGCCAAAGATTGTGAAACCATCTAACACTGTATGCAGAGAATGTGTTATGGGGAAATAGACTAGAAGTAATTACAAAAGAAAAACATATACATCAAAGGGAAAGTTAGATCTGGTACATACATACCTGTGTGGACCTACAAGGACAAAATCATACTATGTTGAAATGTATTTCATAAATTTTGTTGATGAATTTTCTATAATGATGTGGGTTAGTTATTTGAAAGAGAAATCAGAGGCATTAGATAAATTCAAGATATTCAGATCAAAAGTAGAGAATGAATCAGGTTTAAAGATAAAATGTTTGAGGTTAGACAGAGATGCAGAGTTTACTAAAGACCTATTCAATTCCCACTATGAAGAGCATGGAATACAAAGACAAAAATATGCTCCTAGGACTCCACAATAGAATGAGGTAGCATAGCACAAAAACAAGACTATACTTGATGCTGCTAGGACAATGTTGCTCGAAGTAAATGTATCTCATATGAATTGGAGAGAGGCTATTGGGACAATAGTGTACACATTGAATAGAATTCAAATTAGAGAAAGTACAAGTAAGACTCCTTATGAATTATGGTTTAATTATACTCCTACTATAAAATATTTTAGAATATTTGGTAGTAAGTGCTATATCAAGGGAGATGATGAGATAGGGAATTTTTATCCTAGAAGTGATGAAGGAATTTTACTTGGCTATTCTACTAAAAGAAAATCTTACAAATGTTTCAATCTAAGATTGAGGAAGATGATTGAAAGTCACAATGTAAAGATAGATGGAAGGCTTCAGATACAAGAGAGAGTGTATAACTGTAATCAGAGTACAAAGATCAAAGAGACTTTTACTACAGAAGAAGAAGAACTTGTTGAGACTGAATGCGAAAATGAGACTTTTGATGATGAGGCTATTGATATTCCTAAAACTCTGAGGTATGTAAAGAATAATCATCCTAAAAAATCAAATTATTTTTAACACTAATCAAGGATTAATGACTAGATAAAAGGCTAGAGAAGGAATTTGTTTGATTTCACAAGTTGAACCAAAGACTATAGATGAAGCTTATAGAGATGAATCTTGGATAAATGTTATGAAGGAAGAGTTAGATTAGATAAAGAAAAATAACACTTGGGAATTGGGTCCTAGACCTAAGAAAAAAAATGTAATAGGAACTAAATGGTTTTTCAGAAACAAAATGAATGAAGGAGTTATTGTAAGAAACAAGGCAAGATTGGTATGTAAAGGCTATTCACAACAAGAAGGCATAGACTTTGAAGAGACATTTTTTCCTATTTCTAGAATAAAAGTTGTGAGATTATTTTTGGCTTATGTTCCACATAAGAACTTTAAGGTATATCAGATGGATGTGAAATATGCATTCTTGAATGGGGATCTTGAAGATGAAGTATACATAGAACAACCTGATGGATTTCCTTTATGCAAAGATGGATGCATGGTATCTAAGATGAAGAAAGCTCTAAGGGATTGGTATGGAAGGTTAGACAAGTACTTACTTTGGCTTGGGTTCAGAAAAGGTAATGCTGATAGTAATTTGTATTTAAGAACTAGTGAAGATGGATTTTTGATAATAGAAGTCTTTGTTGATGGTATTATCTTTGGAGCCAATGATGACCTATGTGATAAATTTTTTAAAGAAATGCAAAATGAATTTGAGATGTCCATGATTGGCGAAATGAAATTCTTTCTTGGACTACAAATATATCAGAGTAAAGATAGCATTTTTATTTCTCAGACTAAATATCTTAAAGAAATGTAGAAAAAGTTTGGAATGGAGGACTGTAAACCAATTAGTACACTCATGGTTATTGGTAATAAGCTGACAATTGATGATGAATCAAAGTTTTTTTTTTAGACCAAGTATAGATCAATGGTTAGAGGATTACAATATCTAATTCACACCAGACTAGATATTGCTAATGTTGTTGGGATTGTGGCTAGATATTAGGTAGAAGCCAAAGAGACACACCTAGTTGCTATGAAAAGGATATTGAGATATCTGAAAGGAATAATAGAATATGGCTAATGATATGATAGAAATGATAGCTTTGAACTTCATTCTTATACTCATGCTGATTGGATGGGAAACATTGATGATAGAAAGAGTACTAGTGGTGGTGCATTTTTTCTTGGGAAAAAGTTGGTTTCATGGCTAAGTAAGAAGCAAGATTGTATAGCTCAATCTACTATTGAATCAGAGTATGTTGCTATTGCTATAAATTGCACTCAAATTATTTGGATAAAGAAAATGTTGAAAGACATTGGAATAACTTTTGATGAGTCTATGGTTATCCATTGTGATAACATCAGTATAGTGAATATGTCAAAGAATCTGGTGATGCACTCTAAAACTAAACATATTTCTTTCAAATATCACTTCTTGAGAGACAAGGTGGTAGAGAAGGAAATAAAGTTAGAGTATATTAGTACAAAGGAACAAATTGCAGACATCTTTACAAAGTTGTTGCCAAAAGATACCTTTCAATATCTCAGAGGTATGCTTGGGGTTCAGGCCCCTCCTAGTCAGAACTAAATGATGTAGGGATGCATCAGTCAAGAGGTTTTTAGAGCCTTATCATATTTTGGACTTGATGTAGGGATCTACTCCTTAGGGGGAGTGATCGTGTGTGGAAGCTTACAAAAAATATTTTGGTGATTCAACACCTGGTTCATGAAAGATGAAGAAGGAGGACTTTAGATACCATATGAAACATTTTTCCATTGTTGTTAAAGGGGGAGTGTTGCTATGAGAAAATTCCTACTGTATGGGGAGATTGTATGAAGGAATACTGTGAGAGTATTGTTTTGTTGGAGAGCTCTAGATTGATTTAACTTTGGGATGATAGATTTTTCCATATGTTGACATCAATGCCAAATGGGAATATTGTTGGATATGTCTAATGAATGGGGTGGTGATTGATACATTTTATATGTTTAATCACTAGGCTATTGAATGGGTATTTATATTATTGTCATTTGTGGTTTGTCACTAATGTCAACAAATGTTTTTGTGAAGAGTATAGGCTGATTATGACAGTGTACGGTCACTGTACTAATGTTTCAGAATGTTTAAAGATGGATGAGAGTACAGGAAGATGTTGTGATCTTATATTTAAGATTGCATCATGTAATGTTGCATATTGGATGAGTTACAAATGTTTTGGTGAAGACTGGTTACTAGAAAGTGATAGTGGAAGCTGATAGAGTGAGTCTCTATGTTTTTGGTATATCTTACATAAGATATGGATTAGCTGTATGCAAGCTTAAGACATGAAAAAAAAGGTACTAAAGGATGTTCATTGGTCAATGCAAGGTACAGAATGCTGGATGGCATCAACTGTCACTTGTGATCTAGAGAAGACTTATTTGGGAGCTGACTTCAGAGGAGTAACGTGCATTTTGTTTGGCAAATGTAAATTAAGGATTTTGGTCAATAATTATTGTAATGGAATCATTGTATACTTGTTTTAGATATCATTTGTATCTTAGCAAGAGTTTATGTAAATATTTATATAATTAGGAAAGCCTAATTGTTCGACTTGATCATGTAGAATGCAATAAGGTATGTATGTAAGTTATTTTCTTTGGAAAAGATCTGGTGAGAATGTATTTGATCTAACGAATATTGAAAAATTTGTAAGCTTGTGTTTGCTAGATGTAGAGTAGAGAATTACTCATGTACTTCATTGTAACTGATCAAGAAAAGACAGTTGCTGCCAGAGAGTTCAAAAGATTGTGTATTTCTTCATATACACTTGTGTTGTGAATAGTGAGTTATGAAGGTGGATTTAACCTTCTTTGGGTAGTGAGCCCACCCTTCTTTCTTGACTCCTAATAGGGTGTGTCCTCTAACAAGGAATGTGTACTTTAATGTTTCAATAAGCTCCTAATAGGGCTAAATCTTATAACAAGGATACTATACTCTTAGTACATCATTTGTGGGTGCTAATTCCCACCTGGGTTTTAACCTTTAATAGGGATTCCCCAAGACCAAAATATTATGTTATTGTGTTGGCATTCATTCTATTCATTGGATCTAATATTTTTTGTATTCAAAGTTTAAAGTTTAATATTCTATCATACAACTGATTCACCCCCCCCCCCCCACACCCCCTCTGAGTTGTATTGTGGACTTTTATTCCTAACACCAATATTGTTATGTTTCTTCACTCTGCTATCTCATTTTTCTATGGAGTCCTAGGATAAAATGTTTGTCTATGTATTCCATGCTCTTCATAATATGAATTAAATAGATCTGAAGTAAACTCTCCAGCTCTATCTGATCTCAAAAATTTTATCTTTAAGCCTGATTCATTCTCTAGTTTTTCTTTGAATAACCTGAATTTATCAAATGCTTTTGATTTCTCTCTCAAGTAGGTAATCCACATCATTCTAGAATACTCACCAACAAAAACTATAAAGTACCTTTCACCATATTATGATCTTGTCCTTGTAGGTCCACATAAGTCTGTGTGTACCAAATCCAACTTTCCTATTAATAAATATGATTTTCTTTTATAACTTCAGCTTCTAGTTTTCTTTCCTATAACACACTCTATACACATAGTGTTAGATGGTTTTACAATTTTTGGTAGGTTTCTCACTGCATTAGTCAAGCTTTCCTTCACAATATTATCAAAATTAACATGACAAAACCTTTTGTTCCATAACCAACTATCATCTATCTTTGCAACAAAACAAGAAGCTTTAGATATATGTAACTCAAATACATTACCTCTAGATTTAGTATTGGTTGCAATCAAATTTCATGTCTTACTTTTGATAAAACATTTCCCATCAATGAATTTCAATTGATAACCTTTTTCCATTAGTTGTCCAACACTCAACAAGTTATTCTTAAGTCCATCAACAAGTAGTACATTGTTAGTATCATTCTTTAAATCAAAAGAAATAGACCCTACTCCAATGATAACCTTAGGAATATTGTCTCCAAATCTTACAATACCACCATCATACTTGTTTACTTTAACAAACTTTTTTTTATCTCTAGTCATATGATGTGAGAAAACACTATCTATAACCAATTCATATTTATTATCAACATGTGGCACTAAAGCTTTTTCCTCATGTAATGGTTTTTCATCTTTGATAGCAATAAATCCACTCTCCTCATCATCAGAAATACCTTTACTAGCATAATAACATTCCTTTTCTTTTGAATACTTGGGTTTCAAAAATATAAGTTTGTGTTTAGGAACTCTTTTAGGAAATCTAGATGAAAAGTGACCTATCTTATTGCATGAAAAATATTTCAAAGGTAACTTACATTCAAACTTATCCTTACCTCTCTTTTCTCTTCTAGCGATCAGGGCAACAAGTTAATCTAGCTTTATTTCTTCTTCTTTTATATGTTCCCATTCATCTACATACTGTATCATCTTAAAATGGAAGCACTTCCATGTTAAGAGCATTTATCCCTCTGAGTAAGTGGTTTGGGGTCATGTTAAGTGCCTTGATTAGGTCTTTGCATGTATTTGGCTTTCTCCCCACTTTCCACTTCTTCTCTGCACTTGATTTCTTCATTCTAGGTGAAATTAGGGTTAAGGTCTTCAGGACTTTCCTGATTTGCCTTCTTCTATGGCTCTATTTTCTAGGTAGGGTTACAAAATGAGACCTCCTAGTAATTCATCACATCAGTCAAGGATTTTCTATCTGTTCCTGACACTGGGTCCTGTTCTGACATCAAATTCTGCATTTCTGGCACCCCTAGAACTCCTATTGTAGAATCTGGCAAAGTTAGGGTTTGAGGTCAAAGTCAACCCTGACTAGGTCAGGGACAACCTTGACCCTGACCAAGTTAGGGTTGACCTTGACCTTGATCTCTTCCTACCAGAATTTCAAAGTTTCATTTGTTGGTAATTTAGTTTTTGGGAAAGTTATTTCTCGCTTCTGGATCAGCTGTTTCGGGCTCTGAAATAGTAAATCCTTTAATGGTATTTAATCAAGGTATATTTTCTAAAGGTGAGGACCTAATTGGAATTTAATTCTTCAAGGTGGCCCATCTAGAGGAGTGTGCCCTAGATCACTATAAAAGGAGACCTTCTTCTCTCATTTTTCATATCAAGTTGACATCACTCAATCATCAAGTTTTCCAATCAAGCAATTCTTCAAGCATTCAAGAAAGTCTTCAAGCATTCAAGTGTTCAAGTATTCATCCATCAAGGAGTTCCATTGTTAGCTATTGAAGGATTCAATCTCCTTGGAGCCCCCTTGAAGATCCCTCCTTGTCCATTCATTCAAACCTTCTCATATGCAAAGATCAAATCAAGATTGGTGTTGAAGATCAAAATACCATTGATTGAAGACATCCTACATTCATTGAAGCATTCTTACTTATGGATTTGAGGATTCAAATCCTCTACAAGGACTTCAACATAACCGAGGTGATTTTTTTCAATTACTTTGTTTATGCACCATATATTTCAATTCAATTTCAAGGTTAATTCCTAAATTAGGGTTTGACTAAGGTAAACCCCCCATACAAACAAGAACCCCCATTTTCTTGTAGGTATAGGTGCAAAATCTCAGATCTGAGAGTGAATTCGGATACCCTTTTTGGAAATATTTCAAGATCTATGAATAGAATCGGAATCAAACTTCAAATAAATAATGTGTTCTTTGACCTTTTAAAAGTTCAAAGTTGACCTATGTGAATTTGGAGAAAAGATTTTTGGGTTTTGTTTGCCTTGACACTTCTAGTCCAAAATAGGTGAGGGAATCTTTAGAAAGTTCATACAGAAGCCAAAATTCAGAATTTTCTAGATCTACCCTAATTCAAGGTTAGTATTTGCACTTCAATTATTTCAGATTTCAAGCTTAATCCAACTATAGGGAAGTATAGGATTTATTCTTTCTTTCATATTCTTCATAGATTGATTCAATTGTGTATTAACCTCTTGGTTGATCAAATTGGATTTCTCTTTTGGGAATTTGGATTTAGGAGTGAATCTTACATTTTCCCCACACACTTACATAAATAGTGGTGATTCCAAATTACCACTATTCATTTTGGTGAACCCGACTAGCTTATTCTCTTTCTTTTTTGGTGTTAGATTTCCTTTTATCTTGTTAGTATTAGATTTGTCCTTTGTGATTAATCTTGTATGATAATTAGATTTCATTTTCATGCATTATGTGTTCTTATTTTAGTTCATTTACATTATATTGGTTTATGAGCTTTACTACCACTAGTCCTACTTATAACATTCCAGTTAGAAGAAGTTGTAGACTCATGGGTGCCTTTGAGCTTGAATCTTCTCCTTTCCTTAGGATCCCCAATGATAACTTGATTCTTCATGATTCTAATCCTACTATGGAGAAAAACTCTTCTCACTCATCTCATGATGAGGATGATGCTTTAAGGGTTCCTCCTGAACAAGTCCAAAAACTTTCCACCAAACTTGATAAAATGGGTAATTGGCTTCTTCAAGAAAACCATGGTCAAGATTCTATGCAAGTTATAGAGGCTCTTAAGATAGTTCTCCATGATAGTGATCAAGGTGTTAACCTCTTGCGTGGTATTACTCATCTTGTGCATTCCAATGTTAAACCTTTAACTCAAGAGGCTCAAGATTTAGGTTTCACTGCTCCTATCACTAGTGTTGAACCTCCTTCTAATCCTTTACCTAGTATTCCTATCTATACTCCTCTTTTGGTGACTGTGACGGTTCCCTCTATTCCTATGAGTGTTCCTCCTATGTCCCTTCCTACATCACAACCTTCATATCATAGTGTTCCTTTCACTTATTCCACTCCACTTCCAACTGTAGTTCCTAGTGTTCCTCCAGTTGTGTCTTCTATTCCTACAGCTTCTTACAGCTTACCTAGTGTGTCTAATGTTGCTACTCCTATTTCCTCTACTGATTCCACCATCATTAGTTTGGCTCAAACTGTATCATCCTTACAACAACAACTTGCTTCCTTAACTCAAAACAAGTTTAGTATTCCTACATGTGACATGGGAAGTCCTTTGTCTAGGGATATTATCCGAACTCCTATTCCTCAACAAGTCGATATGCCTCATCTTGACAATTATAATGGAAAAGGAGATCCTATTCATCATGTTAAAACATTCCAAATCCTTTGTAGTGATTATGCTCATGACCATAGGATTTTAGCCAAATTATTTTCTCGAACCTTTCATGACAAGACCTTACAGTGGTATTGTTCCTTGCCTCCTTATTCAATTGATTCCTTTCCACAACTTGCTAATGCCTTTATTCAACAATTTCAAAACAATATTGGCCTGCAAGTGTCTTTGATAGATTTAATGCATTGTAAACAAAGTGCTAAAGAAAAATTGACTGAATTTATTGGTAGATTTAAGCATTTGCATGCTCAGATTTCTTATCCTATTCCTGATATTGATATTCAACGTATGTTTATTTCAAATTTGCAAAAGGATATTAGAGATAAGATTTTGCTTACTGAATTTACCTTTTTTCAACAACTTTGTGCAGCGCTTCATCATTATCAATTACAAGTGAGTCAATTTGAGAGCAACACTCCAATATCTTGTGTTCCCATTGATAAGAGTGGTGCTACTCCTAATCCAAATAAGTTTCAAAAATTCAATAATTATGTCAAGATAAAAAAACAAGCGAATGCAATTGCTGATTAGGTTGTTGTTGCATCTCATAATGCCACTTCTACATCCATTTCTTTTCGATTAAATCATACATTTACTCCTCTTTCTAAAACTTTACATGCTATTATGAATAGGTTGTTAGCTGCTAATATGATTACTTTACCTCCTATTCAACCTCTTTTACCTACTATGATTGCATCTAAATCTTTTGATCAAAATGCTTTTTTTCAATATCATCATCAGAATGGTCATGATACTGAGAGATGTTATTCTTTAAAACATAAGGTCCAAGATCTCATTGATGCTAAAGCTTTATCTGCTGATAATCTGGCTAGTAGTGGGAATCAATTTGTCTCTCCTCCTAATCAGAACCTTCAAATCTATATGAATCCTTTACCTACGCATGATACTAATACTATTGCTCAACCATCTGCTATGGAAATTGTATATGATTCAAAGATGGATGATCTTAATCATGTTGTTAATCAAGTGGAGCATGTTGCTAAGTCTATATCTCCACCTCAACCTTCACCTCAAGTTCAATCTCAATCTCTAGTTAAACCTAAACCTAAAGTAAAACCTCAACCTAAACATTGACAAAAATTTAAGGATAAAAGACCTTGGGAACTTTTGATTACCTTTGATGATTCTAAGATTATTAAGGCTCCCGATGGTCCCCTTTATATTGCTTCTAGGGTTGCTTAGATACCTACTCGTGGTTGTCTTGTTGATCCTACCTCCTTAGTCAATTTTATCACTGAAGAAAATATTTTTATGAAAAGCTTACAAGGTGACTTCTATGATACATCGGATATGTGGATTCAAACATGTAATGGTTTTCTTTATCCCTCATTTTGTTCTATTACTTTACCGGTTGAACTTTTTGGAAAACTTGTGAACACTACCTTTGTTGTGGTTCCTATTTCTGATCAATTTCAAGTTAAGCTAGGTTTGCCTTGGTTAACTGCCATGCATGTTGTTGCTTCACCTATACATAAGTGTCTTAATTTCATTCATGATGGTGAAGTGAAGATGATCAATCATAGTCTATATTTACCTTCTAGGCCTAGAGATTGTGCTGCTCTAGATTTCTTTTGGCCTTCAGTACCTAATTCATGTCCTCCTCACCCTGATAATATTTTTCAATCATATCACACCTATAAGCATCATAAGATTCTTCAATTAAGCATACCTCCTATGGATATTAATCATGGTCTTTTACCGACACCTTCGATACCTCCTTCAACTATGGCTTCTTGTTCTATTAATCAAGTTCCTCCTACTAAATCTATCAAAGATCCTGTGATTGCTCCTCCTATGGTTGATAATCCTATTGATCTTCCTATAGAACATGTAAAGGATCCTATGATTGTTCCTTCTAGTTCTCGACCTATTTCAAATAAATCAAAATGTAACCAATTTGCTAATGAACATTGTAAAAAGCATCGTGCTCATGCTAAAGCTAAAAGATCTCTACTTTCTGTTGATACACCTATGCATAATATTGTTACTAATAATGATGTTCACATGCATGATTATGATGATTGTATTCATATCTTAGATCCTATTTTGATTAATTTGGATGATGAAGATACTCTTGATGATACTGATAATGTTACTGATGAATATGAAACTATTGACATTGACATTGATTTGCTGAATATGCTTTCATCTCAATTAACTCTTACACCTAGTATCGAACATAGTGATTCTCAAGAGGATCCTTGTTTGGAATTGGCTATCATTCCTACTATATTGGATATAGCCCCTCTTGCAAGTTACCCACCTACCCTAAATGATATATAATGAGATGGGGAAATTAGGTGACATGCTTGATTAGCTTGTCCTTCATGATAGTTTTGTTGTGTGTTTTTCTATTGTATTATGTTTATCCCGTAATATATTTTCTAAATGTTGTTAGATTCTTTTATACAATCCTTGTTACTTAGTTGGTACAAGGTGATGAAGGAATCTAAACTGTTGTTCAAATTCCTCTATATGTATCTCTATTCTTCTATGCATTGTTCAATGTTATGTCATAATTGTGCTATTATTTGTAAATGTTTCCATGTGTAATCTTCTTGGATTCGAGATATGGTAGCACTAAATATTTTTGGTCTCCATGTCATGGTCTGAAAAGATTCTTCTTCGTATATCTTATGTGATCTTTCCTCCTTTGTGATTGTAGTTCTACTTCCTTTGGGGAATGATGTCATTTCATTTGTAATAATATCATATATATTATCTTATGATCATACTGACCCCATGGTAGGTAGATCCCTTTCATGTTCTCTGTATGTTTCTATGTTATTTCCCTTGATTTGTCTTCATTTGGGGGCATCTCAATGTGGAAACGTAATCAGTGGAGTTTTTTATGTTTCCATTAAAGCCATTGCTCCTATTAAAGTGTCAGCAATAACTTTAACATGGGGGCATACGCTCTGCTCACTTATTACACACACGTACATATGAAAAATTCAAAACATGCTCAATCATCTAAAGGTAATGCACATAAGTTGCTAAATCCTAAGGAAGACACACACTTTAAATTTACTTTTCAATCTTTCTTTTTGGATTAAGAACTAATCCTTAAAGTACAGATTTATATTAGGATCTCTTGATCCCTCCAATTTCAAATACACATATATTGTGATCCCTTAAGGTCAGAAGTGTCCTTAAGACTGGATCTCTTTTATTTTTTATTTATTCTTATGGAATAGAATATTCCTAAGGATAAATCCTTGATGGATTGACTAGTGAGTAGCCACATTCACTAGGCGGTTCAATTCCATCTTTCCAATTGCACCTTTTTCCTGTGTGGTTCACAATGGGACATAAGTTCTCATTGGGCGAGGTAATCACACTTTTTCTTTCTCTCTTTACAAATGTCTCTCTTATATGTGATCTAAGAGTCGATGAAGACTTGAGTCCCTGGGGGCTTGGGATTTCTCTTTTTCCCTTAGATTATGATAAGATTATCTTGTGATTTTTATCTCCTTTACCAAGACTTTGCATCGAGTCCATACTCTTGCTAAAGTGGGGGCTTAATGTATCATCTTAAAATGGAAGCACTTCCATGTTAAGAGCATTTAGCCCTCTGAGTAAGTGGTTTTGGGTCATGTTAAGTTCCTTGATTAGGTCTTTGCATGTATTTGGCTTTCTCCCCACTTTCCACTTCTTCTCTGCACTTGATTTCTTCATTCTAGGTGAAATTAGGGTTAAGGTCTTAAGGACTTTCCTAATTTTCCTTCTTCTATGGCTCCATTTTCTAGGTAGGGTTCAGAAATGAGACCTCCTAGTCCTTCATTACATCATTCCAAGGATTTTCTATCTATTCCTGACAGTGGGTCCTATTCTGACATCAAATTCTGCATTTTTGGCACCCCTGGAACTCCTATTGCAGAATCTGGCAAAGTTAGGGTTTGAGGTCAAAGTCAACCTCAACCCTGACTAGGTCAGGGTCAACCTTGACCCTAACTAGGTCAAGGTTGACCTTGACCTTGACCTCTTCCTACCAAAATTTCAAAGTTTCATTTGCCAGTAATTTAGTTTTCAGGAAAGTTATTTCCTGATTCCGGGTTGGCTATTTCAGGCTCCGAAATAGTAAATCCTTTAATGGTATTTAATCAAGGTATATTTTTTAAAGGTGAGGACCTAATTGGGATTTAATTCTTCAAGCTCACCCATCTAGAGGAGTGCTCCCTAGATCACTATAAAAGGAGGCCTTCCTCTCTCATTTTTCATATCAAGTTGACATCACTCAATCATCAAGTTTTGCAATCAAGCAAGTCTTCAAGCATTCAATAAAGTCTTCAAGCATTCAAGTGGTCAAGTATTCATCCATCAAGGAGTTCCATTGTTAGCTATTTAAGGATTCAATCTCCTTGGAGCCCCCTTGAAGATCCCTCCTTCTCCATTCATTCAAACCTTCTCATATGCAAAGATCAAATCAAGATTGGTGTTGAAGATCAAAATACCATTGATTGAAGACATCCTACATTCATTGAAGCATTCTTACTTGTGGATTTGAGGATTTGAATCCTCTACAAGGACTTCAACATAAGTGAGGTGATTTGTTTCAATTACTTTGTTTATGCACCATATATTTCAATTCAATTTCAAGGTTAATTCCTATGACTAAGGCAAACCCTCCATACAACCAAAAGCCCCCATTTTCTTGCAAGTACAGGTGCAAAATCTTGGATCTGAGAGAGAATTTGGATATGCTTTTCAATAATCTTTCAGGATCTATGAACATAATCAGAATTGGACTTCAAATAAATAATGTGGTCTTTGACCATCTAAAATGTCAAAGTTGACCTGTGTGAATTTGGAGAAAAGATTTATGGGTTTTGTCCGCCTCGACATTTCCAGTCCAAAATAGGTGATGGAACCTTCAAAAAGTTCATATAGAAGCCATAATTCAGCATTTTCTAGATCTTCCCTAATTCAAGGTTAGTATTTGCACTTTAATTATTTTAGATTTCAAGCTTAATCCAACTATAGGGAAGTATAGGATTGATTCTTTGTTTCATATTCTTCATAGATTGATTTGATTGTGTATTAACCTCTTAGTTGATCAAATTGGATCTCTCTTTTGGGAATTTGGATTTAGGAGTGAATCTTACATTTTCCCCACACACACAAATAGTGGTGATTCCAAATTACCACTATTCACATACTTACCAAGCTCATCTTTTATATTATCACTATTGGTGCTCACAATTCCAGAGAATGTCTTTTTGTGTGCAAATGCCTTGAATGTTGTTTCAGCTCTAGGTGAAGAATCTGCCATCTCTACAACTTCAAAAGTAGTTAACTTTGTGATCAACATCTCTATAGTAAAATTTGTAGTCAAAGGTATAATTTCTTCTATAGCCTGAACTTTGGTCTTATAAACAGGTGTCAATAATCAAAGGATCTTTGCAATGAATTCTTCCTCTTCATAAGTGCCTCCAGAATTTCTTATTCCAATCACAACCTCAATAACTCTCTTTATATAAGCCCTAATATTTTCATCATCTTTCATTTTCAACTTCTCCATCCTTCTTTTCTAGTTCTATAACTTTTCTTTCTTAGTGTTAGTAAACAAATTTTGTCTTTGTGTCTATCTTCCTTGAGATTATCACTCTATTACCCTTTCAAAGATAAACTCCTACTAGCAGTTGGGTAAGTGTTGAATATGAGTCACTTCCCTTTGAATTTTAATCTAGGTACAGCTCCCTAAATAGATTTTCAATGAATTTCTCTAACCAGATTTATCAATTTATCTTTTCACCTGAAAGCTTAGAAGGTCGATGTATCATTCTTCAGACGAATAATTCTTTTTACAACTTTTTTCAAAAGAAAAACAAGATATACGAAAAATAGAAAATCATAGTTTTCTACCTTCTATACCTCTTTGAGATAGTATAACAAAAGAATGAATCAAAGAAATATGAATTGGGCTATGATCACTGATATCCTCAAGATACTGACAAAGATCTATTATAGAAATAGGGAATGAATAAAAACATCACCACAGGACATATATTCACTCACTTCAAATTACATAGATATGAAATAAAGTACGATTGATATATTAACTGTTCTTGCAGCACAGACAAAAAACATGAAAAAAATATATAAGTTCTTTAACAACAAACTTGATATATCAAATTTATTTTTTTTCCATCTGAAAGAAAATTTCAAAGAAAAATACTAATTTCCTTCCAAATATTTCTAACCCTTTCTACTACGTAACTAAACTACTTATAGTTTTTGCAAAGCCGAGGGGTCTCCCAAAAAAGTTCACCTCTCGGTTAAAATAGTTTTACGAGTAACCAAAGTAAAAGAGGACACATGTCCTTGAAAGTTTCCAAATAGTTAAGGCATAACTAAATTTCAAGATCAGCCTCCTTGTCGATAGGACACTCCTCATCTCCCTTGAGATTCTCTCCTTTAGTTGTGATGAATTGTGTCACCTCCCACTGCTTGTGTCCCTAAATCAATTCCTACGCGAGCTACAGATGAGGAACTTTATGTTCACTATTCTTGTCATCACCGCTTCCTTAGTCCACTTGGATTTCTTGACCTTATCAATTGTTGAAGGGAATTGATCCACATAGAGATACAACATTGATTCAATCCTGGCCACCTATGTAAAATTTGAAGGTTTAGGGTTGGCCTTTTCTTTAAGCTTCTTCATGGTATTCTCAAACACTATAAAGGCTATTTTATGGTCTTGATCTCCATGATTGATTGTGTATGTATGAGCAAAATTGATCACCTTTAGTTCAGTCATCATTGTTTTCTACAACTACCTAGTTTCATTTTCACTATCTTTGTTCTCAGTGATAGTACTCCTGATGGTGTTGAGATGCCAACTAACATTCTTTCTGAGAACAAAGAAGGTGGCTTCATTATGTGACTTCACAGATTTCTCTATATAGAACTACACATACCCATATTTTTCTATCTCCAAGAACTTAGACATGGCTGCAAACCACTTCTCTTCCTCTCTCTCCCACAGCTGCCTCTCTATTTGTAACTCACCTATTAAGGCTTCTGTATCATGTAAATCATCCTAAGCATCTTTGAGGTATTTAAGACCACTTTTGACAATTTCACTTATCCATTCATCTACAAAAGTCACCAGGGCTCAGCCTCTTTGCACTTTACTCAAGAAATTTTTGCTTTCAGTACAATTTGGGTCAAAAATCTAAGGAGACTAAACTAATGGAGTGGCATCAAAACTACAAAAGGTATTGATAAACTGTGACAATGTTAAAATTTTCTACTTTAATTCTTTCTTTTCCTTTCCATTTTTCCAAGATGAATTCAACATTTACTACACTGTTTCTTTGAATAAATTATTCTTTCCAACGCGATCCATGGTACCTAATTCCACCTTTTTGATTTCAAAGTCCTCTGCCTTGACTTCTTGTTCCCCCTCCTTAGGTCTATAAGTCATCACTTCAACAGTCCATTTTCCATTTTTTGCATTTGTGAACATTCGGGCTATGCTTTTTACCTTTTTAGTTTTAGGGGTTTTCTGGACATACTTGCTAACTATATCTTTAATGGGGATAGATACAGGAGCCAGATTGCATTTTTTACTCACTATGGAGATTAGTCATGGGGGTGTGACTCTAGAACCAATGGGTTTCTCAGGTGTCTTTCTTGGTGTACCAATTACTTCCAGTGTGGCATCATCTAAGTCAAAAAGATCCTTATCCACTTGTTCATTTTTAGATATGTGAAAACTTATATCTTCTATCTTGTCTTCATCCAGATTGATTGTTAGGACATTCTCCTAAGCCATGTTTTTCTTAGTCTTTAACCTAGTCTTGGACCTTGTAATCCTCTGTCAAGGGGCAACTAGGTGAGGTTTAGCTATAGCTTTATTTCTCATGTTTCTGACTTATAATTTTTTAGTAGATCCTGCATTTTCAATTTGGGTAGATGAATTAGAAATAGAAATAGGGGAATGTAAAGAAGTACATGCAACTTCCTCTTTTTCTACTCTAGGTTCTTTCTGCTTTCATCTTTTTTGTGGCCACTCATTAGTCAACTGGATAACACATAAAGTTCTTTTTTCAATATTATCTTCTTCCTCCTTGGACCAGTCTATAATAGGATCACTTTTCTCAACTAGTTTTTTGTAGCTAGGCTCAAGAAAATTAGATCCATCATCAAGTACTCCATCTACATTAATTTGAAGTCTCATGGATTGAATTTGGTATACACATAGCCTGTTGTGTGCTCTTTCCTCTACTTGTGATTCATCACAATAGTCTTCCTAGAAATATTCTAGGTGAGTTACAGGAAACATGTGTGATCTAAGCCCAAGACTGCCCCTTGCATAATTTTTGTTATCAAATCCCACCCTTTCAGTATAGTACTGGAAGTAAAAATGATGAAAGTCACTTCCAATACTGATAGCATTAACCATGGTTTTACATGAAAATTTACCCAATGTTATAGGAAAATCCTTATCCCACTCCTCTTTAGGAAGAGACCTTTTCAAAATTGTAGTGAGCTATTGACAAATCTCAGCTAGGATAAAACAATCAAATGCATACCTAGGTAAACTCAATGGTTGGTCTTCAAAACCCCCAACCCTAATATAGGTAAATCTAGGAACTTGAATATAATAGAACCCATAGTTAGTTACTAGTTCCTGAGATTTCAAACTAATCATTTTATCAGTGACACTAGCCAGTTGAAAACATAGTTTACCCATGAATGTGTCATGCACTCTTATGTAATTTTCAATAACCTCATCCTTCTGTAGAACTGGGTAATATTCATACACACACATATCTGCAACCCAGGGTTCATGTGGCAATTCGTGACATTGTCTACTATAGGCTAAATAATACATGAGATAGGAAGACATGAATAAACTACTACCAATAAATTTTGAGGTGTTGAGCTATTCTCTCAGGGCACTAGTAATTAACTTAGCCCAATCTAGGAGTTGCATTCCTTCTAGGATGATTTGAACATAGAAAAACATCCAGTGAGAAAAAAGATAGGCAACTTGAGACCCTCTTGCTCTATGTAGCATCACCATCAGGTCACTAATGTAAGGGTGAACATGGGCTCTATTAAATTTCTTGGGAAAACATGAACCCCCTCTTTGTAATTTCAGCAACCAGCTCTTTGCTATAGAGGTACGATTTGCATCTTTATTTTCATTGAATTTTACAATGGATTGTGGGGGAGAAAAAGTAGAGAGTGCCTTTTTTGGGATTTGCAGAGCTTGTGTCACCATTTTCCTATTTATAGGATAAGGACACTACCATCCTTATTTTTAATTGACTCAGTCTGTGCATCATAATTTTGTATGAATTCAAGAATTAGTTTCAGACAAACAACAGCGGGAGGAAAAGTCACTGCAGAACACAAACCGCTATGTAGAATTTCCAGAGCTGAGGTACCCTCTAAAGAATTCAAAAGACAAGAAGGAAAGTCCTCCACATTGTAGTCTTCTAGGTCAGTGTCTAATACTATTCGGGAATCACATACTAAACTTTTAGTATTCCCAAACATATGAAATGTTGACCTCATGACTGCAAAAAATTAATCTTTTATTCACCTCACAAACTACTGAACTTGAAAATATCATAGGGGGTATCGGCCAAAATCACCTCATTTTTGCAGAAGATTTTCATCACAACAGCTGCCCAGTCCTTACCTCCATGCACCAAGTTCTTAAAAATAATACTTAAGCATTTGAATGAAAAGATATAACTTAAATAGAGTCATGAGAGCTCACAAATTTATTACAAATCTTTCATGTAGAGCACAACATAGATTTGATTTGATATTTTATACATGAAAACCATAATTACTACTTAAACAAATCTCGAGGTCATTAAGAATAATGATTATTCTAAAACTCTAGGGCGTACTTAACAAATTTTGACCATAATTAGCATTTAATGCCATCCCCCCGTGGGCCCCGCTCCTTAGTTATCATGAGATTCTCTTCTCTTTCATGACCTCCTCAGATTCCTTCAAATAAGAAAGAACATATTTCATGGGAGTTCAACACCATTCAAATGTGTTCAAGACTATTCAACATTTACAAACCTCTGATTTAGCTTAGTTGATGATTTGAATGTTAGGGGACATCACGAACAAAGGATTCTTTTGCTTCAATCTTATTAAGTGTCAGTGGAAAGAGTATTTCTTTCTTTATCAACCTGTCATGTCTTCACAAAAGATGACAATTATGTGAACATCCTGGAATGGGTATGAACACCATTCAAGGTTGTTCAAAGGTGTTCAAGAGTGTTCAAGAAAAACAAAGCTTGCAAAATTCCAAGTGACTAAAGGAACAAATAGGATTTCAAAAATGATGAACAAATTTGACGAGTATTGAGTGAAGGTAACTCTGATCAAAAGATGAGGTTTTTAACATGAAGACAGAATCAAAGAATAAAAGGATGAGACTGAAACTAGGACTAACATCAGCTCCGATTGGGGACTGCTTTTTGACAAAAAGGAAGAGAACTAAGAACTCTGGTTACACAAAAATGAAAGGGAAAGACAACTAAACTACATAAACACTGGAAAGGGAAACTAACCTAATATGTACAAGACAAAACTCCCAAGGAGATTCACCAACTTCAAATCTTGCCCATTGTAGGAATATGACAAGATCAATCCATCTGGATAAGCTAACCTGAAAGCATTAGATCCCATTTCTTCTTCAATGAGGAAAGGTCATTTCCATAAGGACTCAAACTTACTATGAGACCCCTTTGGTTCTATTAGGCCATTTTTTGAGTCATTGCGAAATCCCAAGAAAATGGCCTTTTACCCTACAGTCTTTGTTTTGTTGTCTCTACCTGGCTTGCAGTCTCAATTTTTTTTCTTTCAAAGGTAATCCACTTAGTTTTATGGTGTGCTCTCCTACCTTGTGCTCTTTATGTGTCACCTTGCTTCAGCCTGTGTCGTGTCTGCTAAACCGCCAAACCCAAAAGTTTTTCAAATTCTAAGGTCCACATGAAGCATTTTTAAAGTTCTGCCATAGTGTCAAAAACCCACAGTGTTTTCAAAAATCCATGATGTTTTCGACCTTTGTGTTGTTTTCGACCTTGTGCTTCCTATTTTGTGCACTTATCCTTTGGCATAAAAAACTCTTTGTGTTTTCAGTCTTTCTCTGTGTCAAAAATGTTGTGTGTTTTCAACCTTGGTCTTAACTACATAGGTACGATGGATGGTGGGACCTAAATTTTCGAAGGCTCAGCGGGCCCTGATGATGTCAGAAGATGAACGGTGGGCATAAGTTCACAAGAGATTTGTTAGACCTTTGCGATCTTACGCCGGCCATTGATGTTACTTTTCTTAGGTGGTAGTTGTTCGGTGGGTCCTATTTGCCAAGTGGTTTCTTATGTGCCACATTGTTCTATGTTGGTGGGTTTTCATTCGTCTGCATGATGCTAAGTGGGCCCAGTGTCAGAGGGGTGATAGATGGCATATTCTTATTGGCTGTCACATGGCCGCATGTCAAACTTTTCTGACATGCGATCATGCGACCACTTGCCATCTATCCGCGTGGGTCCTGGCTCTTGGCCGTTGGTGGTTACAGTTTGGTGGTCATGCAAGGTGGTGATGTGGCAACCTATGATTGGCTATCACATGGTCGCATAGCCCAGTTTTTGGCTATGTGATCATGTGACCACTTTCCATGTGTCTCTAGGGCCCATTGGCAGAGTGGTGTTGGTTCCAATTTGGTGGCATGACACGTGGTGGTTTGTTGGTGGTTAGTTGCATGTTCGCATAGCCTTTTGCAAGGCTATGTGATCATGCGACTGACATTTTTTGTTTACGGTTGCGGTCACAGCAAGGTTGTGGTCTGCGGGTGGTCGCATGTTTGCATAGCCCATCTCTGAGCTATGCAATCATGTGATAGGGCGTCACATGTCCCTGGGGCCCCTCTATATTTTCTTGTGGTCCCGTTGGTGGATGTGTCATGGTGATCTCCGATTGGTCCATGCTGGCAGGTTGTTAGGGTTTGAACGTAGCCCAGGTGGGGGTACCTCGGTGGTGATTTTAATAGTCGGTAGGTTGCATGTTTGTGGCTTGTCGCATGTTCACGTGAGCCATTCTTCTATCTTGCGAACATGTGACAAACACTTTTGTGGCAAGCGACAGTATCAACAGTTAAGAGAAGGCAGTGGGAAGTGGCATGTCGCATGTTTGCATAGCCCATTTCTGGGCTATGCGATCATGCCACAACTATTTGGTGTCGCTATTGCGGAGTTAGCTCGAGGTGCTTGGGTGGTTAAAAACATGAAGCTCGGGATTACATGGTGACCATTTGAATCCAAAATCTGAATTGTCAGGGAGCTTCCAATGTCAGAAAGTACTAAAATTTATGGAATTCAGTGAAGAATGACCCTGTTCGGTGAGAAATGACTGGTTTTCCATTTGCGGTGTGGTCTAGGGTGTGGTTGGATTATTTGTAGAGCTTGTACCATGGTGGTTGTGTGCTCAAGGCATGTTGCAGGGTGTCCTTTTGAGCCTAGTTTTGTGATCCTTTGTACTTGCAGAGAAGATTTTCATGATTAGGGATCAGTTCTGGTTTCCTCTTTCCTAATTTTTATGTTTTTTCCACCACTGTAATAACTTTTAGACCATTTCCAGTAGGTTGGGTGGTTGAGACATTAGCCCTAGCTGTCTAAAGCTTGTTACATCTGATCTTGAGGATCCCAAGGCAGCTAGTGGTATAAGTTGCAGATTTTTGGTTTTTGCAAGGGTTCCAAAAATGTTGTTGCTTTTGGTCTCTAATTTTTTACTGTAATATACTGATAGAGGTCTGATTTGGTGCCCTTTTTTCATCTTGGTGTCAGGCCAATTGTATGCTGATCCTGATTGTGTTAAGGAAAACATTCTTGAATCCCAATCTTGTATCTTGTGTATGTCTTCTTGCTTGTCTCTAAGCTCATATATGTTAATGTCACAAAGTGTGTTAATGTATGGTAAACAAAGAGTATTTTGAATTCATCTCTGAGTTTCTAACAAAGTTAGGATTAAAGCCTTCTAGGTGAATTCAGTGAGTTTGCAGCCAGGTATAGAATTTGATGTCCTTGTGCTTGAGGGAAAGGGGTAATAGGCAAAGCACTTATCCTAGGTTCCATTGTGTTTGACTGAAGGTATTTAGTAGAGGTATATAGTTTGGTGACTCTTAGCCTTGGGATAAGGCACTAGTCTTTTCTTTTGAAGTTTCATGGTTAAAAACCACACAAACTTAAACATTCATTTGATAAACCTTTTATAGACTTGTGTTGAGCATTGTATACATCATTTAGGGACCCCTTTGAAGAAGTGAGTCAAGGGTACACTCGCCTGAGCACTGAAGCTCAAAGTGTAGAAGGATATTTTGATCCTTGTCAGTTGGCCCTCTTCCTTGTGATAGAGTTAGAGTTTCATTTACATTATCCATCAAAATGTAAATCTGCAAGTTGAAGATCAAAGAGAATAATCTACAACCAACAAAATGGTGACTCTACTGGGGACAACTATGAAGATATGCATTTGTTAAGAGTTAGTGATTCTACTGGGGAGAATCTAAAGAGAAAGGTATAAGTCTATTCTTGTGTTCTAGTGTGTTTTAAGGATTTCCCATCTAGGTGGGTGGTGACTTAAAGGTTAAAACTAGTGCAACATATTGAAGAAGCATGGAAAAAAGAAGAAATACTAGGTCATATGTTAGAAAGAATTCAGAGGTCACTCTAGAGAAATTACCTAGATAGGGAAACAAGAGCTGGATTAGAAGGAATGGTGAGGCTACCAGTGCTCCCATGAGAGAATAGAGAAATACTAGAGCCAGAAGACCACATGTATCCTCAAGTGAGGATGGTTCACAAAATAGAGTTTCTAGATTAGAAGATGGTCACTCTGAAGAGAGAATTTATGATACCCTTGAGGCTGCATTTTAGGACAAGGGTCCTTTGCCTATAGGTCAGAATGAAAAGAATAGAGATATTAGTTTAGAGGTTGACCTAGATCTGGATGAAGATCATTTTAGAAGAGAACCCATGAGACATAGGCAGGTTTGTTTCCCATATCAAAATCTTCCTGATATGGATGTGTCATCTGGTTCTGATGACATTATGGTAGATCCTGATGATTTGAATGCACTAAGGTTGTAGTTGGCAAAGCAATATACCATACATAGAAGATTACAAAAGGAGAGAGAGGCTGAAAAGGTAAATGCTTTGATAGAGAGGCAGTCTCTTATTAGAAAAATAAATGAAATGAAGGAGAGAAACAAGATTCTTTCTTCTGCTCCTAAAACATTGTAGCATGATATTTTTGGTGATCTTGATGCCTTGAGGAGTGAGCAAGAATGCTTACTATAGGATCATGAATTTGAAAATGAGGGCCCTGTGGTTAGACAAGTGCAAACCTATGTCCCTTTGCCTAAAGATAAAGATGGGCATAGGATCACTAGACCTGTTGTTATCATTAATGAGAAAGAAAAGAAAAAGATGGTGGATGACCAAGAAAACAAACTAGTGATAATACCAGGGATCCCACCACCTGATTCAAATAAGGACACTGAAATGGAGAGAAGGAGAAAGGAAGATGAGGACCTTGCAAGAGAACTAGAGAGAGCTGAGGTTGACGCTGCCATTGCAAAAAAGAAAAGGAAGATCTAATTTTTGCAGGCTTCTTTAGCTAATGATCTTGGCCCATCTGCTACTGAACTAGGTATGCCATCTATGACTACTACCATTCCACTTAGTAATGCTACTAGTTCTATTCCTTCTTCATCTGCTAGGATAGGTGCAGATCCTTGGCAGCAGTCAAATGCACAGATAAATGTAGATGCTAATGTTGATCCTAGGGTTAACATTAGTTCAAGCTTTCAAAGAAGACCTATGCAATTAGAAGGCTATAGGAAAATAAGTTTTGATGGAATTCTTGGCTATCCAAATGCTTTTCCAAATGATATTAGAGATAAGGTACCTAAGTTTGCTAGTAATAATGCTATTAGTTGTGAAGAGCATCTTAGGTTATTTGTTGATATGCTTAATGATTATGAGGTAGAGCATGAGGATGTTGTCATGAAATTTTTTGTTCAGTCTCTAATGGAGGATGCTAGAGATTGGTTTAAGAGGCTTCCTGATAAGTGTATTGATACTTGGGACTCTTTTGAGAAATGTTTCAAGGAGCATTATGGTGATAGGCCTAATGCTAGCTTCATGTTGAATGAATTCAATACCATAAGGAAAAATCATAATGAGTCTGCAGCTAAGTTCAACATGAGATTTTAGAAAGGTATGCACAAGTTGTTCCAAGTCATGCAGTTGGATGACAATGTCTGTCTGACTACATACTTCAATGCATTTGATGGGAAGATGGGATATTTATTGAGGGATAAAGAATCAAGAACTCTTAGGGATGCTTTTAGGATTGCTGTCAATATTGAGAACAACATGAAAATATCAGGAAAGTTGGGTGGAATGAGAGATGACCCAAATTTGTTTGGGGACAAGAAATATAAAAAAGAAAATGATAAGAGAGTTGGATCTAGGAGGTAGGAAGAAGATAAATTGGATAAGGTGCTTAATGCATTGAAGGATTTGAAGGCACCTAAAAATAAGAACATCAGTGCTCCTACCAATGAGAGGCCTCGGTTCAACAACAATTTCAGTAAGCAGAATAGACTGCAGAATTACCCCTACAACACCCAATGGAAGGATGGCAAGCCTATTGTCCCTACTACAAGAGGAAATAATGATAGAGGTGTCCTTGACCCTCTACATAAAGCTTCAATAAATGTCATGGAGAATGTATCTTGGTGTGTTGCATGCTAGTCCCCTCATTCTGTAGAGCATTGTGTGGTTGTACAATCTATGACTGTAAATCAAGATTGTAGCAATGAGGAGATAGAACAAGAAGAAGAACAAGATGATGTTGGTTGCAACATGGCTTCTTCATGTCTAGGATATGAAGATGATTCTGATTTTGATGAAGAGGTAGATGTGAATGTGAAGATACATAATCAGGCCCTTTTTCATCAAGAGGTTTTTTCTGATGGTGAATGCGTTGATCAGAAAACATGTAACATGAACTCTTCTCCCAAGTCAGTAAATTTGAGAAGACCTTCCAGAGAAGAGATGGAGAGGATTACTGCAGAAATGATTGCCCAAGTGCAAACTAGAGGCATAGTGGAAAGGAATACAAATGAGAAAGCTACATGAATGTTTATAAAGAGTACCAACTCTAGAGAACCTAATGAGAATAAATCACAGGTTGATCACATGGTGAAATTAAAGAATGTAAAAGGTAAGCATTGTGAGCCTAAGGGAGTTGGAATTGAAATGATCTCTAGTGAGATTGAGAAACCAGTTAACACAATGGCTAAGATTGAAAAAATGAAGGTGGTCAATACACCTAATATGTTAGACAAGCAAAAAGATGTTAAGGTAGTGTCGATTGAGATTCCTGCTTCTGCCCCTATTGACATGTTATCTGTGTTGTCACAAATTATAGTTAAGGTTCCATTGTCAGTATTGTTGAGGATCCCTGAACATAAAGATAAGGCTATTGCATGGGTTGGTAATACTCACAAAAATGATACTTCATGCAATGGATCTTAGGATAAAGCTTTGAAGGATGTTGCTGCTCAGGGAATTGTGTCTCAAATTCCTCCAATATATTTGGATAGTTCTATCAATGTCAGCCTTGAAAATATTGACTCATTCTTCTTAAGTGTTCTTGTGAATGGGATGAAATTAAGAAATTATATGATTGATAGTGATGCCTCTAATATTGTCATGCCTTTCAAAATTATGGAGAGGTTGGGCCTTAAAGTTGATATAGTGCAGGGTAGGTGTTGTGCAATGGATCAGAGGGACGTACCAGTCATTGGGACTATCAATGCAATGCCATATAGGTTGGCAGCATATCTAGAGAAAGAGCTAACAATGAGTATTTTGGTGGTGGATATCCCTCCTCATTATGGGATGTTTCTATCTAGAAGATGGAGTGCTGCCATGGGTGGAAGTTTATAGTGTGATTTATCCTATGCAACTTTCAAGATTGATGATCAGTTCGTCAAGATTGAATGAGAGCCAAGAGTATGCCACATGATTGAGAGAAACATAGATAATGAAACTACATGTTTTGTGGATAATGATGTAAATGCTTTTAGGGAAGAGATCCCTGTATTTGAAAATGAACATATTTTGTCACCTATTTCTACTGAGGTAGGTGTTGACTCTGTGAAGGGTGATTTGTGGGTCATGTACTTTGATGGTGCAAACTACAAAGATGGTGTAGGAGCAGGTATTTTACTTATTTTTCCTAATGGAAACACCTACAAGTTCTCTTTCACATTGAATTTCTTTTGTACCAACAATATAGCAGAATATGAGGCCTTGTTGTTAGGACTGAGGTTGGCACAAATGCATGGTATAAAATGCATAAGTTTTATTGGTGATTTTGAGTTGGTGGTGTCACTAGTCAGGTCAGTGTATGCTTCCATGAATAGAAGGTTGAAACAATATAGGAATGCAGTGTGGGATTTAATTGAACATTTTGATGCCTTCAATATTGAGTGGAAGGTTAGGAGTAACAACAAGATAGATAACTTGTTGGCCAATATTGCAATCAATCCTAATGATGTTACATTCTCTGGTATTTCTAAAGTTGAAATTCAGGCTAGGCCTAGTATACTAGACAATATTGAGAATTGGCAAGTTTTTGATGATGATAATGATATTTTGAATTTTATGGATTGCAAAGATCATTATCATGGTTAGGAACTTGATTGTTCAGCCTTGGTTGAGTCAATAGAAGGAAGGGAGGTTGTATTAGGCAATGAGGTCATTCAGCTTAGAACTAACAAGGTGCCCAAGGGGCTTGCTGTTTTGGAGACTGTCTTTGACAACCAAGATAGAGTACAAAAGAATATCAAAGGAGAAGATCATGTTGATCTTGAGGAGATAAATCTTGGATCACATGAGGCACCTAAGAAAGTGTACATTGGTAGAGATATATCTCAAAAGGTGAGGAGACCTCTGGTTGAACTATTGAGGAAATTCAAGCATGTTTTAGCATGGTCGTATGATGACCTAAAGGTTTAAAGAGAGGATTTATTTCAGCATGTTATTCCATTGAGATAAGATGCTAAACCTTTCCGGTAAAAGCAATGGCCTATTAATCCTACTTTGGCACCCAAGATGAAGAAGAATTAATGAAGTTGAGAGATGTTGGCATTATCAAGCCTATAAGGCATTCTTCTTGGGTGTCAAATCTTGTTCCTGTAAGGAAAAAGAATGGTGACATCAGGCTTTGTGTGGACTTAAAAAATTTGAACATCAACTCATTGAAAGATAATTATTGTCTGCCCAATATGGAGGCTATGTTGCAGAGAGTAACCAGATCAAAATTGATGTCAATGATGGATGGTTTCTCTGGCTACAATCAGGTCATTGTTAAGGAATCAGAACAATTCAAGATAGCCTTTACAACACCTTGGGGAACATATGTTTATGTGAGAATGCCTTTTGGTCTGACAAATGTTGGTGCTACTTTTCAAAGGGCAATGGATGTTGCCTTTTTAGATTTCATTAATGATTTCCTTGTTGTGTATCAGGATGATTTAACTACCTATCCCAAGAAGGAAGAGGACCATTGTGCTCATTTAGAGAAAATATTTATGAGGGCCTTGGAATTTGGCATTTCATTAAACCCAAGGAAATGTGATTTTGGTGTCACAGAAGGTAAGTTGCTTGGCCACTTAGTTGGGAAGCAAGGAGTGAGAATTGACCTAGAGAGGGTAGTAGCAATTGATAAAATTCAGAGGCCAAAAAATGTTAAAGGGATTCAGTCCTTCTTTGGTCAGGTCAATTTTCTAAGAAGGTTTGTGAGAAACTTTGTAGAGGTTACTAGACCTATTTCCAAGATGTTGAAGAAGGGATATGTAATCAATTGGGAGGGTGAGCCTGATGAGGCTTTCAAGAATATCAAGCAGGCTATCAAAGGTGCACCAGTGCTAAAGGCACCTGATTATAGTGTCCCAATGCATATCTTTTCTTTTGCATCTTTTCATACTATTGCTACAGTTTTGTTATAAAAGAATAAGGATGGTTTTGAACAGCCTATTGCATTTTTCAGTAAATCTTTGCAGGCTACAAAATTAAAGTATGACATAAATGAGAAGCAAGCTTATGCACTTGTGAAGGCAATCAAGGCTTTTAGGTGTTACTTGATGGGAGAAGTTGTGATTGCTTTTGTGCCAAGTGCAGCTGTGAAGGATATTTTCTCATAGCAAGAGGTGTATAGAAGAAGATGCAGATGGACCAATAGGATCTAGGAATTCAATGTTGAGATCCAAATCACTAAATTGGTTAGAGGACATGGATTGGAAAAGTTGATGGCTGAATCTAATCTAGATGCAAACTAGGTAAATCATTCTGAAATTGATTATACATGTGATATGGATGATTGTATTTGGTATCAGGATATTATTTACTATTTGAGAAACATGAGGTGTCCAGATAGTATGAGTGATAATCAAAAGAGGACATTGAAGTTACAAGCCATCAAGTATGTAATTGTGAAATGTAAGCTGTACAAAAAAAATCTAGATTGCATACTATTGAAATGTGTAGATGAGGATCAAGCTAATGTATTGTTGAAGGAAATGCATGAGGGAGTTTGTGGTGGACATTATATGGGTAAAACAACTACTCATAAGATCTTGAGAGCAGGATTTTGGTGGCCCACAATCTTCAGGGATGTAGAATGGTTGGCAAGGAGATGTGATGCTTGTCAAAGGTTCTCTAGTAGGCTTAATTTTTTAGGTAATGTACCATTAAAACCAGTAGAAGTTCAGGCTCCTTTCCAACAGTGGGGAATTGATTTCATAGGGGAGATACCAAATAAGTCAAGTGGAGGACATTCATGGATCTTAGTTGCCATTGATTACTTTACAAATTGGGTAGAAGCTATACCTACAAGGAATGCAACTAGCAGAGTGGTAATTGAATTTCTGATGAATAATATTATTACAAGGTTTGGGTGCCCTGAGAGGATAGTGAGTGATAATGCTATGTGCTTTAGGTCTGCCGAATATAAGGACTTTTGCAGAGGTTTGGGAATTCAGATTTCTAATTCCTCACCTTATCATCTGCAAGGAAATTGTCAGGAAGAATCTAGTAATAAGAGTCTGATTAAAATCTTGAAGAGGATTCTAGAGAAGAATAAGAGGGCATGGAATTCAAAGCTACCATTAGCTTTATGGGCTGATAGGGTAACTATGAAGAGGGCAATTGGTTGTGCACCGTTTGACCTGGTGTATGGAATTCATGCTACAATGCCTCAGAATAATTTGTTGGAGATGTACAAGTTTGTGCAGTTGTATGATGATGGCATTGATGATGAAATGTAGCTAAGAATGGAGGACCTCATTAGGTTGGATGAAACTAGAAGAGAATCAATTGCAAGGAATGCTAAATTGAAGTTGTAGGTTAAGAATCTATATGATAAAAAGACTGTTGATAGAAAGTTTGAACCTGGTGATTTAGTGTTAGTTTGGAATGCTAGATTGGAGGATAAGGGGAAGCATGGTAAATTTGATCCCATCTAGTTAGGGCCATATCTAATTCATGAGAAATGGGGCCAAGATTCTTACATCATCAAGGATTTTAATGGTGATATTCAAGAGTTGCCAGTTCATGGACAATTCTTGAAGCAGTACTTCATTTGAAATAGTTTGTTTTCCATGAATAGTAGTTAGGGTTGTACATCTTGTAAATCTCTGTATATAAGTTGCTTTCCCCTAGCCTGTTTTGCCCTGGTCTGTCAATTTTTGGTCATGTTGCTTGGTCTTGCCCTGCTTGCTCCTTGCTCTCTGCATTTTTATCCTGTCGGATGATCTGCTTTAACCAGTGATTCTAGGTCCTTGCTATGCCTGCAAGAGGCATACATCCCCAGACAGAGCCACTGTTAGGTTGTTTTTCTAGTCAATGCAAAATCCCAGAAAAATGGCCTTTTACTCTGCAGTCTTTGTTTTGTTGTCTCTACCTGGCTTGCAGTCTTAGTTCTTTTTCTTGCAAAGGTAATCCACTTGGTTTTATGGTGTGCACTCCTGCCTTGTGCTCTTTATGTATCACCTTGCTTTAGCCCATGTCACATCTGCTAAATCACCAAACCCAAAAGTTTTTCAAATTCTAAGGTCTTCAGGAAGCATTTTTAAAGTTCTACCATAGTGTCAAAAACCCACATTGTTTTCAAAAATCCATGATGTTTCTGACCTTTGTGTTATTTTCAACCTTGTGCTTCCTATTTTGTGTGCTTATCCTTTGGCATCGAAAACTCTCTATGTTTTTGGTCTTTCTCTATGTCAAAAACATTGTGTGTTTTTTACCTTGGTCTTGACTACGCAGGTGCAATGGATGGTGGGACCTAAATTTCTAAAGGCTCAATGGGACCTGACGATGTTAGAAGATGAACAGTGGGCATAAGTTCACAAGAGATTTGTCAGACCTTTGTGATCTTACGCTGGCCGTTGATGTTACTTTTCTTAGGTGGTAGTTCTTCGGTGGGTCCTATTTGCCAAGTGGTTTCTTATGTGCCACACTGTATTGTGTTGGTAGTTTTTCATTCATCCGCATGATGCTGAGTGGGCCTGGTGTTAGAGGAGTGATAGATGGCATATTCTTATTGGTTGTCACATGGCCACATTTTAGACTTTTTTGACATGCGATCATGCGACCGCTTGCCATCTATTCGCGTGGGTCCCAGCTCTTGGACGTTGGTGGTTGCAGTTTGGTGGTCATGCGAGGTGGTGATGTGGTAGCCCGTGATTGGCTGTTGCATGGTTGCATAGCCTATTTTTTGGCTATGTGATCATGTGACTACTTGCCACATGTCCCTAGGGCCCATCGATAGAGTGGTGCTAGTTGCAGTTTGGTGGCGTGATATGTGGCGGTTTGTTGGTGGTTAGTGCATGTTCGCATAGCCTTTTGCAAGGCTATGCGATCATGTGACTGACATTTTTTGTTGACGGTTGTGGTCACAGTGAGGTTGCAATCTGTAGGTGGTCACATGTTTGCATAGCCCATCTCCGGGCTATGCGATCATGCGACAGGGTGCCACGTGTCCTTGGGGCCCATTTATATTCTCTTGTGGTCCCATTGGCAGATGTGTCATGGCGATCTTTGGTTGGTCCATGTTGGCAGGTTGTTAGGGTTTGAACGCGAGCCCAGGTGGGGGTATCTCAGTGGTGATTTTAATGGTCGATAGGTTGCATGTTTGTGGCATGTCGCATGTTCGTGTGAGCTAGTTTTCCAGCTATGCGATCATCCGACAATTGTTTAGTGTCACTATTGTGGAGTTAGCCCAAGGTGCTTGGGTGGTTAAAAACATGAAGCCCATGATTGCATGGTGACTGTTTGAATCCAAAATTTGAATTCTCTGGGAGCTTCCAGCACTAGAAAATACTAAAATTTATGGAATTCATTGCAGAATGACCTTGTTTGGTGAGAAATGATTGGTTTGTCATTTGTGGTGTGGTCCAGGGTGTGGTTGGATTATTTGCAGAGCTTATATTGCGATGGTTTTGTGCTTAAGGCATGTTGTAGGGTGTCCTTTTGAGCCTAGTTTTCTAATCCTTTGTACTTGCAAAGAAGATTTTCATGATTAGGGATCAGTTTTGGTTTCCTCTTTCCTGATTTTGATGTGTTTCTTGCTCCTGTAATAACTTTTAGACCATTTCCAATAGGTTGGGTGGTTGAGACCTTAGCCCTGGCTATCTGAAGCTTGTTGCGTCTGATCTTGAGGATCCCAAGGTAGCTAGTGGTATAAGTTGTAGATTTTTGGTTTTTGTAGGGGTCCCAAAAATGTTGTTGCTTTTGGTCCCTAGTTTTTTACTGTAATATACTGATAGAGGTCTGATTTGGTGCCCTTTTCTCATCTTGGTGTTAGGCCAATTGTATGCTGATCCTGATTGTGTTAAGGAAAAAATTCTTGAATCCCAATCTTGTATCTTGTGTATGTCTTCTTGCTTGTCTCTGAGCTCATATATGTTAATGTCACAAAGTGTGTTAATATATGGTAAACAAAGAGTATTTTGAATTCATCTCTAAGTTTCTAACAAAGTTAGGATTAAAGCCTTCTAGGTGAATTCAGTGAGTTTGTAGCCAGGTATAGAATTTGATGTCCTTGTACTTGAGGGAAAGGGGTAATAGGCAAAGCACTTACCCTGGGTTCCATTTTGTTTGACTTAAGGTATTTAGTAGAGGTATATAGTTGGGTGACTCTTAGCCCTGGGATAAGGCACTGGTCTTTTCTTTTTAAGTTTCATGGTTAACAACCACACAAACTTAAACATTCATTTGATAAACCTTTTATAGACTTGTGTTGAGCATTGTATACATCATTTAGAGAATCCTTGGAAGAAGTGAGTCAAGGGTACACCCGCTTGAGCACTGAAGCTCAAAGTGTAGAAGGATCTTTTGATCCTTTTCAATTGGCCCTCTTCCTTGTGGACTTTGGAGTGGTGATAGAGTCAGAGTTTCATTTACATTATCCATCAAAGTTTAAATCTGCAAGTTGAAGATCAAAGGGAATAATCCACAACCAACAGGTTATTTCCTTTTGTCCCACAAAAATACTTCATCTTCTTTCACAAATTTCCTAGGCTGGGCCTTCCTATCAAAGATATTCTTGATTTTAAGCTAATGTTCTATGATTCTTGTTACAAGTAGTGGTTGCAGTTGCACCAAAATATCGACCTATTAATGGTTGATATAACCACTAGACTGATAGAAGACATAATAGGTGGTTAAGCCATGTCATGAATCCCAAGGGGAGTGCTGATCATTTTGCCAAAAATCTCCCCCTCAGCGTTACCTGAGGGGATTCAAACCTGTGACCAAGCTCTGATACCACTTGTTACAAGTAGTGGTTGTCGTTGCACCAAATGATCAACCTGTTAATGCTTGATACAACCACTAGACTTATAGAAGACACAGGAGGCGGTTAAGCCATGTCACGAATCCTGAGGGGAGTGCTGAACATTTTGCCAACAATTCTATCTACCAGTGCTTCCGTGTTAGCTTCTAGCTTTTATAAATACATGATTCCTTTTTCAAGGGAATCTTTGAAAGCTTGATCTTCAATTGCAGCTTGAAGTTTAATGGTTGATAATTCTAAAGGAAGAGTTACATGTGCTCCTACACCATATACTAGCTCAAATAGTGCCACTCTGATAGCCCTTTTAGGAGTTATCTTTTCTACCCAAAGAGCTTCAAAGAGCTTTTTGTGCCAATTCTTACCATTATTGTCCACTAACTTTTTCATTATGGCCACTAGATTCTTATTACTCAATTCCGCTTGTCTGTTCCCTTGAGGAAAATAGTTAGATGAATGAGACAGGGAAATACTATGGTTATAGCATAAAAGAGTCAACTCTTGAGATGAAAAATAAGTGGCATTATCTATCACAATCTTCTGAGGCACACCAAAATGCACCAAAATATTATTTTTCAAAAACTCACACACCACCTAGGAATTGGCTTTCTTGGTTAGAATGGCCTCCACCCACTTAGTGAAATAGTTAATGGCCATCAACATATAAACATCACCAGCACTGGAAGGAGGATTAATTGGCCTATAAAATCTAGTCCCCACTACTTAAAAGGTTCATCCACTACAACAAGTTTCAGAGGTAATGCAACTAGCTGAGATTTTCCAGTAAACAACTGGCATTTTTCACACCTTCTGACAAATGCATAAGCATCTTTAAACATGCCTGGCCAGTAGAAACAACTACGGAGAATCTTGAAAGTAGTTACTAAAGAGGAAAAGTGACCCCCATAGGCTTCTTCATGAAAGGATTTTAAAATTTGCATCTTTTGCTCCTTATCAATGCACCTGAGGAAAGTCCCATCCACCCCTCTTTTGAACAATGAACCCTGCCATATTACATATTTATCTTCTTGAAGCCTAAGGTTGCATCTTTCTTTTGGTGTTAATTGGGAAGGACATTCTCCATAAGTCAAGTAATATGGTATATCACAGAACCAAGGATCTATTAAGCTTATCAATAGTGCATGTGATACTCTATCCCCAGGCTCCTCTTCTTGCTTGGGACTTTTAGCTATAAATTTACATAATCCTTTCCCCCTCACCAGATTTGTTGGTTTTATTGTTAGATCATATTCTTGTATTTTAGTCACCCAAGATGCTCTCTTATTCATTTCTATTTCTTTCTGTGTGAGAAAACTTTTGATAGCAGATTTAGGAACAAAAACCATAGAATGTGAATGGAGAATATAAAACCTGAACTACTTTACAACTTTAACAACCTTGAAAGCTTTATTTTCAATGATTGAGTACTTGAGTTCATGCTTCTTTAGGGAAGTACTCATGAAAGAAATTGGTGCTTCATTTTCTTGGGATTGAGGGAGATACCATGATCATGATACCTTTGAAGGACTAATTGGAGATCTCTGAGATCATGCTTTTACCTTCAGGAATAGACTATCAAATCATCAAGGTATATAACAATAATTTTATTCTTCATATTAGCAAAGGATGAGTCCATAGCTCTCTGGAAAGTTTCCCCAGCATTAATCAAACCAAAGGCATTCTATTATATGTAAATGTTCCCCAAGGCATGGTAAAAGTAGTTATATGCTTATCATTCTCTGTCACACTAACTTGGTTATACCCTGAGAATCCATCAAGCATGCACATAATCTTAGATCCTGCCACAGTCTGCAACACATGTTCCATCTTTGGTAGAGCATAGTTGTCTTTCAGGATCACTTGGTTTAGGTTGTGAAAGTCCACGCAGATCCTTATTTCACCATTCTTCTTTCTCATGGGGATAATATTCACAATCCAAGTAGAGTGGTGGATCAGGTATATAATCCTTACTCTCAACATTTTGTCTACATCATGTAGTATAGCCTCTGACACTTTAGGATTATAACTACGTAGATTTTGTTTGAAAGGCTTACATTCTGGTTTAAGGGGTATATTGTGACTAAAACGTCTACCTCTAAAGTCTTTCAGGTCATCATAATTCTAGGCAAAAACATCTTAAAAAGATGTCAGTAATGATTGAAGTTTTTCTTTCTCTTGTGAAGAAAGAGTCTTTCCTACAGATATCCATTTAGGCTGTGTTTCATCTCTGATGTTGATCTTATCATAGTCTTTAAGTGTTTCAGGGTGAGGATTTCCCTTTCTTGAGATAAAACTATCATCTTTTCTAGAAAATAAATTTTCAGGTGTAACCAAGCCTTTTGGAATTTTATTACCTTTCAAATGTACTATTTCATCTAATGAGTGGTCTTCAAAAACTGATTCTTCACATGCCTCACTTGACCCTTCAAAATAAGTGGATGCAAAAACCTTCACACAAGCCATAAAGTCTTTAATACTAGAATCATTTTCAAAAACTTGCAAATGATCAACATTGTCAGGGACTGATGGCCTCTAAATCATTTCTATCTTATAAGTATCTATTTTGAAATTACGATGGGGAAGCAATAAAGAAGCTAAAACAGCTAAAGAGTCTACGCTTGAATTTAAACTTCTCAGAATAGCTTCTATGGAAAAAGCATCAAAGGCTTCAATCTCCTTCAAGACCAAATCTCTATAATGTTTTAGTCATTCATTTTTCATCGTGAACTGACCCTTTACTTTCTTAACGATTAGTTCAACATCCCCTCTTGCAATGAGGGTTGTAATTCCATGAGCTTTCACTTCCTATAGGCCTAACAACAAAGCTTCATATTTGATAGTATTGTTAGTGTTCTTAAAATCCAACTTAAAGGAAAAAGGCAAACATTCTCCATTAGGACCTTTAAGAACTACCCTGGCTCCTAATCCAACATTCGCACAACTACATCAAACTCCATTGACCAAATTTGAGCAACCTCATCCTGATCTTTTGGAATAGGAGAAACTTTGTCAGCCATGATTAGATAATTTCCAAATTCACACTCCTAATACAAAATCTGAGCTTTTGGGTTATCTGAAGGAAAGAACATGTATTTATTCTTTTCTTCCAGTTCCAACTTAACCTTTTTCTTACTGACAAGACTGACTGCCTCATACTAGTCCATCTTAATCTCGCCTCTCATGTCTCTACAAAAAGTCTTTCTCAAAAGCATCCCATAGCTTGCTCGAATATCAGCTACCAGAATTGTTAACCTTAACATCTTATCTCGATGAGTAGCTAGGACAGCTTGGGCATCTTTCACTTGACCTATTAGAGGTACCTGGTTTCCATCCATTGAATAACATCTCCCGAAAGTCTTTTTCAAGTTCAGGCTAAGGGCTTTAGCAATAGAGGACAACATGATATTATCAGATGCTCCTGAGTCTATGATACAATTTCTCAATTTAAGACCATTAAGGAGTAGGTAAATATAGAAGGGCTTAGGTTTTTTGGTTTCATGAATATCACACTCAGCTTCTAAAGTGGAGGTATTAGATGAATTAATTTGGTTACTATTTTTAGGGGGAACCACTAAAGGAGGTTAGAAAAAAGAATCGGATTGATTGGATGTACACTGGTTAGTGCGAGAGGAATCAAGAGTTTCACCCTTAACATATTTAACCAACTTGTCAAGTTCTTTTGGGTTTAATCTTAAATATTGGGTGGGTGAAATTTGGATGGCAGATGATTGACAAAACTCAACTATGTCAAATGAGGGGACTTGTGCATCTTTTTGCAATATTTTAAATTCAAAAGACTTTAAACTTGAAAAGGGCAGATTACTTACAGGTTCTTTACTTTTGTTGGTAGCATTTGATGGCAAAGGATTGTATTTAGGGGACTTTTGATTGGGGGTGAGCATAGCATAGGTTAAATCTTCAAGAGTAACCAAAATATCTCATCTTTTGGAGTCTGATTCATATTCTAGGTAAAATGATCTGGAGTCGCCAGGTCACTCTTGAGCCATTTCTTCAACCTTCACTTCTCCTAATACATATGGGGTTACCTTCATTTGCATGTCTCATCATATCCAAACATGTATCACCATCATGATCTATTTTTAAGTGGAAAGAACACATAACTCCCTCTCTAGAAGGTGTTTCAATGGCTAGTCTAGGTTGAGTTGAAGATAAAAGGGGAGTTTTACCATGCCATTGACCAGGTTGTTTTCTATTGGCATCTTGATATGCAGGATAGTAAGAAGATCTTTGTTTGGGTAGTTGCCTTTTCAATTCTATAACATCATTCATTAGCCTTTGAACTATTGGATTTGAGGAAGAAGTAGAAGCTTTAGAATGTGGAGCTTAAATATCTTTCTTCCATTTCCCCACTATAATCAAGTCATCTTCTAACTCAGTCACCTAACATTGGGCTGCTCCAAGGTCTATTGGCCTACTTCTTCTGAGATGAAAACCAATGTCTAGGGGCATGGAATTAACAAAGAAACATTGTTAGTTTTTAGGGGTGGGTCTTTTGTCAGTAGGAATCTTATGAAAAAATTTATTATACTGAGCCACATAATCTCTCATAGGATCATGAATTTATTTTCTCATTTGTGTAAGTTGCACCAATAGAGAATGCTCATCATCAGTGCTCTTGACATATCCTTCAAAGGTATTTTTCATGGAGTTCCAGTCAGTTATAGATCCTACAGGTAGGTTTCCAAACCACTCCACTGCTCTTTTTGTAAGAGTTTGAATGAACAATCTAACTGCTACATCCTTAGTTTGCACTCCCATAATGCTAGTAGTTACATTGAAAGCATTAAAATGCTCTTGTATAGATACTGTACTGTCTCTGGTGAACTTTGGAAGGACATCTTTAGCTCCTTTTGGAAGAGCATGATGAGCAGCCAAAGCTAAAGGCTCCACTGCATTACCCCACAGTTGAGCCATGATAACTATAGGGAAGATAGTTTAGAGAGGGGGAGGGTGAATTCTTGACAAAGTTAAGGCTTGCGAATCACAAGTCTTAGAAGATGACCTGAAAGTTTCTCTTCGAGGAGAAGATGGTCTTCTTTGAGCCTTTTTCTTGGATGGATGAACTTTTGAGGTTTCAAGATTTCTCAATTATTCAAAGATACTATCAAAGATACCTGCCTCTCTCTAAGACCTGGTGTAAGGTCTAGAATCTACTTTGGCCATTTTATTGTCTTGGTATTGCTATATCAACTAATGCAACTTCTCAAGCAACAGGGAGACCTCTCAACCGCTCACCAATTTATTCCTCATCTTTTATATTATTGTTATTCACTAAGTTTGTGCCTTTGTCTCAAGCTCTCGTAGTCTTGATAACCTAGTATAACATGGGAATCATCTCCAGGTTGTGGGACCTATGCTAACTAAGATGAGACCTCCAGGTTCTAGGCTGGTTCCTCTTGGATAATCACCTTAATTTGCTTCTAGACATGAAAAGTAAAACTTTGGAGGGAAAGTGATAGAAGGAATGCTTGAAAGGGAAATGACTGAAAGAAAACTACCTACTAGGTGATGCACCGAAATTAGGGTTTGGATCTTAGTATAGAGGAATGGAATCAATGAAAGGCTCAGGTCTAGTAGGTCACAACTTACTGAATAGGCTTGCATAAGTATTTCATAGATGGGTCTAAACATAAGACACAATTTATGACCTGCAAACAGACATTCACTTCTGCAACTCGGTGTAGGATTGAGAAAAGACTGTTAGGGGGCTGAAGTATACCCACAAAAGCATCTAAATCAGATCAAACATAATAACACACATAGTTATAGAAAGTAAGAGGGATCAGGAACCCTAAGATACCACTGAAAACATCATATACTTCAATTCAATAAGAGATAAACTTAGACAAGGAAGTATAAGGACATAAAGAATTATCACAAAATACCTCTGCAATGTTTGAATTCATCAATGGGAGAAATACAACTATATAAGCCAGAGGGTAGAGATGATACCACAGATGACCCTTAAGAAAAATGAAATTCTTCTACAAATTTTCCAACTCCCTGAGCTTCAAAAAAGCTCCAAAACAATATATACATACTCAACTGCACGCAAGCAGGAGTCAAAACTAACCTAACTAGAGTCACAAGATTTTACAAAAATATCAAACCCTAGGGTACTGATCACCTGTTTAATGAAAATCTCTGAGAACCAGTGATCAAATTAGATCTTTCTTTGCATGTTGATCTTGTACTGAGCCCTCCTATAGACACAACAACCTTGACCCATCTACCCACCTACAACTCCACTGAGCCATGAAGGCTTCAAATCCGATCTTATTTCCTTGGGTAACAGTACCACTCAAAAGATGGCACCAACTCTTCATCACTTCTTAGTGCGGGGACATGGCATAGTACCCTGCAATGCTGGTCAATATTCACCTCCATCACCCTCTCAACCACAAATGTCCTAAGAATTAAACTCCTGAGCTACCCGATGTCGTGCATGGCCAAAAGAATGTAAAACCCTAGCAAAACCAGTAGAAAACATTTGAATTCAAATGCTAATGGCTAGCCTGGTCATTTTAAAACATAGCCGTCGATGCGAAACTTTTTTCTTCCTGGCAAATGGATGGCTCAGATTGGCTTTACAATAGTCATAAACCTTCTTGAAAAGTCAGAGTCCATATCAGCATATTGTGACCAATGAGAATCGAGCACGTCAGCATATCTATTATTTTGGACCCACCTTGAACTTTTCCTCCTTTAAGTCATTCAGTGACTATGCGATTGAAGACCTCCTTCTAATTTATGGAATCCTTTTCATAACCCTAGTCTAGTTAAGCGATTCAGTGAACAAGGATTTTCACTGAATCCCTGGCTCTTTCTAATAACCCTGGTTACATTAAGCAAACAAGAGAAACCCCTTTATTCACTGATTCATAGAATACTCTTAATCGCTTATGAGAATCTGGCCTACATTTGGTGAACTCACGACTGAAGAAAATCGCTAGGTCACTGAGAACTTTAGGGCTTCACTAATTAATTATGAGATTTTGTGAATACACACATTCACGCATTCTCCAGATCGATTGGAGCACTGCTATTTTATCACATGAATACATGACCAAAAGGAACTTATCAGAGCTGCCAAAACTTTGTTAACCCTATGCCCATCTCCATATGTCAATCTTCTATTTGTTCTCAACCACCCCATCAGTAGACACCACAACAAGCCTTTTGATGATGGACCCACTAAAGATAAGATTTTGATCTAACGGCAGGTGCACGATCTCATGGCCACTGAATATTCCTTCCACCTTTACGCCAGCCATAGATTTATATTAGACCGAGACCCCTTCTAACAAATGAACCCACCTAGAAATATTTGTTAGCACTTGGCAACCAATTACATTTGAGCAAGTCAGCACACCTGACAAACTCGGACCCATGACTTGCGAAAAGAGCATCAAACGATTGTCGCTAAACCACTGACTTAAATAGCATGCATCTTATCCCAGTGACATAGTGACAACCATAAGATTTTGTTGTACTTTCACCTCTCAAAAAGATCAAGACCCACTGAAATATGCCTAATCACCATTATGTGGACCAATCAGAAGCAGCCATTAGTATACACGTAGCAATGGACCCGCCTGAATGAAGAGTTATGTCACCAGGAGAAATCAATGGCAGTCTTAAGTTCATAAACTTCTCACACTTTTCATGAGAAAATGTGCCAGCCATTAGATCAAAAGAGGACTGACAACCGGGCCCAGTGAAAAATGCCTAATCATCTCCTTTTGACCAATGAAATACCTCCACATAGGACACCGTGGCAATGGACCCATAAAGGCATGAAGTGCTGAGAAAATGAAAGATCGATGGTTGTCGTAAGATCACGAGCCTCTAACACATGCTATGAGATCTTATGACAACCATTAATCTTAGTTACTAGGACCCCACTACAAATCTAACCTTGAAAGTCTTAGCGAATGCATGACCAGAGGAAGAATCACTCAGTCACCGAATAGAATTCCTAACCTTGGTTAAGTCTACAGAATATGCAAACAACGTATTCGTAGAATCGCTGAGTGTTTAGTCCAACCTAGGGTTTTAGTTAGCGATTGCCTGACTGAAGGCAATCCGTGAAGTCACTGAATGTTTGGAAACACCACCATTTTATCTTGTGACTAAGAGAAACATTGCAGTCACTAGTTCACCAAGAGGAAAGGGTAACCGTCAGAAAACCTAGAGAATCTGCAATTAAGAAAAGGAAAACCATTTGCTGAGTTGCTAACCACAGAGACCTAACTACCAAACATTAAGAAATTGAGAGAGGCAATGAAATCACAGAATCATTGAATAAAAGGGGTAACCACTGACTGACTCGGAGAACTAAAGACTAGCCAATGAATGAAAAGTGCACATGGGTATTTGAGGATTTTAAGTGGCTGATAAAGTAACTCAAAAATATAACAAGGCCTAGGGCTTTTTCGAGGGTTTTTGAACACCAACGACTAGTTTATGAATTTTTTGACCTGCAGACTAGAGAGTTAAAAGAATTGCAAGGGCCAGAGGGTTTGCAATGAAGCCATGAAATTTTGCAGAGTGCTTGGGAGGAGAAAAATAGAGACTTGGGGATGGATTTTAGCTAAATTTGCATGTACATGAAAATTAGGGTAACATTTTGGTGATTTCTACTGGATGTCATCCTGCTAGACATTGAAAAGTAGTGGCCTTGACAAATCCATTGGGCATGGGGTTATTACAGGAATAAAAATTCTCTACAAAGGGACAAAACTGAAAAAATGTGCTCAGAGCACTTGTTGAAAAGAAGGAAACTAAACTAGAAAATAGGGAAAGGAACAAAAAATACATTTACAGAAATTTACAGAGAGGGATTAACCTCAAAACAAGGCTTCAAATGAAAACCATTCACTGAGATTGGCAAGGCATCACCTTCAAGATTTGATAGCTAGAAAGCATTAGATCCTCTACACTCTATTATAAGAAATGGTCCACCCCAAAATGAATCAAATTTTTTATGTCTGCTAGGCTTGGATCTGAACTCATCCCATTTGAGAAATACATCTCCAACTTTGAAACTTCTAATCTTGGCTCTTTTATCAAAGCTTTTCTTTGTTTGGATCTGATGGAATTCCATATTCTGCATTGATTTGTCTCTGATTTCTTCCAATTCCATCAATTGAGCATACCTAATGTGCAAAGGATCTCCCTCTTCAAATAGGGCATATTGAGTGGCTAGGTCCAGAGCTAGTAATTTAGTTGAAATGGAGACCTTAGCCTCTTTTCCATATGCTAGCATATAAGGAGAATTACCAATGATTTTCTTTGGGGTAATTCTATCTAACCACAAGGCAGACCTGAGCTTAGTATGCCAATCTCTCTAATTTTCTTGAAGAGTCTTCTTGATTATCCTAATCAGGTTCTTATTTGTTGATTCAGCTAAGCCATTGCCCTAAGGGTAATAATTTGAACTGGTATTCAGATAGATGCCATTCCTGACTGCCCACTCTGAAACTTTGAGGCCTGTGAATGCTAATGCATTATCTAAGATGATGGAATCAGGAGTGCCAAACCTATGAACTACATCATCATAAAAACTTAATACAACATTCTCATTGGCATCTTTTAATGCAATTACTTCTGTCCATCTGGTGAAATAATCTATTGCACTGATTATCCATCTATGGCCTGCACTAGATGGAGGGTTGATCATACCAATGAAGTCTATACTCCACTTCATGAAGGGCTACTCTGTTCTAATTGGTTGCAGGGGAAAGGCTGCAATCCTTTCTTTTCCTACAAACATAGCACACTTGATACATTTTCTGACATGATCATGACTATCCTTAAAGATAGATGGCTAATAGTACCCAGCCCTCATGATTTTAAAAGTAGTAGTCCTAGGAGAAAAGTGACCTCCAGAAGGTCCATCATGAAACTCAAATAGGACATCTGCTATCTTTTCTGAATCTATGCATCTTAAAAAGACACCACTATGATCCTTTCTGAAAAGAACTTCATCTATCAGCACAAAAGGAATAGATTGTAACCTATAATACCTTCTTTTTGCTGAATCCAAACCTGTAGGACATTGTCCTGTCTTCAAGTAATTGATCATATTAGGCAACTAGCTTGTTTCCTTGGCTTGCTCTTATGTAGAATGCACCACCAAAGATGCATCCATTTGCTCTGATTTCTTTGAACTCTCACTTGATGCCAAATGTTCACAAAGACCTCTTCCTCTAACCAGCTTGGTAGTTTGAATATCTATGTCATATTCCATCACTTTGGTGATCCAACCAGCTCTTTTCTCATTTAGATCCTTAGAAAGCAAAAATTCCTTGACACTTGGATGAGTAACTTTTAAATGTACCTTATTATGGGTCAACAAATATCTAAACTTTTTAAGGCTCTTCACCACAGTAAGTACATGTTTCTCTACAAGAGAGTATCTTTGTTCATACTCCACTAAACCCTTGCTAAAGAAAGCAATGGGCTACTCCAATCCATCTAAATTTTCTTGGGTTAACATTGCAGATATGGCATCATGACCTCCATAGGCATAAAGGATAAAATCCTTACTAAAATTTGGGTTTAACAAGGTAGAAGCTCCTATCAAGGCTTCCTTAATAGCTTGGAAATTGACTCTCCCTTCTTTGGTCCAACTAAAAGCTGAACTCTTCTTTAACATGGCTATCAGAGGCTTGAGTAAATCTTCAATGTTAGGCAAGAACCTCCTAACAAAATTAATCTTTCCTATGAAAGATTGGAGACTTTTCTTATGATGTGGTAGGGGTAGCTCTAAGATAGCTGCAATTCTCTCAAGATCCACTGTAATTCCTTCTTTGGAAACTACATATCCCAATAGTTTTCCTTCATGAACTACGAACACACATTTTTTGAGATTAAGAGATATCCCAAACTCTCTACACCTTTCAAAGATCTTCCTCAAATGTTTGATATGATCTATTGCATGTTTTGAATAGATAGTTATGTCATCCAAGTAGACCAGTACAAACTTGTACATGAGGCTTTTAAAGGCCATATCCATTGCCTTTTAAAAAGTAGCACCTGCATTTGACAAACCAAAGGGCATCTTTTGATAAGCCATGGTTCCCCACTTGGTTGTAAATGAAGTCTTGTATTGATCCTCTTTATTTACTAAGATCTAATTGTATCCTGAATAGCCATCCAATAATGAAAATCTCTCAGATCCAAAGACACATTGTAAGATTTGTTCCATGGAGGGTAGTGGATGGTGGTCCTTTAATGAAGCTCTGTTAAGATCCCTAAAATCAACACACAACCTTAGCTCCCCATTCTTCTTCCTGACAGGAACAAGGTTGGAGACCCAACTAGTATGCTTAATGGGGGGTAGATGATACCACTTTCTATTAGTTTGAGTACTTCTTTATGCATGAGTGGCTCAAGCTTAGGATTAACAGGCCTTTGTTTTTGCCTCACTAGTTTGGCATTTGGTTCCAACTCAATAGTGTGCTAAGCAAGGGTAGGATTAAAACCCTTGAGGTCTTCATACTGCCATGCAAACACATCACTAAATTCCTTGAATAGTTGTGTGTAATCTTGCTTTTCCAAATCAGTATTCACTTTTCCAAATTGTAAGCTCTTACCTGGTTCCAACTCTAAGTCAACACAATGTTCTTGTTGGACTACTAGGCTAGCTTTATTTTTCTTGACTTCATCATCCTTGTTGAAGACAGTCTCTAAGGTAACAAGACCTCTAGGCATCTTATTGCACTTGAGTTGTATCACTTGACTACCATAGTTTTGTGATAGCCTATCTTGATTGTACTCTGAAAAAACATCTTCTTCAAACAGGAACTACAAAATTTGTTCATCATTGTCAAACACTTGCCAATTAACATCATTGTTAGGAATAGATGGTCTGAAAATCACTTTGATATGATGTTGATCCCTTTCTTTTGAGATGCTATTTGGAATGTCATACTTCCATCCAATAGGAGCTAACCTGTCTACATTCTGATTTAGCTTCCTAGGGATAGCAACAATATTGAAAGCATGGAAATCTTCAATTGCATCCCAAACTCTATGTTTGTATTCTTTCATGGTGTCATTCTTGGTTGCGCTTATCCCTCTTACTTGGCTGACAACTAACTCATTTTCACCATAAACTTTTAGGGCCTTAAGCCATCTTTTTCTAGCCCATTCTAGTCCATTGACTAGGCTTTCATACTCTACAGTACTGCTAGTGCAAGAGAAACTAAATCTAAAGGTAGTATAATACCTTTCTTCTTTTGGGGACACTAACATAGCACCACCACTATAACCATGCCTACTTCTAGCTCCATCAAAAAATAGTTCCCAAACCTAATTGCTCTAATCCTCTAAATCAGTATCTTCTTTAAGAAGGCTTGGTTCTATGGCTCCACTTTCTTGTATCAAATAACTTCCCAAACCAAAATCCCAAACAAGACTTTCTTGGGCCTCTGAAGCTCTTTCATCTAGAATAATATGAGGGATACTCTCTATCTTTGTGTTTGCTTCACTAATAGTTTGGAAGTCATTGTCATCAAATATAGGGCAGTTTGCATTGATGGTATTGGACACATATGGTTCTATATGGTGTGCCGCTAATGGTTCTAATTTAATGGTGACCTTGGTCCCATACCTTGTATGAAATAACATGTGAGACCAATCAGAGGATAGATAGCCTCTTATCTTAGCTATAAACTCCCTTGAAAGACATATAGAAAATAATGCAGGGAGATCTATGATATATATATCAAGGAGCATGGAAAAATTAGGACTAGCATGAAGGATCAAACTAGTATCCTTGGCCACACCTATAGTATTGACTAAGGATCCATCAAGTTGTGTGACCTTCTTTTGGAAGGGTTCATACTTCAGTCCTAATTGGTCAGCTACCTTCTTGGGCATTACAGTGCTAGTAGCTCCACTATCTACCATAAAATTATGTACTAAAGATTTTCCAAAAATTAGAGATACATAAAAGGGAGGTGGCTTTGAGTTCCTACCTCAAATAACATTGCCTTTGGATTTTCTACTTGGAGCCTCCTTTTCTTGATCAGTGTTAACCAACACTAGCTTTGCAGCTTCTTTTGTAGGTTGAGGAGTTGCCACCTTTGTCATGGCCTTCTTCAAAATTTTAGGCTATCTAGGAAGAGCCAAGGAGTCCCACATGGACATGGTGATATTAACCTTCTTCATGTTGTCTACAATATTAAATGGTGTCATAGTGTGTACCCTCTATTGTGCTTTCACTATGATGGCCTCCACTTCTTTAGAATGTTGGCTTTCTTTGCTTGTAATGACAAGAGCCTCCTTAGGTGTGATGGGATTAGCTTGCTACAGTGGCTTTGTAGATGTGGTGGATTTGGTATTGGAATATGCTCTCTCCATGTCTTGAGCTCTTCTTTTTTCTCTTGTATAAGCAACAAAAGCAACTTCATCATTGACTCCATTGAAGTCTGGTTGCTCCCAATTGAAAAGAGCAGTCTCATTCTCTTGTGATTCTTGTTGAGGCACTGAGCCACTGGATGAAGCCTCTGATTGAGCTTGTGAGGCATTTTGAACCATTAGAGCTTGGTTCATCCATCCATTTGAACACGTAGCTTGATTATGAGGCTGATTACAAGGAAAACACCATTCATTCTCCATCACCATATTATTTTGACTAGGAACCATATCCCTCACCGGATTTATAGAATTTAGAGGTGCAGGGTTATATGGTTGGAATGGTCTCTAATTAAAACTTTATCTTTGTCCTTGGTAGCCTCCTTGGTATGGTGGCCTATTTTTTTGATAAGGTTGTCCTTGATTCTGATATTGTTGATTAGGACCTTGGCCTTGTGGCTGAAATGGTGGTCTGATTCTTTGACCTTGCTTCTTTAGATTTGTGACCTCTTTAGTCAAGGTCTGCAATAAATTGGTCATTTCTTGCTTACTGCTTTCTTGACTATTCTTTATTTCTTGCAGCTCTTATGAGAAACTAGTTGTTAGCTCTTGACCACTAGTACTAGCCTAAGGTGCTAATATGGTGGGAATAGGGGTAAATGGGGGTACTTGGGTAGGTGCAATGGGTTGAAGGCTAAGAAAAATGGGCATTCATGGCCTTCTAGCAATCATTCCTACTTGGATCAAATAATTCTCAGCCCTAATAGCTATGTCAAAAGCTTGGGGTAAAGAAGTACCACCCATAGACTGGATCATGATAGAAATTTGACTATTTAGACTTTGCAAGTAGTATAGAAAAGCATGGTCGGCTAATGGTCTCACAGAGACTGGAATTCTATTCCATGTTTTGAGGAATCTACTATTGTAATTTGTCATTTGCTCTTAAGGGTCTCTCTTAATAGTTGTTAACTATTCAACTAGAGACAAGTTATCTAATTTATCCTCAAAATGTTTGCTTAATGCATCCCCTAATTCATCCCATGAAGTGATAGAACCAACTGTTAAAGTTCTAAACCATTCTAGAGCCTTACCTTTAAAAGAGGCTACTAATAACTTTGTGCCCACATCCTCTTGAGTAATGTTGTGTATGCTGCAAATGGTGGTCACATCTCTTATGTGTTCAAAAGTAGTTGTCTTCCCTTCACCTATAAAATCAGGCATACTCTTAAGTACCACCAAGGGCACATCATGATGTTGAGAAAAATTTAATGGGCTCCCCTGATTGAAAGGTGCAAATGCAAATGGTCTAGCCATTGTAGGAGCTAGAATCTGAAGATTAACAACTATATGAGTTGTATTTGTTGCTTGGATTTGAATCTTCCTCTAGATCTCTGGTTAGAGATCTACCTCTTCTTCTATAATTAAAGGGAAAAGGTCTCCTTTCTGAAGTATCAGGAGGTGTTGATTGAACTCTCCTTGCAGGGGATGTTCTTTGAGTTGACCTCCCTTTATGAGTTCTTCTTGAGGGCAACTCTGAAAATTTAGTGGGCTTTGAGCTTCTAGTCTCAACCTTTCTCATAAACCTTAAACAAGGTTAGCCCTTGATCTTTGAAATCAGTGGAGTCACCAGATATACTTCATAGAATGAATTCTAAAAGCCTATTTTATGCAATCTATATATCAGAGATAGCATATCTTTAACATGAATCTAATCTTTTACTGTCCCACCGGGCATGCCAAAATTTTTATACACTAAGTTTGTGCCTTTGTCTCAAGCTCTCGTAGTATTGATAACCTAGTATAACATGGGAATCATCTCCAAGTTGTGGGACCTATGCTAACTGAGATGAGACCTCCAAGTTCTAGGATGGTTCCTCTTGGATAATCACCTTAATCTAGTTCTAGAAATGAAAAGTAAAACGTTGGAGGGAAAGGGATAGAAGGAATGCTTGAAAGGGAAATGACTGAAAGCAAACTACCTACTAGGTGATGCACCAAAATTAGGGTTTGGATCTCAGTATAGAGGAATGGAATCAATGAAAGGCTCAGGTCTAGTAGGTCATAAATTATTGAATGGGCTTGCATAAGTATTTCTTAGAAGGGTCTGAACATAAGACACAATTTATGAACTACAAGATGACATTCACTTTTGCAACTCAGTGTAGGATTAAGACAAGACTATTAGGGGGCTGAAGTATACCCACAAAAGCATCTAAATTAGATCAAACACAATAACACACATAGTTACAAAAAGTAAGAGGGATCAAGAACCCTAATATACCACTAAAAACATCATATACTTCAATTCAATAAGAGATAAACTCAGACAAAAAAGTATAGGGACATGAAGAATTATCAAAAAATACCTCTGCAATGTTTGAATTCATCAATGGGAGAAATACAACTATATAAGCCAGAGGGTAGAGATGATACCATAGATGACCCTTAAGAAAAATGAAATTCTTCTACAAATTTTCCAACTCCCCAAGCTTCAAAAAAGCTCCAAAACAATATATACATACTCAACTACACGCAGGCAGGAGTCAAAACTAACCTAACTAGGGTCACAAAATTTTACAATAATATCAAACCCTAGGGTACTGATCACCCGTTTAATGAAAATCTCTGAGAACCGGTGATCAAATCAGATCTTTCTTTGTGTGTTGATCTTGTACTGAGCCCTCTTGCAGACACAACAACCTCGACCCATCTACCCACCTGCAACTCCACTGAGACATGAAGGCTTCAAATCCAATCTTATTTCCCTAGGTAACAGTACTGCTCAAAAGATGGCGCCAACTCTTCATCACTTCTCAACACAGGGACATGGCACAGTACCCTGCAACACTGGCCAATAGTCACCTCCATCACTCTCTCAACCATAAATGTCCTGAGAATTAAACTCCTGAGCTACCCGATGTCGTACATGGCTGAAAGAACGTAAAACCCTAGAAAAACTAGTAGAAAACATTTGAATTCAAATGTTAATGGCTAGCCTGGTCATTTTAAAACATAGCTGTCGATGTCAAACTTTTTTCTTCCCAGCAAATGGATGGCTCAGATTAGCTTTACAATAGTCATAAACCTTCTTGAAAAGTCAGAGTCCATATTAGCATATCGTGACCAATGAGAACCGAGCACATCAACATATCTATTATTTTGGACCCACCTTGAACTTTTCCTCCTTTAAGTCATTTAGCGACTACATGACTGAAGACCTCCTTCTAATTCATGGAATCCTTTTCATAACCCTGGTCTAGTTAAGCGATTCAGTGAACAAGGCTTTTCGTAGAATCGCTGGGTCTTTCTAATAACCCTGGTTACATTAAGCAAATGAGAGATACCCCTTTATTTGCTGATTCACAGAATACTCTTAACCACTTATGAGAATCTGGCCTACATTTGGTGAATTGGTGATCGAAGACAATCACTAGGTTGCTAAGAACTTTAGGGCTTCACTAATTAATTCTGAGATTCTATGAATACACACATTTGTGCATTCGCCAGCTCGATTGGAGCACTACTATTTTATCACATGAATACGCGAGACCAAAAGGAACTTATCAGAGCTGCCAAAACTTTGTTAACCCTAGGCCTATCTCCACATGTCAATCTTCTATTTGTTCTCGACCACCCCATCAGCAGACACCTTAGCAAGCCTTTTGACGATGGACCCACTAAAGATAAGATTTGATCTAATGGTGGGCACATGATCTCATGGCTATCAAATATTCCTTGCACCTTTATGCCAGCCATAGATTTATATTAGACCGAGACCCCTTCTAACAAATGAACCCACCTAGAAATATTCATTAGCACTTGGCAACCAATTACATTTGAGCAAGTCAGCACACCTGACAGACTCAGACCCACAACCTGCGGAAAGAGCATCAGACGGTTGTCGCTAAACTGTTGACTTAAATAGCATGGATCTTATCCCAGTGGCATAGTGACAACCATAATATCTTACTGTACTTTAACCTCTAGAAAAGATCAGGACCCACTAACATATGCCTAATCACCATTATGTGGACCAATTAGAAGCCGCCATTAGTATACACGTAGCGGTGGACCCACCTAAATGAAGAGTTATGTCACCAAGAGAAATCAATGGCAGTCTTAAGTTCACAAACTTCTGACACTTTTCGTGAGAAAAGATGCCAGCATTAGATCAAAAGAGGACTGACAACCGGGCCCACTAACAAATGCCTAATCATCTGCTTTCAACTAATGAAATACCTCCACATAGGACACCATGGCAATGGACGCACAAAGGCATGAAGTGCTGAGAAAAGGGAAGATCGATGGTTGCCATAAGATCACTAGCCTCTGACACATCCTATGAGATCTTATGACAACCATTGATCTTAGTTACTAGGAACCCACTCCATATCTAACACCAAAAGTCTTAGCAAATTCATGACCAAAGGAAGAATCGCTTAGTCGCCGAATAGAATTCCTAACCTTGGTTAAGTCTACAAAATACATGAACAAGGCATTCATAGAATCACTAAGTGTTTAGTCCAACCTGGGGTTTCAGTTAGTGAATGCTTGATTGAAGGCAATCCATGAAGTTTTTGAATGTTTGGAAATACCACCATTTTATCTTGTGACTAAGAGAAACACTGCAGTCGCTAGTTCGCCGAGAGGAAAGGGTAACTGTCAAAAAACCTAGAGAATCTGCAACTAAGAAAAGGCAAATTGTTCACTGAGTCACTGACCGCAGAGACCTAACCACCAAACATTAAGTGACTAAGAGAGGCAATGAAATCACTGAATTGCTGAATAAAAGGGGTAACCACCGACTGACTTGGAGAACTAGCGACCAGCCAATGACTGAAAAGTGCACATGGGTATTTGAGGATTTTAAGTGGCTGATAAAGTAACTCAAAAATATAACAAGGCCTAGTGCTTTTTTGAGGGTTTTTGAACACCAACGACTATTTTATGAAATTTTTTACTTGCAAACTAGAGACTTAAAAGAATTGCAAGGGCCAGAGGGTTTGCAATGAAGCCATGAAATTTTGCAGAGTGCTTGGGAGGATAAAAATAGAGACCTAGGGATCGATTTTAGACAAATTTGCATGTACATGAAAATTAGGGTAACAATTATCACTGTTGGTGCTCATAATTCTAGATAATGTCTTTTTGTGTGTAGATGCCTTCAATGTTGTTTCAGGTCTAGGTGAAGAATCTACCATCTCTGCAACTTCAAAGCTAGTTAGCTTTGCAATCAACATCTCTCTGCTAAAATTTGTAGTCAAAGGTATAATTTCTTCTATAGCCTGAACTTTGGTCTTATAAATAGGTGTCAATAATCTAAGGACCTTTGCAATGACTTCTTCCTCTTCATAAGTGCCTCCAAAATTTCTTATTCCAATCACAACCTCAATAAATCTCTTTATATAATCCCTAATATTTTAATCATCTTTCATTTTCAACTTCTCCATCCTTCTTTTCTATTTCTATAACTTTTCTTTCTTAGTGTTAGTAAACATATTTTGTCTTTGTTTCTATCTTCCTTAAGATTATTACTCTATTACCCTTTCAAAGAAAAACTCCTACTAGCAGTTGGGTAAGTGCTGAATATGAGTCACTTCCCTCTAAATTTTAATCTAGGTATAACTACCTAAATAGAGTTTCAATGAATTTCTCTAACCAGATTTCTCAATTTAGCTTTTAACCTAAAAGCTTAGAAGGCCGTTGTATTGTTCTTTAGATGACTAGCACTTTTTACAACTTTTTTCAAAAGGAAAAAAAGATATACAAAAATAGAAAATCACAGTTTTCTACCTTCTATACCTCTTTGAGATAGTATAAAAAAATAATGAATCAAAGAAATATGAATCGGGCTATGATCACCGATATCCTCAAGATAGTGACAAAGATCTATTGTAGAAACAAGGAATGAATAAAAACATCACCACATGACATATATTCACTCACTTCAAATTAAATAGATCTGAAACAAAGTATGATTGATATATTAACTATTCTTGTACCACAGACAAAAAGCATGAAAAATATATATAAGTTCTTTAACAGCAAACTTGATATATCAAAAATTTCTTTTTTCAACTGAAAGAATCTTTCAAAGAAAAATACTAATTTCCTTCCAAAAATTTCCTACCCTTTCTACTACGCAACTAAACTACTTATAGTTTTTGAAAAGCTGAGAGGTCTCTTGAAAATCTGGACGTCTCGGTTAAAATAGTTTTACAAGTAACCAAAGTAAAAGAAGACTCATGTCCTTTAGAGTTTCCAAACAGTTAAAACATAACTAAATTTTAAGATCAACCTCCTTGTTGACAGCATGCTCCTTATCTCTCATGAGATTCTCTCCTTCAGCTGCGGTGGATTGTGTCACCTCTAACTACTTGTGTTCCTGAATCAATTCCTTCATGAGATGTAGATGCGGAACCTTCATGTTCACTATCCTTGTCATCTTCATTTCCTTATTCCACCTAGATTTCTTGACCTTATCGATTGTTGAAGGGAATTTATCCACACAGAGATACAACATTGATTCAATCCTGGCCATCTATGTAAAATCTGAAGGTTTAGGGTTGGCCTTTTCTTAAAGATTCTTCATGGTATTCTCAAACACTGCAAGGGCTATTTTTTGGTCTTGATCTCCATGATTGACTATGTATGTATGAGCAAAATTGTTCACCTTTAGTTCAGTCATCATTATTTTCTACAACTGGCTAATTTCATTTTCACTATCTTTGTTCTCTATGATAGTACTCCTAATGGTACTAAGATGCCAACTAACATTCTTTCTGAGAACAAAGAAGGTGGCTTCATCATGTGACTTCACAGATTTATCTGTATAGAACTTCACATACTCATATTTTTCTATCTACAAGAACTTAGACATGGCTGCAAACCACTTCTCTTCCTCTCTCTCCCACACCCGCCTCTATATTTTTCACTCACCTATTAAGGCTTCTGTATCTTGTAAAACTTCATGAGCATCTTTGAGGTACTTAAGACCACTTTTGACAATTTCACTTATCCATTCATCTACAGAAGTCACCGGGGTTCGACCTCTTTGCACTTGACTCAAGAAATTTTTGCTTTCAGTAAAATCTAGGTCAAAAATATGAGGAGACTAAACTAATAGAGTGGCATCAAAACTGCAGAAGGTATTGATAAACTGTGACAATGTTAAAATTGTTTTCTTTAATTCTTTCTTTTCCTTTCCATCTTGCCAAGATGAATTCAACATCTACTGCATTATTTCTTTGAACAAATTACTCTTGTTAGCACAATCCATGGTACCTAGTTCCACCTTTTTGATTTCAAAGTCCTTTGTCCTAACTTCTTGTTCCCCCTCCTTAGGTTTGTAAGTCACCACTTCAGGAGTCCATTTTCTAGTTTTCCCATTTGTGAACATTCGGGATATGCTTTTTACTTTTTTAGTTTTGGGGGTTTTCTGGACATACTTGCTAACTATATTTTTAATGAGGATAGATATAGATGTTAATATGATTTAGAATAATAGAGAGGGGGGTGAATCAGTTATTCTCAGGTCCAGATGTATAAAAATAAATTTTAAACTCTTCAACAAATCAAATCTAATAACCAACACCTATTTAGTCATTATTGATTGCATAACAGAAACATATAACAGTGCAGTCCACTTATCCAATAGCATCTAACTTGCAAAACATAGAAATGTTCAAACCAAAACATTCACACAAGTATCAACACCAGGATTTATAGTGGAAACCCAATTTGGGAAAAACCACTTTGTAACATGTTACTATTATGTTCACTCTTCTGAAGTGAGCTCGGTGAAAAGCCAACCTTGTCAAAGGTTACAAACACGATGTCAGATGTGACCTGATTAAAGGATTTAAACCACTCTGTTAAAAGTGCACCTTGTTATAGGACTTACATACACTCCATTAGAATCCAACCTTGTTCAAAGGATTTATACCTATGATTGTTAGGTCAACCTCTATTAAAAGGATTTTGATTGTTACAATGGTTAGAAAGTAGTAGTAATATTGATTTGAAAAACATACAACTCACTTTGCAAATATCAGATCCAATTCCGTACACATATGCTAGCTTACTAACTATGAACCTTTACCATCTCCATCACTGATCTTCTCGAAACTCTCTTCAAGCAATCGCAACACTTCTCCTTCAACCTTCTCTGCTTAGACAGTCAGTAACATCACAACACTTCCTGCATCCACTCCCTTCCTCTCTTCTCTTCAACCTCTTACTTAGGTTCCCTTAATACTTTCTCCATTAGGTCAATACATCTAATGCCACTTAATATCCTTCGTAGATCTTAGGGTTAGGTTAGATTCATTGAATCCATCCTACATTACGTTCTTCGGCTATCCTTCTAGAAGTATCTTGAATCTCTTAATAGATTTACAATAAAATATTTTATAGTGCATTAAATGCTTTCATATAATCAATAAATAAAGTCAACACATTTTACATAATCCAAGAATTCAACGATGTCGGATGGAAATCTGAATTCTTCCTCAAATGCAAAATACTGACACTCGGTCGATACTGTGTTCTACTTCTTGGTCTTCACTAGAAAGCTCGATCACCACATTAACTATCTCCTTGGCTAACATTGTCTTCCTCAACAATTAACTAGTGTTTGGTCAACACTGAATTTACTTGGCATATGCTAGCTTGGTCGACACTAACAACACTTGGCTTAAACTAGATTTCTTCACTTTTTCTCAGTTAAGCCTACCTATTTAGTCTTCATTCTTACTTAGATAAATAATACATTATCTTATCATTGTGCCACATAATCAAGTACTCGTTGAAGTATCAAGATAACTCAACCTTTCCTTAGGTGCTATTGTTACCGACCTTGCCTACCCGTTAGCAACACTCAAATAGATATAGTACTTTCTTAAATAGAAATAGTCTTACCAGTTAAGGTTTGACATCAATGACAATACAACAATTTCTTCAATTGCAGTTTCCAACAATCTCCCTCTTTGGCATTGATGGCAACACCATATGAATATCACATGAATTACCAACCAATCCAAAACTTATCTGTCCATCAAAAATATTTATAATATCCTTAGTTTCATTTTGATACAGAATCAATTAGCCATGCTTGACCATCCACTAAATTTCTCCCTCTGTCTTGATCTTCTCATTCTGTGTATTCATCTTTGATCATCTCCCTCTTTGACAAAAATGCTAAAGCAGTAACAAAAACATACATCCTGTAGATGTAGATATCATCCTTTCAGTTCAGTAACAATATTTCTCCCTCTATCATCTTTGCTTATGACTTATTCTTGACTTTGTTGTGCTTTTCACAACACTAGGTTGTTCCTAAAGTGTGACCTTTCTCTGCATCAATTTGTTAGATTTTCTATACAACACATTTGATGTAGTGCTCCTAGCTTGACTAGGAAGCCTCAGTTAGGGGAAGGACAACTAATTGACTTCTTAGGTATTCATGAGCTTCTTGAGGTAAAGCCTTAGTGAATATGTCTGCTAATTATTCCTTTGTATTCACATATTCCATGCGGACCTCTTTATCTTGTACCAATTCTCTCAAGTAATGATACTTGATGGCAATGTGTTTGGTCTTTGTGTGCATCACTAGATTCTTAGAGATGTTGGTAGCACTTGTGTTGTCATGAAAGATGACAACTGGTTCAGTGATTTCTTCTTTCATGCCTACCAACAATTTCTTTATCCATATCAAATTTGAACAGTTCACAGCTGCAGCCACATACTCAACTTCAGCAGTAGATTGGGAAATGTAATTCTATTTCTTGCTTGTCCAAGAAGCTAATCTTTGTCCAAGAAAGAAAGCTCCACCACTAGTAATCTTTCTGTCATCTTCATTTCTTGCCCAATCAACATCTATATACACTCTCAGTTCAAACTTGTCATGCTTCTTGTAGTACAATCCATAGTCAGCAATCCCCTTCAAATATCTCATGATTCTTTTAACCACCATCATGTGAGTTTCCTGAGGATTGGCAGAGAATCTTGCCACAATCCCAATAGCTAATGCAATACATGGTCTGCTATGCACAACATACTGTAGCATTCCAATCATAGATCTATACAAAGTCTGGGTAACTTCTACAACATCATCATTTTTAGACAACTTCTTTTCAGTAGCCATGCGAGTACTTACTGGCTTTGAATCTTAAATACCAAAGGTTTTTAGTATCTCATGAACATATTTTGACTGGGTGATGAAGAGTCCTTTCTCCAGCTGATATACTTGTAAACCAACAAAAAAATTGATCTCCCCAAATATACTCATTTCAAATTCAGTTTGCATTTCATTTGAAAATTTCTTACACAGGGCATCTTGTCCACCCAATATAATATCATCAAGTTGTGCAATCATACATGTTTCTTCATATAGGTCTAGATAGAACAAATTACCTCTTGTCTATTCTCCACTTCCAATCAGTTTACCAGTGGTATCAAATATTTTGGCCTTCCTGTGATGAAATTCCACTTGGTAGCCAGTGGTATTAAGTTGTGCAACACTCAGTAGATTATAGCTAAGACCCTCAACCCAATAAGCATTTTCACAAGTGATCTTATCAGTCAGCTTAATCAATCATTTTCCTCTAATAGGACATGGTGCATCATCTCCAAATTTTACACTTCTACCTTTATAATGATCTAAGGTATCAAACTTACTCTTATCTCTAGTCATATGATGTGAACAACCACTGTCAATAATCTATTTATCATTTTTGTTCACATAAGATATCAATGCAGTTTTCTCGCCCTCATCAAATTCATCTTTCATTGCAACATAGACAACTTCAATTTCAAAATCATCACTATCAGTGTCATTCTCTTCTTCAGCAATGTAGGAAGATTTCTTACCTTTTCCTTTGTAGTCCTTGTATCTTCGGTAACCTCTATCTTCTCTTTTGTCTTTATGCTTGTTGTATCTTTCTTCATCCTTATTATCCCTATTAGGACATCTAGCAGCTATATGACCAACTTTATTACATGAAAAACATATAATAGGGAGTTTACCTTTTTACCTTCCTTTTCCCCTTTTCAGTCTTCTAGCCATAAGAGCTTCTAGATCCTCAAGTTCTTCATTAGATGTGTCAGTGTCACTTTCACTTTCACTTTCACTTATGCATCTTTCTTTTTCGTTCTTTGACTTACTTAGAACCATTTGTGACTTAAAAGTAGATTCAATATTACCAACAGTGAAGTTATCGTAGTTAGAAAGTTCAAAAGTAGTAATCTTACCAACCAAACTTTCCAAAGTAAGAGCATTAGTAGAGTTACATCTAGATTCTTGAATTGCAAAAATTTTGATTACATAGATATGACGCAGAGTTCTCAATACTTTTCCTATTACAGTTTCATCCTCAATAGTTCCATTTGCTCCTCTAATAGCATTTACAACTTTTTTTATTCTACCATAATATTATGCAATATTCTCACCTTCTTGCATTCTCATTTCATCAAATTTACCTCTTAGGCTCTTGACTTTTTCTCTCAACACAATTATGTCACCGCCATAAATATTTGCAAGGGTGTCCCATATTTGCTTTGCAGTACTGTAGTATTTGATGTCTTCAAATTCTAGATAACTTAGGGCAGACATAATCTCCAACATTGCTTAGTTGTGCTCTTGTTTAGCTTTCATTTCCTCGGCAGTCAGAGGTGCAACAGGTGTGACATAGTCATGCTCAATGTAATACTTTGTAGAATCACCAATACCAACCAAATGTAGCTTCATCAAGCTTTGCCATGCAGGGAAGTTCTCCTTATTTAGCTTTGGTACCTCCCTATACATCTTGATCACTTTCTTCAAGTACCTTCAAACTTGTTCTCTATAAGCACCAACAACTCTAATACCAATTGTTAATATTATTTAGAACAACATAGAGGGGTGGTGAATCAGTTGTTCTTAGGTCGAGATGTATAAAAGAAAACTTTAAAATCTTCAACAAATCAGATCTAATAACCAACACCTATTCGGTCATTACTGATTGCATAACATAAACATATAATAGTGTAGTCCACTTATCCAATAGCATCTAACTTGCAAAACATAGAAATGTTCAAACCAAAACATTCACACAAGTATCAACACCAGGATTTATAGTGGAAGCCCAATTTGGGAAAAACCACTTTGTAACATGTCACTATTATGTTCACTCTTCTGAAGTGAGCTCGGTGAAAAGCCAACCTTGTCAAAGGTTACAAACACACTGTCAGGTGTGACCTGGTTAAATGATTTAAACCACTCTGTTAAAAGTGTGCCTCGTTATAGGACTTACATACACTCCATTAGAATGTAACCTTGTTCAAAGGATTTATACCTATGACTATTAGGTCAACCTCTATTAAAAATATTTTGACTGTTACAATGGTTAGAAAGTAGTAGTAATATTGATCTGAAAAACATACAACTCACTTTGCAAAAATTAGATCCAATTTTGTACACATATGCTGGCTTACTGACTGTGAACCTTTACCATCTCCATCATGGATTTTCTCAGAACTCTCTTCAAGTAATCACAACACTTCTCCTTCAGCCTTCTCTGCTTAGATAGTCAATAACATCAACAACACTTCCAACATCTTCTCTCTTCCTCTCTTTTCTTCAACCTCTCCCTTAGGTTCCCTTAATACTTTCTCCATTAGGTCAATACATCTTTTGTCACTTAATCTCCTTCGTAGATCTTAGGGTTAGCTTAAATTCATTGAATTCATCCTACATTATGTTCTTTGGCTATCCTTCAAGAAGTATCTCGAATCTATTAATAGATTTACAATAAAACATTTTACAGTGCATTAAATGCTTTCATACAATCAATAAATAAAGTCAATAGGTTTTACATAATCCAAGAATTCAACAATGTCGACTGGAAATCTGAATTCTTCCTCAAATGCAAAATACCAACGCTTGGTCAATACTGTGTTCTACTTCTTAGTCTTCACTAGAAAGCTCGGTCACCACGTAAACTGTCTCCTCAGCTAACACTATCTTCTTCAGCAATTAACTGGTGTTTGGTCAACACTAAATTTACTCAGCATATACTAGCTCGGTCGACACTAACAACACTCGGCTTAAACTAGATTTCTTCACTTTTGCTAGGTTAAGTGTTCCAGTTTAGTCTTCATTCTTACTTAGATAAATAATATATTGTCTTATCATTGTGCCACATAATCAAGTACTTATTGAAGTATCAAAGTAACTCAACCTTTCCTTAGGTGCTATTGTTACTGATCTTGCCTACTCCTTAGCAACACTCAAATAGATATAGTACTTTCTTAAAAAGAAATAGTCTTACCAATTAAGGTTTGACATCAATGACAATACAACAATTGCTTCAATTGCAGTTTCCAAAAATAGGAACTAGATTGCATTTTTTACTCAGTGTGGAGATTAGCCATGGGGGTGTGACTCCAGAACAAATGGGTTGCTCAGGTGTCTTTACTAGTGTACCAATTACTTCCAGTGTGGCATCATCTAAGTCAAAAAGATCCTTATCCACTTGTTCATTTTTAGATATGTGAAAACTCATATCTTCTATCTTATCTTCATCCAAATTGATTGTTAGCATGTTCTCCTGAGCCATGTTTTTCTTAGTCTTTAACCTGGTCTTGGAACTTGTTATCCTCTATGAAGGGGCAACTAGGTGAGGTTCAGCTATAGCTTTATTTCACGTGTTTCTGACTTGTAATTTTTTAGTAGATGCTACATTTTCAATTTGAGTAGATGAATTAGAAATAGAAACAAGGGAATGTAAAGAAGTACATGAAACTTCCTCTTTTTCTACTCTAGGTTCTTTCTACTTTCTTCTTTTTTGCAGCCACTCATTAGTCAACTAGATAACACATAAAATTCTTTTTTCAATATTATCTTCTTTGTCCTTGGACCAGTCTATAATAGGATCACTTTTCTCAACTAGTTTTTTGTAGCTAGGCTCAATAAAATTACATCCATCATCAGTTACTCCATCTACATTAATCTGAAGTCTCATTGATTTAATTTGGGATACACATAGCCTACTATGTGCTCTTTCCTCTACTTGTGATTTATCACAGCAGTCTTCCTAGAAATCTTCCAGGTGAGGTACATGAAACATGTGTGATCTAAGCCCTAGACTGACACTTGCATAATTTTTGTTATCAAATCCCACCCTTTTAGTATAGTACTTGAAGTGAAAATGAAAAATATCACCTCCAATACTGACAGCATCAGCCATGGTTTTACATGAAAATTTACCCAGTGTTATAGGAAAACCCTTATCTCACTCCTCTTTAGGAAGAAACCTTTTCAAAACTATAGTGAGTTGTCGGCGAATCTCAGCTAGGATAAAACAATCAAATTTATACCTAGGTAACCTCAGCAGATGGTCTTCAAAACCCCCAACGCTGATATAGGTAAATATAGGAAATTGAATATAATAGCTCCCATACTTAGTTACCAGTTCTTGGGCTTTCAAACTAATCCTTTTATCGGTGAAACCAGCCAGTTCAAAATACAATTTACCCATGAATGTGTCGTGCACTCTTCTATAATTTTCAACAACCTTATCCTTCCGTAGAATTAGGTAATATTCATACACACACATATCTGCAACCCAGGGTTCGTGTGGCAATCTATGCCATTGTCTATTACAGGCTAAATAGTACATGAGATAGGAAGACATGAAGAAACCACTACCAGTCAATTTAGAGGTGTTGAGTTGTTCTCTCAAGGAACTAGCAATTAACTCAGCCCAATCTAGGAGTTGCGTTCCTTCTAGGATGATTTGATCATTGAAATACATCTGGTCAAAAAAAAGATAGGCAACTGGAGACCCTCTTACTCTGTGCAGAATCACCATCAGGTCACTAATGTAAGGGCGAACATGGGTTTTGTTAAATTTCTTGGGCAAACGTGAACCCCCTCTTTGCGGGTTCAGCAACCAGCTCTTTGCTATAGAGTTATGATTTGCATCTTTATTTTCATTAAATTTTACAATGGATTGCATGGAAGAAAAAATAGAGAATGCCTTTTTTGGGATTTGCAGAGCTTGTTTAACCATTTCCCTATTTACAGGAATAAGGATGCTACCATCCTTCTTTTTTATTGACTTAGTATGTGCATCATAATTTTGTATGCATTCAAGAATTAGTTTCAAACAAACAATAGCGGGAGGAAAAGTCACTACAGAACACAAACCACTATGTAGAATTTCCAGAGCTGGGGTACCCTCTAAAGAATTCAACAGATGAGAAGGCAAGTCCTCCACATTGTAGTCTTCTAGGTCAGTGTCTAATACTATGCAGGCATCACATACTAAACTTGTAGTATTCCCAAACATATTAAATGTTGACCTCATGACTGTAGAAAATTAATCTTTTATTCACCTCGCAAACTACTGAATTTGAAAATATCATAGGGGGTATCAGCCAAACTCACTTCATTTCTGTAGAAGATTTTGATCACAAGAGCTCCCCAATCCTTACCTCCACACACCAGGTTCTTAAAAAGAATACTTAAGCATTTGAATGAAAAGATATAACTTAAATAGAGTCGTGAGAGCTCATGAATTTATTGCAAATCTTTTATGTAGAGCGCAGTGCGGATTTGATTTGATATTTTATACATGCAAACCATAATTACCACTTAAACAAATCTCAAGGTGATTAAGAATAATGATTATTTCGGAGCTCTTGGGCATATTTAACAAATTATGACCATAATTAGAATTTAATTCCATCCCCCTATGGGCCTCGCTACTTAGCTGTCATTAGATTCTCTTCTCTTTCACGACCTCCTCAGATTCCTCTGAACAAGAAAGGACATAGTTCATGGTAGTTCGACACCGTTCAAATGTGTTCAAGACTGTTCAACATTTATAAACCTCTGATTTAGCTTAGTTGATGATTTGAATGTCAGGGGACATCATGAAAAAAGGACTGGTTTGCTTCAATCTTCTTAAGTGTCAGTGGAAAGAGTATTTCTTTCTTTATCAACCTGTCATGTCTTCACAAAAGATGAAAATTATGTGAACATCCTTGAACGGGTATGAACATTGTTCAATACTGTTCAAAGGTGTTCAAGAGCATTCAAGAAAAACAAAGCTTGCAAAATTCCAAGTGACTAAAGGCACAAATAGGATTTCAAAAATGATGAACGAATTTGACAAGTATTGAGTGAAGGTAAATTTGATCAAAAGACAAGGTTTTTAACATGAAGCCATAATCAAAGAATAAAAGGACCAAACTCAAACTGGGAATAACACTTAGTAAACTTGTCTCCTTCATATAATACTTCTAATCTTGCCCAAATTTTGTGTGTTGAATCTAGATCTTTCACCTCAGTAAATTCTCCTTCAGAGAGTGCAATGATCAGTCCTTCCCTAGAGACCATGTTATATGAAAATGTCTTCCTTTCTTCATTAGTAGCTTTATCTAATTCATCCTCAGCCTTCATGGTTACATCATTCTTCGTGATCTTCTAGTAGTCAATACCCGATATAGAAAATGTGTTTACATCTTGTTCTTCCAACTGTCAAAGTTTTTAGGATTAAATTTCGGACTACCCTTCCTATAGAATTCCATCTCCAAGATCATTTGAAGTGGTTAAGCTTTCTCTCTAAGGACCAATAACTATGATATCAATTGTTAGGAATAACAAGGCACCAATACAACTGAGAGGAGAGCGGGTAAATCAGTTGTATGAAAAATTATTAAACTTTAAACTTTAAGTAGTAGCTACACCAAATCAAATGATAACACAGTAAATATCAATACAATAACATAATATTTTATTGTCGAGAAAACCATGTTAAAGGTAAAACCCGAGTGGGAATTAGCACCCGCATTTGATGTACTAGAAGTATATAGGATCTCTGCTAAAAGATCTAGCCATGTTAGGAGCATGTTAAAACATTATAGTACGTAGTCTCTGTTTAAGGAAAGACCTTGTTATGAGTCAAAATAAATATAGGCTCACTGCCCAAAGAAGGTTATGTCCACCTCTAGAACTCACTGTTCACAATACAAGTGTATATAAAAAAAAACACAATCCTTGTGAACTATTTGATAGCAACTATCTTTTCTTGATTAGTTCCAATCAAGTATAAACTATCCTCTACTCTACATTTAACAGATACAAGCTAACAGCTTCCACAATCCTCTTTTACATTCCATCTATACTACTTATCTTTTCAAAAGAAAAGATCTTACATATATAACTTATTACAATAAATTATCAGGTTGGCTAACTAGGCTTTCCTAATATACAAATAATTACATAACCCCTTTCTATGATACACATGGTATCTAAAAAAAGTATACAACAAGTACAACTCAACAATTAAGGTCCAATATGCATAATCCATGCTTGCTATCCATAATACACACTACAACTTTGAAGTCAGCCCCAAGTAGGTCTCCTCTAAAATACATGACACAAAAAACATCATCATGCTTCCAAAAAATTGCTAAGATAATGAACATTCCTCAGTACACTATCAGACATCCCTTAAGCTCGCATATACTGAATCCACATCGCTTGTAACATATACTCAAAACACAGAGACTTACTCTGTCAGATTCCACTGTCACAGTCTAGAAGCTAGCCTTCACCAAATCTCTTGTTACTCAACCAATATGAAGTATTACAGCATGCGATCTTAGATATAAGATTACAACACCTCCCTGTACACAAACCTGTGTTTTCTCATTCAAAATCAACCATACTATATCCATACACTGTAATAACCAGTCTCTTTTCTTTATAGAAACATATGTTGACAACAGTGACAAAACACAAATGAAAAGAGTTTTAATTCCAAGAAAACTCAATCAAGACACTGATGTTGTGTCGTGATTAAAGATATTAAATGCATCAACAACATCCAACAAAAACAACTACTCGATAAACAAAAACAAAGCTAAAAAGATAACAGCTTATAACATTTTATCAAACTATGTAATTATTTACTAGTTTATGTTCTTGAATGACATCAAGATGAGCTAGAATTTAAGGGTAAAGAAGATAGAACTTGTCACAAACCCATCAATAAAAATACCCATGTTGAACATGGTGTTGAAAATAATTAATATATAAGATATTAGAAATGATACAATATAGGTGGTGAGAAATATTTGTCAAACTATTTGCAAAGAATAAAAAGGGTGTCCTTCATTCATTAAAGCATATGAATGGACTAGATTAGCTTGGGGAAGATACTAAAATAGAAGAGAAAAAAATTTTATTCTTGAATATTCTCAAATTGATGGATGCCCAAAAAGAATCAAGAAAAAAAGGTGAACATTGTGGTTTTAGTTGATGAAATCCAAGAGAGTATGCGCACCAATGAAGGGGATTGGGAATCCCTTTTTGGTTGTGTTGCCCAATTTTTGATACCCATGATTGAAAAATGGTCTAAATTAAAATTTTTCATTATTAGAACTCCCTTACCTTAGTTTCTTTCTTCACAATCAGGATTTTAGGATCCAGGTGTCAATTAGGAATAGTTGATGGAAATTGAGTGTCTAGTGAGAACTATCTTTCCTTTGTTTTTCTTTATAGAATTAGTCCCTTGATTGAAAAAGTAAAGTCAAAAGTCCTTCATCATTCTTCATGAAGTAAACTTTGGGTCTAATAGGTACTTCTGGAACTATTGTTAGAATCTGATAGTATGGATGGAGCTAAAGAAAAGATAAAGAAACAGGAGTATCTTATCAAAGACTTATATTCGGAAAAATTCAAAGTCTCAGAAGTACTGTTAGGATCAAAGAACCTAAATAGAACTAAGTAAAATGGTGGATAATTTATCTAATGAAAGGAGTGCGAAAAAGTACTTAGCTTTTGGAATAGTCATCGGGTTTCAAAGCATAGAAAAAAATCAAGAGGAACCCAAGGGAAGATCAAGAAAGATGGAAGTCAAGACATTGGGATAAAGTTTGAATTCTAGAAGGATGTTCATGATCTAAATTAGGGAAATAAAACTTAATTAAAAGAAATAAATTTGGAATTCAAAGGAAGCATAAAAGGTTAAGTGTGCAAGAGGTATTATCAAAACTTGAAACTCAACTTGGAACTAATCATAAAAGAACAAAGGGTCTCATTTTCATTAAGTAAAGTTAAAATGTGGAGAGAGTTAAAAGTTCTTGAAGAGACTTCATATTTCAAATCTTGAAGTGGAAGCCTTCAACATAAAGAAAAATCTTGAGATAAACGAGTAAAAGAGAAATAAAAGATGACTTCCAGAAGGGTTGTTAGAGCATTTAATACCAAGATAAAAACTGAGATTAAAGAGATGATGGGGCACTTCTATTCATCGTTGGAACTTTTGAAAAGCTGTTGAAAGGTGGAAAATTTTAAAAGGTGATGACATACATAGCATGTGGGAAGTAAGTTTGCATTAATGCTAATGATACTAGGATTAATGGCATAGATTTTTTATCATTAAAAGAGTAATTTTTACACAATTTGAACATCCTCCAAATATTATCCTAGGAAATTTAAAGTGTACAAAGAAGATGTCAAAGCTAGGCCATTATCAAAATTCTATCTCTAGTGAAAAATGAAAAAAAATCTAGTCAGTTAACCAGTTCTATCATATTATTCTACCTACAAATTTGAAAGTTCGATCGTGTTTTCATAATTATAAATCAAAATGAAGAATAAGCACCTAGGGTAGGATCATTTAAATTGGTTAGAAAGCTCTTTGTGTAAGATTGGTGATACAAAGGTGGGCGAAGTAGACTTGGATGATATTTGGAAAAGAATTAATAGCCCAAATAGACACCCAATCATGGAATGGTTAGCATAAAGTGGTTTATTACAAGCGGTCAACTTTCATTTTGTTGTATAGTGTGTCAAATTGATCATGTAATACATAAATCTATATTATACCTAGAAACCTGACAAATTAAGTAGCAGAACTAGGAGGTTCTTATCACTCTTGATAGGGAAACAATTCAAAACTCCTTTTGATTTCTTGTTAGAGAAGAATATTCCCATTGGGATTTTGCCTCATCAGAGTCTCAATTTAGTGAGAAGAAAATATATTACAGAAGCATGATGGCTAGGGAATGGCTTCAACCAAAGAGGAAAGGTCAGTTGAAACTCCCTAAAACTATTATAGGGACTAATATTAAAGGAGATATTGCAAATATTATTATTCTATTACATATATTAATGGGAAATGAGGATGCTATCTATCTTGGAAAATGGATGTTTTTATTCATGCAAATAATCTTTTCTAAGTCCACTTATATTGACTAGACTGAAATCATTAGAAAATGAATATGTTCATTGGTGAATTAATTTCCATTGAATAAGTTTTTCAACATGTTTTCATACCCAACCTATGACCTATCTTGCACAAAATACTAACCTGGCTTGGAGCATGTGGAAGAGTTTGAGGATGACATTCAAATTTATAATTTCTACCCTAGCTTACAACTGCACAATAGTTACACCAATTTTTGAAGGGTCGATGACATAGTTACCATGAAGTTGGCTCAAGAATCACATGGATACCTTGAATGTAGAATCTCCCCTAAAGTTGTTGCAGTAATTCTCAAGTATAACAACTATTTCATACAATTCTTGACATTTACATACATTGTGGTAGGTTGTTTCAATGATTTTCCTTATAAATTACCCAAGAACACAAATAATAAAAATATCACGATAGAATTGTGTAGGAAAATTATATAAGTAAACGAGAGGTGTGCAGAGAAAATTATCTAAGTAAAAAAATTTAATTTGGATGTTCATATCTATGTTTATTTTCATAAAATTTTCAAATTTATAGGCATTTATGTATAAATCCATTTTTCATGTGCTTGCATTAATTAATCAATCTTTGTTTTCTTCTCATATTAATTAATTAAGTAGTTAATTGATCATAACATTGCTATATCATATACTTTTAAACTAATCATTTTATTAATCAATTGCATCATCACTATCATTTCATATTATCGGTTACCTGATTGCATTATCATTGACTACATTTACAATATGTTTTTTCAATTAATTAAAGGCTTTGCAAGCATAAACTAGTTTCCTATTCTTTTCCTCTAGCTTTCCTTTTTTGTTTCCTAGGAGAAATTGTGTGTTGTTAAATATTGTACTTTTTTATGAGTTTCATAACCTATTGTTGGCAATTTGAGATTACTATCAAAAGAATTTATAGACACATGGATTTCCATGCTTTAAAGAACAATAATGTTGAACCCTAGTTCCATGATAACTTAACCACAAAGAAGCTTGTGAGTGTCATCTTTCCTCAATCCACGACACATATTATCTTGCATTTTTTTAAAATATTCCCCTCATTCTAATCATAATGAGGATGACCTTAAATATAAGTGTATAATATAAAATTTACAAGGATTAACAAATAGTTGAGGTCTTCAACAACTTTTGTGTCAAGAACACTTAGTTGGAGGTAATCTAGGACTTTATTTGGTATCTCAGGAAGATGATAGAAGGTTATGCATAGAGGTGGATTCTCTAAATATCATATCTCACATATTTGATGAAAATAATATAAGTTATCTAGTTGTGTGTAGGTTCTTAACTATTCCACTCCTAAAAATGAAGTTTGGACACTCATGTGAGACATTGGCGGTATTATTTTTCAAATAATCTACCTTATTAAAAGGGATATAAGGCTATACTATTATTAGTATTCTTAGATTCAATTTATATATTTACCTTTCAGTAAATACATTTGTCACTCTTGGTTAATCATTCTCCTAAGATATCATAGTTTTCTTATTTACAAATTAGAATGTTTTAGCTTGTAATTTTAATTGATTTTATTATGTTTCTCATGTTATTGTAGTAAAACATAATGGTCTTATCCAATGATAATTAAATTATAACAATCATCATTAATAGCATATAATTTTTAAATAATGATATATACTCTATCGTCATAAAGGATAAAGTCTCTTTTTATTGATCATAACTATTGTGGAGGTGGGGACACCAACACAAGATTTGAATTAGGAAATCCCTTATACAGAACAATTATCTTTCCTTCTTTTCATGTGTGAAAGTTCTAACATGACCATAGAAGAGGTTATAGTAGTGTCAAAAAATGCAACATAAATAGTTCTAGATTTTGGACAACAAAAAACCCTTGGACTAGGGTTCCCTCAAACTTTGTCTTAGAATTTTTGGATAGAATTTTGGGAAATGGGCCTACAAGGCATTTTGACTGAATTTGAACTCCTTCATACAATTTTGGGAATTCTCAAGACTATAGTACTCTACAACTATGTCTATCAATTTTAGATCTATAGTTCACCTAATTTTTCATCTTTGTGTCATATTTCTAGATATGGCTTACTATGTTAATTTGTAGTTATTTATTTCCCTATTATTTCTTATAATTTTTATTTTACTACCAATTAACCAAGTTCATTCAAATATAATCTACAATCTCAATTATATTGTGATAAAGGAACTTAATTGAAGTTATTTAGCTCTCCTATAATGACTTTAGTTGAACCTAGTTGATGTTCCACATGATATGTAAATGAGAATTGAGATCCTAATTTGCATTCCTAGGATAGGGTGCCATTTCCCCACATATCACATCCAAGTTGTGATTCTCATTGTGAGAAATAAATATTTTTTGTCGCGTGTTATTTTAAGCCATTATGGAAGGAAGATAGCTAGTGATTGTTTCTATGTTCATCAACTAGTTCTTTCACTTAGCTTTAGTTCACCATTTTAACTTGGTCATTTTCCTATTTATAGTTTAACTTATGACAAAAGTAGGTGTTTAAGATTTTATATTTGACATTTCTATCATGTGAGGAACAAGAGTAAAGTGTTTTGTGAGTGTTGTCTTGAGACATGTTTGGTCAATCCATTTCATGCTAGATGGAACTTCCTTGCAAGTTTCATGTATCACTTAGAGGCATTTTTGTTATGTTGTATCCTTGATTTTTCATTTTCAATAAACATTGTGCATCTTTTTACTCTTCTCTTTGTTATCAGTGATTTACAAGCTATTTTATTTAACAATTGTGTTGATGAGTTAGTGGTGTAACACATCTTCAATGATAATTTTTTCCTAATTTGAGGTGGCTAAGTGTGGAAACAATTGTAAAATGAAATGGATGATTAATTTTTTGGTGTTGGTTCATGATTGGAAAATGAGGAAGGCATGTGAAGTGGTAGGAAAATGCCAAATCCACTTTTACAAAAAGGGTGCATATTCTCTTGATTCACATTGATCTTCAAATAATTTTCACTTGAATTTCTTTCTAGCCATGCATGAAGGGTTTAAGGCATAAAAAATTCACTTCTTATGTTGTGTGTATGCATTGTTCTTAGCATGGAAATTGGCTTGTTGATTTTCCTTTTGAAAGAAAGGAAAATTTTTAAGATTACATCCATGGAGCGAGATGCTAAATTTAAGCCTTTTCTTTCCTTGTTGTATGCTCCCCTAAATTTTTGTATTGTCCTTTTTTTTGTTTCTTTTTTTTTTTTATATCTTAAGTTTTGTAGAAAATTAATTTCTAATCAATCACTACATGATAAAGTTCTTAAAGAAAACGGAACTTTTGGGGTATTATAAATATAAAAAATTAATAAAGTTTTGTTTTGGGGGCTATAAGCATCTAGTTCAATTCTATTAATCTTTTAATAAATGAAATTAAGAAAAAAGAATCTATATAGCCAATAAGCTCTGGATACTATACCTCCAACTAATAGCTAATAAGCACTAGGTATTTATGACATTTTAAAATTATTGCAACTAAAGGATAGCATGATAGTTATCCACATTGATGCACATTCTTGCATAGAAAATCTTATTGTATTGATGCAGGAGCATCCTGGGTGTAAGAGCAATCTTGCATCACCCAAAAATATTTCTATTTTTGTATTCAATAAGGGCTATTTTGTGCAGAGCTGCTATTTATGGAAAGTTACTATTTTTGGTAATTTTTGTATGTGCTCAGAATGATCTGATTTCTTTCTTGGAGGTTCATTTTGGTCATATAAGTCTGCCAGTAAAGTTTCATTGCCAGATCAAGTGTATATTGAAAGATATTGAAGATTTTTGGTATTGGCAGCAGGGTACAGAAACTTTGAACTCAGTTTTGAAGGCTTTAGAGGCCCCGGATGAGGTCAAAAATTTGGGTGACAAGCGCTTGCGCTAGTCAAGCCTATGGAGTGCTTCGTGGCGTTTCCGAAATGGGGTTATAATAGCCGATCGGGTCAGCTGGTGATGACTTATGGTCTTCGAAAGTTGGGCCACCTGAAATGGCGGAAAATAATTTTCTTCAAAATTTTTGTTCGGGTTTCAAAGGTTATCTTGAGCCGACTATGATGTAATAAAATGTAAAATAAAATAATGCTAAGTTTGGTCGGCCTTATTGGCTAAAATTCTGGAACCTTCCCAGGCGGTGGAAAGTTGCCTATATAAGGAAGGCTGTATTATTGTCTTAGGTAGTTCAGAATAGTTCTGGGTAGTAGATCTGGGTAATAGTTCGAGGCTTTGTCCTACAAAATATTGTAAGGGAATGCCCATGTGGCTTTGCATGTTGTAATTCTAGAAATTTGTAATTCCACATTTGTGGAGATAATAAGAAGCCAATTTTCTATTCTTGCATATTACTGTTGTTGTTTCTCTATTTATGTTATGTGTTTGTGGTATTAAGGGGAGCACCCTTCATCAAGGGACAGAATTATTGTATGCAAATTCTGCCTGTGGTAAAATCAAATCCCATCCTGTTGGCTTATCTCCAACCAAACATCTCAGCAAATTTCTCAAACTTCTATTCACCACCTCTGTCTGTCCATCAGTCTGTGGATGATGTGATGAACTGAACTTCAAATCTGTCTTCAACTTCTTCCACAATGTACGCCAAAAATATCCAACAAACTTAGTGTCCCGATCTGAAACTATGGTCTTTGGCAAACCATGAAGTCTCACTACTTCTCTGAAAAACAATTCTGCTACATGAACAGCATCATTAGTCTTCTTGCAGGGAATGAAATGTGCCATCTTTGAAAATCTGTCAACCACCACAAAAATTGAATCATGTCCCCGCTGAGTCCTCGGTAAACCAAGAACAAAGTCCATCCTGATATCCTCCCAAGGCTTCTTTGGTACGGGTAATGGCTGATACAACCCTATATTCTGCTTCACTCCTTTCACCATCTGACATACTCTACAACTCTGTACAAACTTCTTCACATCTTGCTGCAACTGTGGCCAATAATAATTCTCACTAACCAAACCAAGGGTTTTATCATGACCAAAATGTCCAGGCAATCCTCCGCTATGCTTCTCCTTGATGAGATTCTCCCTCATAGAACTTCGTGGAATGCACAACTGACTCCCTCTGAATAGCATATCATCCTGGATGATGAAATCCAACCATTTCGTCCTGTCTAGAGTAACAGGTTCTGTACAAGCTTTCCAAGCTTCACCAAAATCAGGATCCTCTGGATATAAATTCTTGAGTTCCTTGAACCCAACCACCTCAATCTGCATCTCTGTCAACAATAGTTGCCTTCTGCTAAGAGCATCTGCAACCCTGTTAGACTTTCCACTCCTGTGTTTCAAAACAAATGTATAACTCTGCAAAAACTCAACCCATTTCAAATGCCTTTGATTCAATTTTCCTTGACTATTTAAATATTGCAAAGCTTGATGATCGGTATACAAAAAAAACTCCTTAGGAAGTAGATAATGTCTCCACTTCTTTAATGCCTGAATTATAGCATAAAATTCTTGATCATAAACAGAATATTTCCTCTTGGCATCATTTAACTTCTCACTGAAATAAGCAACAGGTTTACCTTCTTGGCTCATAACAGCTCCTATTGCAGTACCACTAGCATCAAAATCTACTTGAAACACCTTATTAAAATCTGGAAGTGCTAAAACAGGTTGTTCTGTAACTTTTTGTTTCAACAATTGAAAACTCTTTTCTGCCCCATTAGTCCACTTAAACTCTTTTCTATCCCCTCGCATTGTTTCAGTCAAGGGACCACAAATACTGCTAAAATTTTTGATAAACTTTCTGTAAAAGCTAGCCAAACCATGAAAAGATCTTACCTCGGTAGCACTCCTTGGAGTAGGCCATTCAAGGATAGCTTGTACCTTTTCTGGGTCCATTTTTAGACCTTCTGCTGAAACTACAAATCCCAAATACACTAACTCTTTCTTCACAAAACTGCACTTCTTCAAATTAATCAACAATTTCTCTTCTCTCAGCTTCTCAAATACCATACGAATATGCATCATATGCTCCTCCAATGTCTTACTAAAGATCAAAATATCATCTAGGTAAACAATGACAAACTTACCCAGAAATTCTTTCAGAACCTCGTTCATGAGCCGCATGAAAGTGCTCGGTGCATTGGTTAGCCCAAAAGGCATGACTAACCACTCATACAGTCCTTCCTTTGTCTTGAAGGCAGTCTTCCATTCATCTCCTTCTTTGATCTGAATCTGATGATATCCACTTTTCAGATCTATCTTTGAAAAATACACAGCTCCACTCAAACAGTCCATAATATCATCCATTCGTGGCAATGGAAACCTATACTTGATTGTGATCTTGTTTATTGCCCTAGAATCTGTACACGTCCTCCACTCTCCATTCTTCTTTGGTGCTAATACCGCTGGTACAACACAGGGACTTAGACTCTCTCGAATCAACCCCTTCTGTAACAGTTCATGTACTTGTCTGTTCAACTCCTCACTTTCTGCAGGTGTCATTCTGTGTGCTGCCTTATTCGGAAAACTTTCTCCTGGGATCAAGTCCATCTGATGACTGATCTTCCTAACTGGTGGTAATCCATCAGGCACGTTATCGGATACAATATCCTGAAACTCATTCAACAAATCTGCAACTTCTATAGGAACATCTTCTACTTCCTCTTTACCAGCTTTTGGAATTAAAGCAAAACATACATGCTCATGCCTCATACCATTTAGGAAATTCCTTCCATCAACAAAAGTTATCCTTGCATTACCACATACCTTTTCTTCAGTCTCCTTCAATGGTTTTAGCTTATGTCACACTTCATCTTTTGTCAGGGAATAGGTATTCGCACGACCATCATGTACAGCACATCTGTCAAACTGCCATGGTCTACCCAACAACATATGACATGCATCCATAGATATGATATCACACAGTACCTCATCTTGGTATCTCTGCAAATCTTGAACTTCACCAGGCATTGTTCATTGACCATGACCTTGTGGTCATCCTGTACCCAGGCAATCCGATATGGATGTGGGTGTTTCTGTCTCTTGAACTTCAACTTTGTCACCATCTCTTCTGACACCAAATTGTCAGTGCTTCCACTATCGATAATCACATCACAACATTTACCTTCACACTTGCACCTGGTGCGAAACAAGCTCCTCCTTTGCTCAGGTTCATTCTCACCACTCAACAGGACTCTTCTATTAATCAACGTTTCTCCTCTTTCAGCATCTTCAAAATTTGATGATCTGGCATCTTCATCTACATGTGCAACTCTGGCCTGGCCTTCATTTCTCCTGTCTGTTTTGCCTTGGCGCTAAGGACATTCAAATGCCCTATGACCTTCTTCTCCACAGTGAAAACATGTTCCACGGAAGCCACCTCTTCCAGATCCTTGTCCTCTTCCCCTTCCTCTTTGATCTCTATTATTCTAATCCTGGAAGCGATTGGAATTGTTTCCTCTCTGATTCTGACTGCTACCGGCCTCATCCTTCTTTTTCGAATCTTCATTTTGGCCACCATATGACCGTCCACCGCGACCTCTTCCGTTTTGTCTGCTCTCAAACTTCTTGTTCAGCTTTTCCTCTACTTTTAGGGCAAACTGGTATGCCTCTTCAATACTATTCATTCGAACCAGATTCAGCTCCTCCTAAATGCTTGGCCTTAACCCATTAAGATATTGGGCAACTTTCTCCTTATCAGCTTCTGCATGGCCTGTTCTGATGAGAAGTCGATAGAACTCCTCTGTATACTCCTGAACAGATCTTCCTGCTTGCTTCAAACTCTACATTTTCTTCAGTAGGTCAAGCTCATAATCAACAGGAATGAACTGTCGCTTCAATTTATCCACCATCCGATCCCATCTCGTGATTTTCTCCTTTCCCCTTCTATTTAGCTCCAACTGAATCTCTTGCCACCATATCTTCGCATGACCTTTCAGTCTGGCCTTCGCAAATTTGACCTTATCAGGATTCTCGACATCTTCATACTCAAAATATTCTTCACATTCATTGATCCAGTCGATCAATTCCTCTGGGTTAAGATTTCTAGAAAATGTAGGAACCTCAATCTTAGGTCTTTTCCCAATCTTGGAAATCGCCCGAAAAAGTTTTTCTTCCTCCTGGTTCACAATTTCAACTTCTCCCTCTTGATATTCTTCTTCGGCTTCATCCTCGCTTTCGTCTCTGACATTAAGATTCATTCCTTTGTGAATCTCTTCTTGCAATGCTCGCACTTGTCTCTATAGCTCTCTAACCTCAGGTGTCACAACACCAGCTCTTCCGCCACGTTCCCTTCATGGAGGCATTCTCGCGATGCGCGCTGAAACCCTAGCCACGGTCCTGGTGCAAACTGCCTCACAGTCGGTGATCTGTTTACACACTCAAGAAAACCTGCTCTGATACCACTTGATGAAGGGTGCTCCCCTTAATACCACAAACACATAACAGAAATAGAGAAACAACAACAGTAATATGCAAGAACAAAAAATTGGCTTCTTATTATCTCCACAAATGTGGAATTACAAATTTCTAGAATTACAACATGCAAAGCCACATGGGCATTCCCTTACAATATTCTGTAGGACAAAGCCTCGAACTATTACCCAGATCTACTACCCAGAACTATTCTGAACTGCCTAAGACAATAATACAACCTTCCTTATATAGGCAACTTTCCACCGCCTGGGAAGGTTCCAGAATTTTAGCCAATAAGGCCGACCAAACTTAGCATTATTTTCTTTTACATTTTATTACATCATAGTCGGCTCAAGATAACCTTTGAAACCCGAACAGAAATTTTGAAAAAAATTATTTTCTGCCATTTCAGGTGGCCCAACTTCCGAAGACCATAAGTCATCACCAGCTGACCCGATCGGCTATTATAACCCCATTTCGGAAATGCCACGAAGCGCTCCACAGGCTTGACCGGTGCAAGCGCTTGTCACCCAAATTTTTGACCTCATCCGAGGCCTCTAAAGCCTTCAAAACTGAGTTCAAAGTTTCTGTACCCTGCTGCCAATACCGAAAATCTTCAATATCTTTCAATATACACTTGATCTGGCAATGAAACTTTACTGGTAGACTTATATGACCAAAATGAACCTCTAAGAAAGAAATCAGATCATTCTGAGCACATACAAAAATTACCAAAAATAGTAACTTTCCATAAATAGCAGCTCTGCACAAAATAGCCCTTATTGAATACAAAAATAGAAATATTTTTGGGTGATGCAAGATTTCTCTTACACCCAGGATGCTCCTGCATCATGTATTCAAATAGACATATTCTTTATCAAAAGATTGACTGCATAGATAATTAACCCAATCTACTTGACCATCACAAATTATGTACTGAAATGTAATTGTAACCATTGGAGAGTATCATAGAGGTACTTATGTATTGGTTTTCCTGATTATTATGATCTTAATTTTATTGAAGTGTGAGCTCATCTATAGTTCTTCATTAGTAGTTGCAACTTTTTCTTTTTGAGTTTGAAATTATTGGTTAGGATTATTGGTTCCAATGGGTTTTACCATTTCCTATCTATTTATATTTGGGTACCTAATTACACCTTGTTTCTAGAACCCAAATATCTTTCTATTCACCAAGATACACTTAAGGGGGGTGTCAATGTAGAATATGATGAAGTAAAATTATCTCTTCCCCAGTTTCTTTCAACTGAGACAAAATCTCATCTCTCTCAGCACAGAGGGAATTCATTTCATCGCATGTTTCTTTCAGTTGTAGACTAGTCATATATTTGTCATAACGGAGAGAATTTAACTCTTCTCCAACTGTTTCTTTCAAAAACTATTTCTTTTACTAGTGAATGATGAAGTTGTTGCAGTTGGAGTTTTGGACCAATGGATATTTTGATTTTTTGTTCAATAAAAGTGATGCTATGTTATGCAGGGTTAGTATGATAGCTCAGGGTGTAATTTATTTAGCCTTAGTTTTCATCTTCTTTACTTTTAGTTTATCTTGGAATATATGGACTTAGTGCTAATCAAACCTATGGTTAATCATTATATAGTTGTTATAATCTTGGTTTTACTAGACTTTGTTTGAAGATTGGTATGTCTTTAATGGTTAGATTCTATAATACTATGGATGTCTATGTGGGTTTAGATGTGAGGGATGGGCCTTACAATTTTGTATTTTTTTATCAAGTTTTATTTGTTTAGTTAACAAGAGCTATTTCTTGCATCTAGATATATGATATGTTTTGATGTTTGGTTGTTCTTTCCTCTATGTTGATTCTAGTTTTCTTTCTATGAGGGTTCAGGGCTGACCCTTTCCTTACCAAATCAATAAATAACAATATAAGAAACTTACAAACTTTCATTACATCCTACATTTTACATTCTAAACATAAAATTAGTTGTAAGAGTCATGATGGGTTGAATGAAAAAGAAATATTTTTAACATAGATTGTAGTAAATAAAAAATAGAAATTTTCAGTTTTGAAAGTTTTAAATTAGTTTTTCATAATATAATATTTTATTTTCATTTATTTAAATTCTTTTTAAAATATTCCTTTAGGTTTACATTGTATAGCTCTAACATTTTCAAGAAATATCAAGTTAATCTAAATTCATAACTGGCATAATTAAAGCTTACTAAAAAAATTATTTTTAAAAAAATTAGAAATTATACACTACTTAGAAGAATTGCCTAAACATTAGAAACTTGCACATTTTTATTACTTTCCATATTTTACATTCTAATTCCAATATTTATCCTTTCCACACACACACACACACACACACACACATATATATATATATATAGAAACACACACACACCCGCGCGCGCGTATATGTATATGCATATACATATACATATACATATACATATACATATACATATAAATATACATATATATATATACATATACATATACATATACATATACATATATACGTATATATATACATGTATATATACATGTATATGTATATATGTCTATATATATATATATATATATATATATATATTATAAATGTGTATATATGTATATATAAATGTAAATATATGTATATATATGTATATAT